>JAGFZM010000096.1:107532-141901 GCA_017657215.1 Limnothrissa miodon | reverse complement strand
ACTAATGTTCTGTGTGAAACACTATGAGGTTTATGCATGGTGCGGCATATATCTGTCAACTACTGTATATGACCGCAGGCTTACCAGAGGCCATCTGTCTTCATGTGTCTTTATCTACCCTGTCGCCCTGTGCAGATATGACCCCCTGCATGTCCCCACTGCCGCGTGAGGAGCTTCTGCAGGGCAAGCCCTCCTTGGCTCTCATTCAGGAAGAGGCAGAGGCCCAGGGGGTGAAAAGCATTCTGGGTAAGGAGGGGAATAACTACAAAGAGGGCCATGTGGCAGATACAATAGACTACAGTATGTTCAGGGTGCTAGACCATGTGACATTTAATAAATACCTAACTTAACTTATACTAAATAAATAACTTGTGAATAATATCATTTGATTTATGATATTTAATTTAGGAATGACCATTTTAATTGTCATTTTTATGAATACAATGACGGGTTTGTATCATTATCTGTACTGATGCATATAAGAATCATTCTGAAGGTAATATAATTTTTAGCATTTTATTACTAGTGTATAGTAGAATCATGTCATGTGTATTTGGCATGTAAGGTTTTATAACGCAAAAGACATTGTCAACTTCATTTGAAACTTTGCATGTTTTTATAGTGAAATGACTAAAGTGGAGTAAAAAAAGAGTAACGGCAACTTAGCAACCCTTCCCTACATTAAGTGCTTCTCTCTCTCCCTCCAGATGTGACTCAGACTCAGGTCCCGGAGTTGAACTTGGTTCCTGCTCAGGAGGAGGGCGAGGAGGACGACATCAGTGGGCCGCAGTTTGTCTGTGAGACGGTCATCCGCTCGCTAACCCTGGAGGAGACCCCCGACCACACCCGTCTCTGCTCCAGCATCCCCAGCAAATGTATGTGGAGACAGATTGCATATTGTACTATACAGATTACACAGATTACATACTGTACTGTACAGATTACACACTACATTTTCCAGTGAGGAACGTGAACCCCGCCCTGTTTGCTGGTGACTAAAAGTAGGAGGGTTGTATTCCACAGACAGGACTGTGACTCTTTTATCTCCTTGCTGGTTTTGAGCAGTAGGGAAGATCACATCCTGCCTAGATCACATTCCATCTAGAAAACTAGAAAATATTCTCCTTTTTCTGACCATTAACAGCTGGGGACATTAGGGGACTGTGTACCACTCTCTGTTAAACCTGTTATCTCGTAAATAACTGGTTATAAACTGGCATGTTGCTCTGATATTAACCAGTCTATTAATTGACCTGTTATGCTGTTATTAACTGGTCTGTTTCTGTTTTGTGGCTTGTGCCAGTGGTGCGTCCGGCGGTGCAGGGCTCGGCCTCCCTGGGCGACAGAAAAGTGCAGAAGGCTCCGGAAGCCGTGGTAGTAGTGCCCCTTGTTCCTCCTGCAGTGCAAATAGAGCAGTCCGCAGCAGGTGAGCAAACACACCCACTGAGAAGAAAGTGTGTGCTTACATACTATCACGTCTCACACTCACATACACATTGTATCTCTCACACACAAAGGCACACACAGATGCATGCTGATATTTCTCTTTCACTTACACACCACACAGACATAAACACACATTATTCTATGATTGTGACAAACACCTAATAAAATGTTGCAGCCTATTCAGCTGTTGGCCATGTAAAGTGCTTTGTTCTTAGTGCTTTTGAGAAACATATTTTGATTTAAGATTGTCAATGCTTAATTGACTGACTATACAGAACAAGTTGTCTAATGTTTGTATACTTTTATAGCTAGTCAAGATCTTGGACCTTGTGTTCTTCTTTATGCTTTTAATCTAACAATATTATACTTTTTATTTGATTTCTGATCATTAATTTATAAGTATTTATTCCGCTCAGGACCAGCGGAAGGCCAGGAGTCGGACATTGAGAGCATTGCGGTTGACCCTGGTCAGGAGGGGCTGAGAGAGGAGAAAGACGACCCCAAGAAGAAGAGTAAAGACGACGAAGAACCCGAGGGAGGAAAGGAGCTCCGAGACACCGAGGATGGCAAGGAGACGCGGTCGCGGACGTCCTCGGCATCCTCTGAGGACTACATCATCATCCTGCCAGACTGCTTTGACACCAGCCGGCCACTAGGGGAGTCCATGTACAGCTCGGCCCTCTCCCAGCCCGAAGACAGCCTGGAGAGCCAGGGCGACACGGGACGGGTCACGCCCGAGGGGGAGCGCAGCGAGGCGGAGGAGGCCACCGCTGCCGCGTGCCTCAGGACCAACGCTAGCATCAGTGCTAATGCTAACGACATGCTATGCACCTCACAGACGCTGGACACCGTTCCCCTCACCCCGGTGGTGGTGACGGCTCCTCAACCTTCCGCCTCAGCCAGGTACAGGAAGAGCTCAGGAACCATTCACTGTAGTCAATTACATTGTTATTACCTAATAGTTGTTACATTATATAATGTTTGTAATAATCATGTTATTGTTCTCACATTGTTCTCATTGTTAACACATTGTTCTCAGTAGGCTACCATACTATTCACAGCGAGCTCAGGTTTGGCACATCTTGTAGCTTTAAGACACAGTATCATTAGTTTTAATTACACACACACACTCTCTGTGTGCTTATATTCATTTGTGATGATAGTTACAAGTTATTTTAGATGACAAAAGTATTTCCTTTTTATAGGGTGATCAGACTTATGTCTTCACCACGCTCCCTACTCACTTCTACACAGTGCAAAGCAAACAGAAGTCAATAGGGATGAGCTGTGATTAATTTGTGAACGAAAGAGAAACGTAGCAGAAATTCAATCTCGGACGATTTTGAAAATCCGCCCAAACATGTTTTTAGAGAAGGCATTTCCGGGCAAAAGAGGACGTCTGGTCACTCTACATTTAACCAGTTATGTGGGTACAACAGAAAAGGAGGAGTAAGGAGGGAACCAGAAGAGTGTTCATTTGAATGTGTGCATCCGACACGTCTCTTTTAGGACATTAAGCGAGTGGATCCTGTGTTGTACTGTGACTGAAGTATTATGGTGTTTTGCTTATTTTCTGATGAGGAGGTAGAGAGGTGAATTATCACTGTATGTGCTCTTCATATAAGCTCAGAGAATCAGGACCAGCGTGAAGGTGTGGATGGGAGTGAAGTCCACCAGTCAACAGACCAAGAAAATGGTAACACACACAAACATACACACACACACACACACACACACACAGTCTGTGCGAACACACACAGTCTTGGTCTGGAATAACATAGCCCATTAAACCGGGGCTAAGCAAAATTCTGTTTTTCTCTCTCACGAGCTCCCTCTAAAGACCGCTGTATTGCATTGTATTGCACTGCATTCTATTGGAGGCGGACTGCGCTGCTGAACATTGCAAGTGCTGTATCTACCGCTATTGGCCACGGTGGAGCATTCTACACCGTTCGTTCGCCGTGTGATGACTCATTTTAGCATCCTAATCAGTATGAAACTGATTAATTAAATGAAAAATGTTGCATAGTGGGCCTTTAATGCTTGCTGTTTATATGTATATTGTCTGTATTGTAAATTGTCTATTGTCTTGATACCCATCATATATTATAGTACCTCTTACACTGTACGTATGTATACTGATGGATGTGTCTAGAGAATATAACACCTACCAGAATCAGATTCCTTGTATATGCAAGTACACGTGGCAAAATAAAACAGATTCTGATTGTGTTTTTGTGTGTCTCAGCTCCTGATGTGGTCCAGACACAGCCTGGCAGCCCCTCCATCCCCAAGACCAGAGACTCAGAAACACAGGACTTAAGGTGGGACGTGCATCTATGTAGTCACTTGTGTATTGGAAATTGTCTATTGTCATGATACCCATCAGATATCCATTGTATCTTTTGCATTAGCTTTGTTGCGTGTCTAGAGAGCATAACACCTACCAGAGTCAAATTCCTTATATATGCAAGTATACTTGGCCAATAAAACTGATTCTGATTAACGTGTTAAATACTCTTGATGCAAAGACTGCTTACAGTATTAAAGGTCTCATTCCTTCGTATTTTCATACATTTTGAGGTGGTCTCTTGTCTAAAATAATGTCATGAGAGTTGGTTTCGACAAAAAATATGCTGTGGTTGTCTTGTTTCAAGCTATTTTAGTTAGAGAGCAGGGATAGCTCGAGAGGATTCTTATGAATATTAATGATATGCAAATGTATTGCCTCTGACTGGCTAACAACACTGTGATGCTCCCTCTAGTGGGTCTGTCTGCAGGCAGCCTAACGTTTTCTTGAGGGCAGGTTAACTGCATAGCTAATGTCAAATTGACGTACATTTGTACAGCTTTTCCGATTCGCTCGTTTTCCCGGCTGTTTTCCATCACAGGCGAATACAGACTACAGGGGTAGGAGAGCATTTTAATGTTAAGCATAGAAGTACAACTTGGGCTGACCTATGGTAATTTAAAAACATCAAGTCTTAAACGGTTTATTTTGGAAGGAGACCTTTAAAGTATTTCTCCATCATTAGTGATCCCTTTTATCCCTACTGCCATTAGGCTGTATAACCATTGCCGTTAATGTATGAAACTTGTTTCTTTATTATTGTCTGTGGGCTTCTTGATAGTAATCTATCAATATCTCTGCTACTGGCCAAATGAATTGCCTTCCCTGGATGGATCAACAAAGTAGTTATCTATCTATCTGTCTGTCTTATGATGAGGCTCATTTGAATCATCTGTTTAGTCATTCCGGATAGTTCTGCTGTAATGAGAATCTACTTCAGCTTGATCAGTTTGTTTCCATGTACTCTCTCCATGTCGTTCCCAAGGCATTTCTTGGTATTTAAAATAGTAAAGGCAGGACCCACTGATCATTTAAGGATTCCTTTGTACTCAGTGGTTTGATCATTGTCTTTCCATGTACTCTCACTTTGCCTCTCTCTCTCTCTCTCTCTCCTTCTTTCTCTTTTTTTCTTTCTCTGTCTCTGACTTTGCCTCTCTCTCTCTCATTCAATCTCTTCTTCTCTTCCTCAGTTCCCAGGGCATTACTGGGGGGCTGGTAAAAGGGGCTCTCTCAGTGGCAGCATCTGCCTATAAGGCACTCTTCACCGGGCAGCATGGCCCAGATCCGGTGAGTTCCTCAACCCCCACCCCCCCTCTCTTTTTCTCTCCCTCCCTCTTTCTTTCTCTCTTTTCCTCCCCTCCCCTCCAATTCACTTCACTCCCCAGAGAGATGGCTATAGGAAGTCTCCTCACTCTCTTCCTCTCTTTTCCTTCCCATTTCTCCATTCCACTTCATTCACTCCCTAGAGATGGCTTGGGCATCTCCTCTCCTCCCTCCCTCTCTCTCTTTCTCTCTCTCTCTCTCTCTCTCTCTCTCTCTCTCTCTCTCTCTCTCTCTTCCCTTTTCCTCCCAGTTTCTCCACTCCATTGCAGCCCCTAGAGATAGATGGCTGATGTGGCTCAGGCTGTTTGGCCTGAGTTTGGCACATCACATTAGGGCAATGCTAATGAAAACTCAATTGAAAATGGAATGAAATCGGCTTAGTAGCCATTACCACACTTGACCAAATCACTTGACTTAACCAACGGGTTATTGTAGGATTCAAAGAATTAAAAGATGTTGAAATTGAAGGCAGTGCAATTATTTGAAGGTGGATCCCACCATTGTTATCAGTATTTTTTGTGAGCACATATATTTCCTCATATCGGGACACCTCAAGGCTGTCATCACACTTTGCAGTATTATTTGCAGTAATCTAAAAATAATGGCTGGTTTGTGGCTTTGGTGTAGTCTAATGCTTCTTGGAAAAGTAAACCCACAAGGCTGCTCTGGGTGACAAGAGAATATGACTCTGCAAGAAATAATGACTCAAACTATCTCAAGATCACATGAAGTATCATCTTACTGCTTTTTACTCATTTAGTTTGCCTTGATAAATCCGTTGGAAGATAGGAAGATCAGTCAATGGACAACTATTAATTTCATTCGATTTTACCTGACCTACCCCATCATATCCATACCATATGTCAATCAGTTGCAATTTCATCCACCTCAAAGTGACTGACAGGGGTTTTTAAAAGTATTTGCTGAGTGTTTTTCTCTGACGCTGTTCTCCTGTGGTTGTGTTTGTGTGTGCGCCTCAGCCCCCCGAGGACGCAGCCACGCAGGACGCCATGATGGCGGTGCTGGTGGAGATGGGCTTTGCGGACCGCCCACTGAACCAGCGGCTGCTGCAGAAACACAACGACAATCTGCTGGACGTGGTCAATGAGCTGGTGCAGATGTCTGACAACGACTGGTTCTCCAGCCGATACTAAGACGGCAGCAAAAGGGTCTCGTCTCTCTCCCGTCCCTCTCTCTCTCTCACACACTCTATCTGTCTATCTGTCTCTATCTCTCTCTGTCGTTGTTCTTTCTATCTCAAACTTGCTAGTTTTTGGTTTCCTTTTGAGTACTTTTCTACATGAGTACTCTCAGATTTCCATGTCTCAACACAACACTACAGGTACTGACTATTACCTAACAAGACATTCCAGAGTAGGGACACTGATTTTGAAACATAAACCACCCGAGATGGTCCGATGGATGAGGACAGTGAGGGGCAGGCTTATCCAAAGCAGACGTTCTTTCACGTATGCAGAACCACCCTCCAAAGGCAAAGCATTAAGGTCGGAATCCTGTATTGATTTTTTTTTTTAGAACTGCGATATAAAGTTAGGCTTGGCATGACTCCTAGTGTAAAAGGCCTCAGCTGATTGAGAGTTACTGAACCATTGACGTATTTATAATTACATCATAGGCAAGTAAATGGGCTTCAGAAACAGCAGGTAGCAACTACTATTAATCGTGTTAGGTAATATAATTCGGGGCCTTGTGTCTCTTGTCAGCCAGTGGGCTACTTTATTGATTGATAGTTGCATTAGAGTAGGAAGATAGCTTGTTTAATGTCTAGACGTGAGAGCCAGTAGGTGTAGCAGGTTCTCAATGCGCAGCCAGAGTGTGTCCAGCCACTGCATTCCAGAATGTTCTCTAGGAAGAGATTTTCAGTTTTATTCACCTAATTTACTGGACGAAAAAAACAAAACATACTGGATTAAATTGCACTGTGCAGATTTTAATTAACCTGCACTTGAAAGACAGCTAGGGGTCTTTCAAGGGGATCATGACAGGGTGATTAAATTAATTTTTTAGCAAATGCGTGCATGACCATCGGAATAGGAATAATATGCTTTACTTATGGATGTGTTCATTAGATATAGAAGGGATGTTGTGTGGATATATTGCATATCAGTAAGTTATGGCATTTTACAGATAACATACAGTAGTATCTTCATGCCATGGCACAGTAGCCTGCATTTCTTCATTTAAAAACAAAACAAAAAACTAAAACATGATCACTTACCACACACATCATCAGAGTGGATGCATAATCCCTATTAGAAAATACATTCTCACTTGTTTATATGGTACCATTCCATTGCCTACACTGAAAACATAGGTGTCCTATCTTACTGATATTGTACTGAAAATATATGTATGTACGATTCGCTGACCATAAGTCATTTGCACCTGTGTAACGTGAGATAATCAGTTGCTTGTTTGTGATTTGAGGGACCCAAGGAAAATTGTTTTGAAGGGCAACTCGTCTTAAAAGGAAAGCTTGTTTTAATCTTGGGTGTGTGTTTTCTGAAAAGACTACAGCTTATGCTAAGACCAAGGCTTTTAAACGTGCAGATATTTATGCTGATGGTGATGTGTTGGGTTGAAATGTGTTTTTAGAAAAACAGGGACAGAGAATATATTTGTATGTAGAAATCTCAAAGATAACTGCTATTGTTTTTGTTTTTTTTTGTTGTTTGTTTTTTACATCAACCAAATTTTGAAAAGTTGATAAGTATCATTCCAAATTTTAGAGAGAGAGAGAGAGAGAGTGTGTGTGTGTGTGTGTGTGTGTGTGTGTGTGTGTGTTTAATTTTTTTTCATTTGTTACATAAAAGATGGAGAACATCTTGAAGGGGGACACTTAAAAAAATAATGCTTTATCATCTTAGATTATAGACTGTATGACTGCATTTACACTATATGTTCAGAGACAATGATGGAGGCTGGTGATGTATACTGGATTAATAAGTATTCTGACTTAATTAGTCTTGCTTCCATACATGGTGAATGAAATTTAATAATTCCATCTTAAATGAGAATATTTATGGGTATTATAAAAAATGTATATCTAATATATTGAAATTATTATGCATTCTTTATTTTCTTTACTGTCTTGTTTTGCTTTAAGACTATGACTTTATGCTACCGTAGGCCTATGAAGACTGGTATTTTATAATTACAGAATTAAGCACAGAATTAAGCACACAGGGTAGTCCAGTTGTACTTCAACAGATAAATTTCACCAAGGAAATGTGTGCAAAACCACCAGTCTAACTCTGTGCTGAAATCACAACATTATACTGTGCTAAGCCGCAATCCTGTACAATTTCTAGTTCCTATAAGTGTTCATAATTGAACCAAGTTGGAAATTGGATTGACGAGACTTTAATGAATGTATTGGATAAGGCAATTGGTACGTTGTCTGCAGAGAGAGCCTCTTGGGAGAACAGATCTGTGGTGTTGTGGACTAGGCATCGTAGGCTAACGCAGCCCTCATAATTACACATGATGGAAGAGTCAAATGAATGCCCCTCTTTAGGTAAAATATGTGAGATTTTGTCTGCCTCAACACGTATGATTACATTAATTACATTGTGTGTGTGTGTGTATGTGTGTGTGTGTGTGTTAAACGTTTCCTCTTCATTGATAAGTGTGGGTGTGGGAGTGTGGCTCTTATACTCTTTACAGTATAAGACTGTGTGAGTAGGAACGTGTTTGTGTGTGTGTGCATGTGTGCGAGCTCTAATTGTAACTTCATAGAACACCTATATGTTATCCAGCTAAAATGTGCAAATCTGTCACAAATAAACATCACAACAGTATTTAAACATTGTTTTATCTGATCATTTTGATTGTAATGAAAATGAGGTGAGCGGGGTGGATTGAGACACAAACCTAAACCAAACTTATGGGCAACACAATTGTGTGTGTGTGTGTGTGTGTGTGTGTGTGTGTGTGTGTGTGTGTGTGTGGGGAGAGAGAGATAGGGGGGAACTAAATAATTTGGCACCAATGATGACTAAGCAATGGCTAAAACCAACCCTTCATAGCAACGCCCATGTACAGTCTAGACAACCGCTACTGACTCTCCAGAGGATGGCAGCAGAATCATATCGAACGAGTCAAAATGTGTGTTTTTTGCAACGTCACGACAACCAGGAAACTCAGTGCTTCTTTGAAATCGCTGGCTGGCTGGCAAACAGTATGGCAGGAAAACAACATCGACAGGAACAGCTGACAGTCCCCATTATTAGCTTTACTTAGAGCTGCCCAGAGGTTGGATCCTCCGCGTCTGATCTCCTGAAGTTTTTTTTTATTATTATTATTTTAGATCCCGCGAGGTTTCAGTAGTATATGGTGGGGCTGCTACAGTGGCGTTTGGGCGAGATTGTCCAAAAACGTCATTATTTTAAGTCCTAAATGCCTTTTCAGCAACTCGGCCAATCAGTCATTTCTAACAAGCCCGCAGTCAAAGTCTTCTACAGCGCTGAATGTGGCATCGCAAGGGGCCTTCATCTTAGACAAGTGTCGTATTAGATGTCAACATGAGATATATCTGCCATTTGCAATATATTTCATAGTCAACTCGGTGAGTAATCAATACGCACTTTCACACTTGAGCAGTGAGCACATCAGCAAGTACATGTGATAGCTTGGGTTAGGCAAAGAGGAATGGAAAGGCAGAAATGAAACCAGTTTTATCGTTTACGAAGTGCCTCTCAAGTAGGCTTTGTAAACAACTTAAATGTGTGAATCGCTTTACTGATGGATCTGTAGGTAGGCCTATAGCCTAAGACTCAGAGCAACGTGATTTCAAGAGTTTGCTCCACGACCTCAGCAATGAGCGCCTTTTTCCTAAGCGTTATTTGGGACCATCTATGAAGCATTAGCCTACTGTAATATAGGCCTACTGTTTTTAAGATGATTGTAAAGTACAAAACGCGGACCTTGTGACTTTTGTAAGGGTAACGCCAGGCTGTCTGTCTCCACGCCTTGTTTGAACTTTGAACCCCGGAGGAGCGATATAGGTTAACTCGTGTAATTAATGTTAATTTTGAACCGAATACCACGCGTTTTTTAAATGTAGTGCTTTGTGTATAGAGAATAATAATGGATTTACAGCTCTACCAGTTCCACATTTTTAGTAGGCCTAGCGAAGCAGGTAAGTCAAAGTAAGTCTAGCCCTAATCAACGATTAAGGGTCAGGGTCTTCCCTTTTTTTCATTTTAACAATCAGGTATGGGAGGCGTTCTTGGTCATGGGGCTGAGGATGGCCAGCTCATCCTTCCACAGGACAGGCCGAAGCCAGAGAAAAGATCAGCCGGCGCATCTGATGAATCGGTGGACTGCCCCACCTGTCAGGGCACGGGGCGCATCCCAAGAGGTGTGAGTGTGTGTTGAATATGTATGTAGGCCTACATATGGATCAGAGTTTGAGAAAGAGATATCATAGACCTAGGGTAGTGAGTAGAAGACGTCTTTTTTTACCTAGAAGAAGTTTTTTTTTTTTTAATTGTCACTCCCACAACACCAAAAAGAAAATCAATGCCATGGTGTTTTGTATAATGTGAACACTTGCGTGAATCATGTTGCTATTTGTGGCTGTATACCTAAAGCTTTAAAGTGTTTAAATAATGAACCTGCAATTGCCTATTTGACATATCTAATACGTAGCCACGTTATACTCAAGCTACATTTATCAACACATTTGTTATTCATTTGAAAATGACATACAGCTTTTTTTCAGGCATTGTTCAGAAAAATCAGAAAAAAACTAAATCGCCATTGGATCAAAAAAGTTGTTTCGTTGCACCAAAGTAATGAATTAAACCTAAATTGAACACACTTGTTTTATGTCCAGGGCAAGAGAACAAATTGGTAGCAGTAATACCATGCACAGACCAAAGACTCAAGCCAAGACACACGTGAGTGAATATTGCAGTGTGTGCATCCTTGTACTGTGTGATTTCTTTGGTGGTAGCGATTTTCCAGATAGCAATTAAATGCAGCAATTCAAGCTCACCCAGGTTTAAAGATCAAACAAAGCGTCCACCCACCAGGAACCTGGAGGCAGTGGTGGCACAAGTGCTAGAGGGGCGGTTCAAGTGTTCTGGGTTGAGTGTTCATAAGAGTAAGAGTTGAGAGTCCTTAGGAGTAAAATTCAATAGATTTAGCCTACCATAAATGGCACTCTTAACTAGTCTGGATAACCTGACTATGTGATATCCCTGCAACCATATAATGTGGATGCCTTAATAAGAACAGAGATCAGAGCATAACTTAAATAGGGCTACTCGATTATGGAAAAAATCATAATCACGATTATTTTGGTCATGATTGAAATCACGATTATTTTACACAATTACACCTTGACTTTGGAAATCTGTTGAATTTATTGAACAGAACAGTGAATTCTCCTCAAAACAGATTAAGACAGATTAAACAGATAAAGGCAAACAAAAACGATTATTATTTTATTTTTTTCCCCTCATAACTCACTGACAAGTTTTGTCTTTGGTACAAGCTGCTCTGCAGAATAACGAAACAGAGCGGGATCACGTGACTCCACATGCAGTAGTGTTTTTTAAAAGGGAAAGTAATTGAAATAATTGACCTGGGAAAATTTCATCGATTATAGGTTATGAATGTCGATTACGATTACTTTTCGATTAATTGCACAGCCCTAATTGTTTCTGTATAATAATCTTTCTCTATGTTTAGACAATTTCTTTTTCTCACACCCACAGGAAGCTGTACGTGTGTGTGTCAGTGGGGCTGTGTCTTCTCCTCAGTGGGCTGGTCCTGTTCTTCCTGTTCCCTCGCAGTGTGACTCTCTCTGAGTTAGCTGTGCAGTCTGCCTACGTGGTCTTCACACCAACTGCAATCAATATCACTGTGCATGTGTGTATACACTCTTAAAACACATTATTCAAATTCAGTTGAACGCTATTTTGTATAGTAGAAGATTCCGTTCTTGTACCAAGACTTTTGAGGTGGAATTGTTTGGGGAAGGGGAGGCAGTAGAGAGTTTTTTTCCTCCATAAGGTCAACTATCTCTATTCAGTTCAATAAATTTATTAAAATTACAGTGTTGTTGTACATCAAACTTATTAACAGATGTCATGATGGTATGGCTACAGTAAATGAAGATACGTTGTGTCCAGAAACAATGTTAACTAATGATTAACTAATGGTAATTCATGATTTCTGTTTTAGAATTTAGAATCTTAAGAATTCAGTTAATTTGCCATCAAGCAATAGTTAAACAAGTATTTTACGCCCTGTGGTTCAACTTATTTATTAATTTCAAATTGGATGAGGAATATCATGCCTTAATCAGTCATGTGTTTTTGCTTTATTCATCACATACCTCTGGCTGATGATGAGACAATGTGTTCTGTTCTGTTGCAGAACTCACTGAACATCAGCAATGAAAACTTTGCTATGGTGGAGGCCTCGAATCTACAAGTGCAAGTCTTCTATGTAGACACGGTTGTTGGCTCAACCAGTGCTGTCAACGTAACAACCATCTTCCCACGGTCTGCTAAAAAAGTAAGCTCTGTGCGAGTGTGTGTGTGTGTGCAAGTGGATAGTCTATTCAATATTTTCATTAAAGATTAATTAAAGGCTTTCCATGGAATGTGCTGACTCTTGATTACTGGGCCTCTCGTTCCTACTATCCACAGTACCCTTTTGAGGTTCTCGTCAGTATAACCGACCAGGGGCTCTAGTAAGTTGTAAAAATGATTTAAATAAATGACTTGTGACTCATGAATGTTTAGATCTTTAATTTTCTTGAATTTCTCGTGCTATATTATTCTTCCTTTATGCTAAACGTCCATTCCTATTGGCTTTGGTGGGAGTGTGATAATAGAGAGAAACAGTACAGTACATGTTTTATGTAAAAACATCAGAAGTTACAGTTAAACAGAAAATGCATATTATATAAAACATTAGACTTATAAAATATTATTACAAATAAACACTCTTTTAAAGTTTGATATGTTACTGCTGTCTATCACCTACAGTAAATACTGCACATCTCTGACATCGAAGATTCACGTCCTATTTCTAAAAATCCAGTAAGTGAATGTGGTCCTGTCCTCAATAAAGCTACACTCTAGCCTGCAGGTGCTGTACTATAAGCAACATAACACAACGTTTTAAATTAATAAAACATTCACGTTGGCTATAAAACTGTCTACCTTAATATATAAAGCGACTTCTTCACTTCTACTGATGCGTGGAACGTGTCTCAAATTTCATAAATAGTTTGACCAGACATAATTGTTGAATACATATGTTTATAAGTATGGAATTGCATCATGAATACCATGTAGAGTTTGCGTAATGAAAACGGAACCGGTAACCCTTTATTTGAAGGGGTCTACATAAGGGTGACATAAGTATGTTATAAACATGACATGACACATATCATGACCATTAATGACCCTTTATTCATGTTCATGACTGTTTGCATTTCAAGAACCGAATGACACTTAATGACGACTGGGATGTAGGCTGCACAAAAACCGAATGACACTTAATGACAACAGTCTTAAACATGAACAAAGTGTCATTAATGGTCATGATACGTGTCATGTCATGTTTGTGACAGGCTCATATCACCCTTATGTAGACCCATTCAAATAAAGTGTTACCACGGAACCTTTACCTCTACCTTTGTTTCTTTTCAGGGTGTCCATGACTGTGTTTTATTTGGCCCACTACGAGCAGCTTTCCATGGACACGTTTGAGTATTTAGACTGTGGAGCCAACAGCACCATGCCCCACGTGTTCCACACTAACCAGTGAAGGGCCTGCTGCTAACTCACAAACTACTTGCAGTCTGGGGGTCCAAGTGTTTCTATGTCCTTGATTCGACTTTGCCTTCAACTTTGCCTTCTTAATGAAAGTCTATAGTAAAAAAACCTGCACTATACAGTAGGCAGTTCGATTCTAGCTGTTTTTTGCACTGTAGCTTACTTCAGGAACTATTTTTTGTTGTTAAGTGGCAGTTATTCATGTGCCTTATTAAATTTGCACTTAATTACTTTATATGCACTATAACTAGAAAGCAAAGGTAATGTCCTTGTTGCTCTCACAGCTTCATTCTGTATTGTCATTGCCTTGCCTGTTTGCTCTAATGTTAGAGTAAGCTGCCGTGAAAGAAGTACTGTGCTCTTTACTGTACAACATACCACAAGATCTCCACGTCTGTCTCTCTGTAGTCAGACGAAATAAAGATATCCTTTTCTTGTGGTGCTGTGTAACTGGGTCTGGACTGTTAATTAATTTCATACCCGCACAGAGATGTTCTTCATTTCCTTATTAAAAAAAAAAAAAACCCTGTTAAAGGAACGCTTTCAACATTTCATTTGGACTGCTCAAGGGTATATGCTTATTTAGTTCATGCTTATTGTGCCCTGGAGGTGTGTGAGTGGGGGGTGTATCCAAAAGAAATAAACAAAAAAATAGTGCCCTCATCATGAAAATAGAACTTTGCACTGCCATCGTAAGCTGTTTTGCTCGTTAATGCAAAACTCGTCCAACTGACATCCTTTGGCCTAGAATGTTCAGTACTCTTGCGTTCTTTATTTCGCTGCATAGATCTCTCGTTTTTGATCCTTGTGTGTGTGTGCTTATCATTAATCAGCCACTGCTTGATATCAATGCTCCTATCTGCTGCCTGTTTGTTGCATCAGGGCCTACACTCCTCAGTCCTTCGCTCAGGGCTGTCCTTGTTATTTTTAGAATCAGGCCGAGTGGCTCTTTCTTCCCGGTGCTTCTGCAGTCCCTTCATGTTAAAACAGTCTTAGCCGTGGTTTCTCTAAGATCCCCTTAGTCACACTCACTTCACTGTGCCAAGTGGTTCAGCCTCAGCCTACAACCATGTGTGTCATCGCATTACGCAAAACAAAAGACATTTTGTTTGTTTCAAACAGGCCCAAGGAAGTCATTTGGATCGGCTAGGCCCCCTAACCACAGATAATAACATTTTCTGAGAGATCCCAGAGCTGGTGATACCGAAAGGGCTAATTTTTTCTCATAAACACCACATTATACAGTGCTGGTAAGATGGATTGCATGACTGCTGAAACAAATGAGGTTGTAATATTCTGCAATATCTAGATTCAACATGTAATATTTCAATGGATCACACTGCAAAGTCTGAACCTGCGGTTCCTCTCGTACTGAGCAGGATTACCATTGCAACAACACTTCATCAGTAGGGTAAAACTAACCTGTCTCACGACTGTCTAACCCAACTCACGTTCCCTATTAGTGGGACCTTCAACTAATACAAAATGCTGCAGCACGAGCACTCACTAGGACAAAAAAAATATGAACATATCACACCTGTCCTTGCTTCCTTCAATTGGCTTCCTGTTAAAAGCTGAATTGATTTTAAAATACCTCTCCTAACATATAAAGCCCTCAATGGCCTTGCTCCAGCATATATTAAAGAATTACTTGTTCCCTACCACCCTTCTAGACCCCTAAGGTCACAGAATGCTGGTCTCCTAGTAATTCCTAGAATATCAAAATCGACAATGGGAGGAAGAGCATTCTGCCATCGTGCGCCTGTCCTGTGGAACAAACTCCCTTCTAACATTCGTCAAGCGGACACTCTCAACACCTTTAAGTCTAGACTCAAAACTTTTGTATTTACTGACCCCTTTAGTTAGGGATGGTGTATGGTAAGCCACACCTCTTCAGGGTATTATTGGAAAGGACTGCCTCTGCTGTAAGCTCCCGTCCAGGACTTGGTGGCCACTGACCATTTCCTTTGGTGGTGTTGGTTTGTTATACATCATACCTTAGTTATGCTGCTATAGTTTAATGCTGCCACAATCCTCCCATCTGTTAACCCGTACAATTCTCACTATTCTTTCTCCTCCTCTCTCTTTCCTCTCCACTTACTTCTCTCTCTGCACTTAGCCAACATCTGTATATGATTTCACATGCAATATAACTCACATTCTCTGAAATCTGATGGAGACTGTTCTAACTCATCTCCTCTCTGATTTTCCATGCCTTTACCACCCTGCCGTGAGTCATCACTGCCTGCGCCTGCACCTCCTGGGTTCTCCTGGGACCTTCTTCCAACGTGATCCGGCAGCACTCCTGAATGGTCCTCAACCCACTCCACTGTCCATGCCACTGCCTCCCTGCTGAGGGTCACCCCTGCCTTCCACTGCCTGATCCTGCATCTCTGGCTTCCTGGGCGGTCTGCCTTCAGCTTCACAGATGACCCTGACATGATTGTTACAGCCTCTGGCTGGCCCCTGGCTTGACTGCGCGTAATGACATGGGACTATATTCTGGGATTCTAATGGGACTCCTATATTACTTTACTTACCAAAATTTTCTGGTAATGTGTATCTAATGGAATAATAGTGGACTACTCACCATCTGAGAGACTGAAAACCTGCCCTAGGCAGTTGGGTGAGCCCCTTGAGCCGTCGGAACTGCCCAAGGTTTCTTCCTCTACCATAACAAGTAAAAACAAAAAACGCTGCTAGGGAGTTTTTCCTTGCCCCTGTTGCTCATTGGGCCTCTTGTGTTAAGCGCTTTGTGACATGCCTTTTGTAAAAATGCGCTATATAAATAAAATTGAATTGAATTGAATTGAATCAACAGCAACTCCACAGACGATACCAATACCCCAGCATGATGGATTGAACAGATTCTTTATTAGTGACCAAACTGATACTGACGTCTTTTGACCCAGAAGACATCTGTCTGGACCAGACCAGCACTGAATACTTGTGCAGATGTTGACCTTTGTGCCCCAGGTCTCACCACTGCTGGGTGTACTGCACAGCCTGACAAATTACAGACAAGAGAAGAAACGAAAAGGTTTCATTAGAGACATGACCAAAAATAATGTTTGATTTGAGAGATAATGACATTTGAGTTTAAATACTATATCTCTAAAGTGACGATCTCTGCCTATAGATCTTTAAGGGGCAGGCAAAGATGAAGAGATTCAGTATATATAGCCATATTTTATACTGTAACTCAAGTGGGTTTGATTCAACCTCTATTGCTGTTAGGCAATAATCCATCCTCACTCAACACCAGTACAAGTGCAAGAGCAAGACATGAAATAGTGTCATAGCATTAAAGGAAATTTAAGTTGACTAAATTCATCTTCATGTGAGTATAAAAAAAATTGCATTCACTTACATTGTATCTGTTTTGAAGCTTTGCTCCGTATTGAATTGCATTCACAGGGGTGCGTTTGCAGTTGACACACAGGTTTTCTTCTGTAATTGTTTCATGCAAGAACAGTGTATACCTTGACATGATTGAACACTTCAAGCCACATTTCTTCTAAGCAACATTTAGTCACTTTTAAAGGGATCCCTGTTTAGTAACGTGTTGGCCGCAAATCAAAGAGCAGCGAAGCTGTTGCTGTTCACTGACACCATAAATGTCAACCATTCAATGTAATGGCAGGTCACACCCTTATTCAACATGTCTTAGTAAGGGATCGAAATCCTTTTAAGGTACTGTATGTTTATCAGTCAACTTCTGGTGATGTCCTCATATCCTTAAGACTGAAGTCCCCAGTATTCCCCACATTCACACACATACACACACTCCACAACAGAACTGAGAGTTGTGCACAGTTCTGTGTTCTGGACTGAAACACATTGAATAATCAATCAAGCAAGACAATGATGACTGTATTGCCAAGCAACATTGGTTAGCACACAACAGCAGGAAGCTTCAGGTTCTCCAAATGATTCTGCTGGTCTTGCATTGAAAGATTTAGCACGGTGTTCGGATATTATACATGCAAACTCACACAGCTCTGCTGATGCAACAAAACTATTAATATATCTTTAAAGGGATATGTCACATTTTGGTGAAATACACACATTTTGTCCACTTCCTGTGCATTAAATAATTGGGTATGTCTAGTTAATCTAGATGTTCCACAGTTGCACTTTTAGTTCTAGAATAGATTATTTAAGCCATTAGTATTGCAGTTCAGTATTAGCATCTTGCTCAAAAGTGACTGAGAAAACGCAAACCTCAGGGCATCAATTACAGCCTGAAGCAGTTTGCTGCTAGTGGAATGTGGTCCTTGTAAATAATTCAGAGCCCTCCTGTCTTATGTGAGAACACCAGAGCATGACTGACTGTCAGATACACCTAATGGCCTGGGGTGGGGGGGTAGGATGGTGAGGTGGTGCGTGAGAAGATGCAGCATGTTGACAGCGAAGACCGTGACTAATCGCTGCGCAACCTCAAGTCCCTTTCCGGCTTTTGGTGACCTTAGGAAAACCTTATGGGTAATTTTATTCTTGTGCAATATAAAACAAGTAAGGTTACTTAAAAAAGGGGAAA
The DNA here is from genome assembly GCA_017657215.1 of Limnothrissa miodon. NCBI lineage: Eukaryota > Metazoa > Chordata > Actinopteri > Clupeiformes > Clupeidae > Limnothrissa > Limnothrissa miodon. The sequence goes on along the minus strand of JAGFZM010000096.1, from coordinate 123,420 downwards.
AGATCTGCCTTAGCGGATGGAAAGTACAGCCCCAGTGGTGCTGGTGCAAATACTGCAAAAAATGAAAGTACTTGCAAATTCCAAGAAAATTAGTTTTTTTATTTGTTCTGCACAAACAAGAATGGGTGCCCTGGAACAGAGAGGACGTCTTCTGATTCATGAATGTAATATTTAAACCAGCTAACAGTGCGGTTGCCTGCATGCATCTTTTGCCTGCACGCATCTTATCACCATGCAATGCTGTCAAAGAGTCTATAGGGCATTTAACTTGACAATAGCCTGCTGTTAATGGCCTTGACCACTGAGGTGACTTGAATAAGATAAGACGGACATTAGGGGTGAGTCTTCCCTTTGTTGCAGGGATTAAGAGTCAATTAGGGATTAAAGGACTCTGCCATGCCCCCTGTGGTAACACCATGTTTACCTTTCAAGAGCTGTGGAATTAGGCCTACTTCTCTTCTTGTGATCTTCCAGTGATCATCACACTACCAAGACAGTGATATGTCTTCACAGGTTCCTGTTGTGGTATTTTCGGCCATTTTTGCTATAGACTATTGCCTGGATTAAGACTATGTTCCTTGGCCAGAGAAACTGAAAATGTCTTATTTTATTTAACTTGACATATGACGCATATGAGTCTTATGTGGATTGATTATTCAGATGGATACACTGAAGTATGGGATTGCAGTATTGCAAATTCTGAAGTTGCTATTGACTTTTCTGTCTAGGGGAAAGTATACTGCACTGCAAGAGAGAGAGATGCGGAGAAAAGCCTGCATACCTGGCTGCGCAGGTGTGTCAGTCAGAGCCTCAGAAGAGCCTTCCGGGTTTGTCTGCAGGGGGTTGTTTTCCATCTGTACACAGGGGCCATGACAGTGAGACAAGCTGGGGCGTATTCCTGGAAGCATGTTTTTGTTAGTCCGACACATAGTCAACGAGCTGTACTTGAAGCCATCCAAAAAAAACACCCAAAATAAACCCTCAATGCCACAGCCCCTCCCACACATACACGTACAAACAGAAACACATTGTGACATGAATGCATGCAGTTCACTGTTGTGGTCCGTAGGTGATGTTGACTTGCAGTGGGATCTATTGGGAACTCTCAGTGAACTGTTCTGTTTCTGATAAGGCCGTGGGTTTGTGTTGCCCATTTTCACCGTTATTTATCTTCGGTCGTGTGCACACATGCACACACCATATGTGTTGCTGTGAGATCCCACAGTATGCATTTTGTGATTGCACACAGCCCACATTCCATGGCCCACACTAACAAGCCAAGGCAATTGTATTTTTATATTGTATTTCAATTCAATTCAATTCAATTTTATTTATATAGCGCATTTTTACAAAAGGCATGTCACAAAGCGCTTAACACCAGAGGCCCAATGAGCAACATATTTATAACTGTATTTATATCAAACACATGAGGAATTTCAATGTGCTGTAAACGAGCAGCACAATACTTGCTTACTGTTCGTAGCAGCTCATACTTGTGTTGTCCAACAGAAAGTAGAAAGAGCTAAGATGAATACTTACAATTCAACTATTTGTAAAAAAAAAAAAAAAAAAAAAAAAGTAAATACTGCTTCTTCTTTTCTTATCTCTTGACTGCTGCTTCTTTTCTTATCTCTTGATGTCCCTTGCTTTAAAATGCAAGTGATCTGTAAAAGTGTTTTTAAATAGACTAGAATAATGTAGAATACATCTTTACAGTCCACCAGAGTGGAAATGTGTCTTTAGCTTACCATAAAATAGAACAGACAGGCATGTATTTTAAAAACATAGCTTGACAGACAGCAACACATACAGGACAAAGTGTGGTTTCAAGAAGGAATGATAAAGATAAAAGAAATGAAACAATAAAGAGCAGTTCATAGCAGTCATAGCAAATGTTTGGAGAGTGTCTCCCACAACAACAGAAAGGCCTTCATTCGACATCAGCAACACATCTTAGAAAGGCACTTGTGCTGTTTGCATGAGCAGACATGTTCATCCGGAGTCCATGCTTCAGTAACAACAATGTGTCAACAGCAGGACTAGGAGACGGGAGACGAGGGGTGAGCTGCCATGGGCGGATGTGTGCTTCCCTGGCTCTCACTGTCATCAGCGCCACCCCCCCAAACAAGGCCTACCGGTTCCAGCAGGGAGGTGTGAGTCCAGACAATGGGACTAAAACAAAAGTGCTAAAGACCCCACCACTCTGACCTGATGACCTGCTGCTGTTGGAGAGAAACTAATTACACATGTGCTAATTGCACACTGGTTTCTGTAATGGTAGTCCAAAATAAGCACTGCTTGGAAAACACCCTTATTCACCTGTTATTTCTTATTTTAGGGTTTAGTTCCTTCCTTTATTTTTTAGAGAAGTGTGTGCTGAATAATTAAATTGGTACATTGAGTATTGGTACATAAACTCTTGGAGGCCTACTCAAACTAGAGCAAACTGACCAGCATATATTTTTCATGTGACATTAGCTTGTCTTTCAATCAAACGTACTTGTATTGATTCTCCATTCTCACTAAATTTGTGTAGCCTACCTCTCATGACCTTCATCCAACAGAACTGTCTGCGATAAATTTTACTTCCAGATCTTCAGGTTGGTCCAATAAATGTCAATAGTGAAATTGGAAAGGATGGTGCAGTCATGTTCAATAGACTCAGGAAATGTTAGTGGAGTGGCCACTCAAGTTTCATCTCCGGTGTTGATAAATTATGAAACAGGCTGCGCTCACCTGCTTGGAACGAGACAAGCGCCGGTCCAGCATGCTCTGTCGTCGACGTGCCTCCCAGTGCATTGCGGACATCTTACACCCTGTGCAATAGTGAGAGCTGTCACCAAAAACTAGGCACGGCCACGGGGTGGGTAACCTGATAGAGAAATCTCCAGCAGGCTACATTGAAAACACGCAATCAGATTAATAATATCAGATCTGGTATCATGCCCTTTGAACTGCACTGATGTTTGGCATGTTGACAAACTGAGATTTTTTTCTGTAAGAACATTTAAAAGTGTACGCCTAATTATGAACTTCAGGGCTACAATTACTGTTTTCTTATTCTCTGAGCTACACGCCAACCGATGGGCTATGTAGCCTATAAACTATACATTAATTGTGATCTCTATGTACATGCTCTGACAGGTATGTGTATGGAGTAGCCTAGCCTACCCTGAAAGCTGTGTGTATGTGTAAGGTGTGCAAAGAGTACATAAAATGTAGACGAATATAGCCTATAGACGAATATGCCATATTAAAGCGCTGGATTTGTTACAGACAGATAGATAGATAGATAGATAGATAGATAGATACTTTATTGATCCCCAACCCCAAGGGGAAATTCAAGGTCCCAGCAGCTTAAAACAATCACACACAACATATACTACAGTGTACACGTGATGATAAGAAGCAGATCAACAAAACATGACTAGATCAACATTACTAAAAATAACAATAGAATACAAATACTATGGGTAGAGATGCGCATGAATGTACTGTACGTGGTACAGTATGGGGTGTGTGTCAAGGTAGTAGTGCAAATGAGTCCAGTAGTTCCACAGTGCAAGGTATTGACCTATTGATGTAGGCTACATAAAAAGAGGAGGAAAGAAGGAAAAAGAAAAAGACGCAGAAAATGGCTAATGACACTTACAGGTTGTGATGACCGTGGTCTGGGCAGTGTAATACGATGTGTCCGAAGTTGGCTGTCTAACAGAACCTGCGAGAACAACTCAGCTGCTCCGGAGCGGATAACCGCGCAATTCAGTTACTTAGCAACAAACGCATGGGGTCGGCAGGTGGGAGACGACCGTCAAATAAACTTGGATTCCTGGATGGGCACATTGGCTAGTCTTTGCTTAGGTTTTAAACGGGTTGAAATGTAAAAAAACATCGATTTGTTTCAAGGCTCTTAAATTCACTAAGACGGCTGTTGCAACGTAGTCACTTCATTATTTCTTCTCCATCTAAATCAATGACCTATAATTAAGTAGATATAGCAGGCATACAGAGATTTAAGGTGATGAGGTTATGGATTTTGAGCGCATAGGCTAGTGATTCTTCTGTTGCTCTGATGCGTCAAAAAGCGCTTGGGGGCGCACGTACTCCCAGTAGAATCCACACAGTCGTGGTAGGCTATGTTGCAAAGCAGATAAACAACTTATTGAATAAAGTTTTTTAAGAAGAAAAAAAACAATGATACTGAAATTGTGGTAAAGTAGGCCTAAAGGTGAAGTTTCAGATCAGAGCCAAAACAGAGGGATTCGCTTACATTCACAATGTGCTACATTTGTCTATTCTGGAAGTTGACCGGTCATTCACCTTCGTTCACCTTTGCGAGTGTGTCCTATTTTTACCTGATGCTATTTTGCATTTCAAAGTGGCCTGTCTAATTGCGGTAACATCATAGTCATGGCAGATTTCCAGATAATGGTGTTTCATAACTGCCATTACGCGAGAAGTCGGAGAAATACAGGTTGTACAGATCAGAATCCATCTCCCAAACAGCACATCTCCCAGTGAGTCTAATGGACATGGAAAAAAGAACAAGCACTTTACTTTCCATATCTAGACCACAGTCGTAATGTACAGTAGCCTAATGGCAGAGTGACACAAATCTTGTTGATTAAAACTAATTTATTAGGCCTACTAATAGATTAATGAGTAATTAATGTCATCGACTTGGTAAAATGTTATGGCCAACATAATAGCCTAATATAGCTCTAAATCTGACGGAAAAGTTTGTTAATTAGCCTACATCTGAAAAGAAGCCTCTTATTTCGGTCACATTTAGGCTACTGCAATTGATGCACATGATGCATTCGGCCTATTCACCTTATTTTAGACTGCTATATCTAATCTTATTGATATAGTTATTTGACAATGACAGCAGCCTATTTCATGATTCTGAATTATAGATATGACATATATAGGCCTATAGCTTTTATTAATGTGCATTTGTGAAACTTGGGCATCTTGGAAAATAAATCGCGCCTGTTCCTTTAAAAATCCAAGTGGCGCGGTCGTCATTGTTTTTACAGCATGGGTCTACACGTCACGGGATGGGGGTTGTGCTGAGGTGACTATCTTGTTTCGGCGCACCCTTTGTGCTTCTTAATTACCGCCGACAGAGGAGAAGTCACTCTATCAAGCAAGAGGCGACGTGACGGCGGAGCAGCGAAACTTTGCAGAAAGGTAACGTCCTTTTTTGCACGATTGTATTAATTGTTTAAATGTTGTTGTCTCTTTTTCTGTTTAATTTTGATATATATGTGCGATGTTAGCACATTTAAAATAATTTTCAGAGGCAGGATAGATAGCAGATGGTGATAGGACGGTCCACTGAGCGCACCGTGATTTTATGGTTAACGTTGCAATTAGATTTTTTGTTGTTCCTGATATTTAAAGACTTTTAAAACTTTGGCTTAGAATTTATTGTGTGCCATCATGCGAAAGAAAACTTTTAAGTGGATCATATATTTTGTTTTCTCGAATTTTCTTGATTGCATTTTATGACTTGGGGGAGGGGATGTTAATGAAAAGCGATGACGTTGGCCAGTTTTGTTCGTCTCAGTGTGTTAAACTCCCTGGATCTGGATTTTAGAACAATCCCACCTAGACTGACTTTTTAGAAAAGAGAAAAGGCTGTTTTCTAAAACAAGTTATTTGTTTTAGGTAATACTGTACCTATATCAATGGAAGCTTGGAATTACTTACTTGGTCATTCTGTCATTTTTAACAATGACCCTCATTTCTTCACAGTTCTCAACGCCAAGCACAGGATAAGTGTTCTACAACCAAAATGGGGAATCAACTGACCGAAATGTCTCCCAGCACACCCGTATTACCAAGCCTCCAGCCCTTACACGTTGTAGTGCTTGGCCTCGATTCAGCAGGCAAGACCTCCTTGCTTTACCGTCTCAAACTGAATGAGTTTGTGGATACCATCCCAACCAAAGGATTCAACATGGAGCGCATCAAAGTCCCTGTGTCAGCCGGCAGCTCCAGGACCACAACCTTCCAGGCGTGGGACGTTGGCGGGCACGAGAAGCTCCGGCCGCTCTGGAAATCGTACATGCGTCGGACCGACGGCCTGGTGTTTGTGGTGGACTCTGGTGAAACCGAGCGCCTGGATGAGGCCAAAGCAGAGCTCCAAAGGGTGTGCCGGGCACCAGAGAACCAGGGCTTGCCCGTCCTGGTCCTGGCCAACAAGCAGGACCTTCCACAGGCCATAAGTGAGCTGGAGGTGGAGAAGTCTCTGGGTCTGCACGAGCTGAGCAATGTAACGCCACTCTACACGCAAGGCTGCAGCGCGGTAGACGGCCAGGGTCTCCAGACAGGCCTGGAGAGACTCTATGAGATGATTCTCAAAAGGAAGAAGACCAACAGGATCAGCAGGAAGAGGAGATGACCTGTTTCCCTCCTTTCCTCCCCTTCCCCCCCCCTGGGAGAAGTGACCAGACAACCTTGCAGTATAGGAGGGAAAGTCACCCTTTTACTGTGGGCTTGAAGTCAGTTGACGTGGCTTGGATTCAAGGGCGAATCCAGCCGATGCCAAAGATCACAAAATGGTTGTGGATACGTTTGCTTTAGTGTGGGGACTGGATTCCCACAAGGCACACTGAACTGCTAAGCTCCGCACCAGAGGCAGGCCAGAGCATGGGTGACTGTACTTCAGCTGAACCAGTCAGTTGATTATGTTGCCAAAGTGGTTGCGAAGTACAAAGAAGTCTTTTATTTAGTGTTTTACTGCACTGTAATTGAGTGGCTTGGCGTCTAAAAGAACAGGAAAATGATAGGTTTCTCTATTGTAAGGGGTGAGGAACACTAGTCAAAGATTTGAAGCCAAGACCTAAGATTGAACATAACATTTTGAAGATGTGAACTTCAGTATTTGAGCTGTGCTCAAGCATTCTTTCTTTTATATTTTATCTGAGGACAAATTTATGTACCTGCTTGTTACTGTGTCTTTTCTGAGTCAAATAAATTATTGAAGATTTTTAAACACTCCTGATTCTTGATCTTGTGTATAAGGCCTATGGATTATATTAAGGCCCAACTATTTCATTTACTATTTAGAAGAGTTATCTGATTGTGGGAACTGAAGGTGTGTGTTATTCCTGGTTGAGTAATTTCAAATATGTCACATGCCAAAGGCTACGATGCACCCACCCCAAACAAATACGCCATTGACACTGTTCTGAATGTGTGTTCCTAGAATTACCTGTTCTCCAACTGGTTTTCATGTTGGGTGAGAACCTTCTTTGCTTACGCAATTCAGCCTCACTAGGCTTATTTCTGACCTATCTGTGATATTTTACCAGGATTGGCAGGGAAGTGTCAGTACAACTTTGCACACGGTCAAGACAGCAGAAAACAAGCTCTTGTTTTGTTTCCTCCGCCTGACCTTGGAGACCTGTGAGAAATGGGTTTGTTTGGCACCCCGGTGGGAGTCCACAGTGTGCTTTGTGTGTCTGCCTCTGTCCTTTGTCCACATGTTAGATTGGCAGAGAACACTTGTAGACACAGCAGCGACAGGGTACCTCAGAGTGATTGTACTGTAAAGACTTCAGGCTCTTACCACAGGGGATTATGTCTGAAGTTCCTGACACAGGCAAGCGTACCTGTTTGCAAAGGCTTTGTTTTGTTTTCCTTCTTCATAACATGCAGTTATTTCTAGTCCTGGAACTGGGGGAAGAATGTGTTTTAAAAACAGACTTCTAAGAATGTTGAAAACATTCTGCTCAGTGTAAGGTGTAGAAATAGAATGTGTGTCATGTTTATTTTCTATTAAACAGAAATAACTTTTTGAAAGGTTACACAGTTTCTATTAAAAGGGAAATCTTGAACCAGTCGATCTGTGAGGAATGTGACAGGAACTGGTCATATGAATGGTTTTAATCTCATATCACAGGAATTTGTTTCCCTCAGCAGCAGTAATTCCAAGAATGTGCCCACACCAGTCTGAAGGCACAGGGCAGTGAAGCTTATAACTGGGTGAACCATCTTGTTTTTTAAGGCCTTCATTTCTAGTGGCTGGCTATCAGACAAAAACATCAAGTAAACATCCCATCCATTGCCATTTTGGTATTCACAGAAAAAACATAAACTTACTAAGAAAAAAAGATTCCTTGTTATAACACACCTATTATTATTATACACAATATTAAAAATTTCGGAATCAGATTGTTTAAAACCATGGAAGATTTAGGAATCAGATTGTTAACATTGTCTCATCTCACTTTATACTGTGTATAGGGCTGAATTGACAATAAAAAACGCTTGACTTCAACAACAGTGGGGAATTAACAACATTTACCAATACAGTTAGTGATATCAAAGTTTTAATATGTCAAAGTTTTACTGTAACTTCAGTAATTCCGTAATAGTGGAAATGATGCCATACGTATCAGTGCAACACATGACCATACAGAATAAAAAGGAAACCTCCATCAAAAACATGTCTATCTAGAAATAAATAGCAAACTGTTGCATAGGGTTACAGTAAGAAATGTGCCCTCTTGCTGGTGCGGTGACTCACATTCCTGTAGATGGGTTGACATAAGGAAACCAAAAGCACAGTAAAGTAAGGTACATGTTTACCACTGTGCCCACAACCCACCCACCCTCCAGCTCTTCCTTGAACCAGCAGTTCATTGCACAATGCTGGGCAGCCAGCTCTAAGCTTGTGTGCCGGACTGCGCCTTCGTCATGGGTGCCGCTGTGTAAGCAGATGGATGGCATGTGTTTTTACTGTAAAGGGCCACCCCAGGGGGTGAGATTACCTAACTGTTCCAGCGGGATGACTGCGGGGGAGGGGAGGAGAGGTGCTGAACTGGGAAGCTCTCTGGGGGAATGTGGGAAATGGGAAATGATAAAGCTGGTGGGGTAACCCCTTACTTGCAGGGGCAGTCAGCGGAAGGATGAGATGGGTGAACAGTGTAACTAAGGAGCTTTGGGGCAAATAAGTCCATTTCTCCGAAACGACTGATGTTCTGGTTGATGTTCCCCAAGCAAGGCAGGCCGGATGGATTATAATGATGTCTTAAATATAAACATTAAAGGGAACTTCTGCTCTCAGAACAACAGTGGCAGAAAAGAGCTGGTTTCGAAAGAGCAAGCAGTTCAGAATGGTGTTTACAGTACATTGAACTATCTAAAATAACTTCTTACGTGATATTTCCATCTTGAAAAGACATTATAATTTCAAAGTGAAGTAGCTGCATTGCAAACAAATAGTAATTTCTCTGTACATTCTGAATTCCTAGTTGCTAACCACATAGAACAGACCCTCCTTTTGTTTTAAAAAAAAAAAACAAAAAAAAACAAACATGGGCAACAAACGTCCATGACCTGAGTTGACTGGTGGCTGTCTCAGCAAGTAAAGCTCAGGCAAAAGAGGCAGGCCTGTGGACCAGAGGGCTAAACATTTAAACGCTCATATGGAGAGCAGCTGTTTAGCCTCTGCTGCAGGTTTTCTCACACTACCTCTCTCTCTCTCTCTTGTTCTCTTTCTCTTTAGTTCTTTTTTTCTCTCTGTTTCAGATAGCCACATACTGTACATGCACAAACACACACACACACACAGACACACACACACATATACATGCACACATACACACAGACAGACAGACAGTGAGCAAATACACACTAACACAGACAGCAGAGAAGAGCACAACACTATGATGAATCACTATCCTTCCTGGAGCAACTGGGGGAAATATCCATCCATCCTATCCAGACAGAGTAATAGCGCAGATAGAAAGAGAGAGAGAGTGTGAGAGAGAGAGAGAGAGAGAGACAGAGAGAGAGACAGAGAGAGAGAGAGAGATGTGCGTGCATGGGTGGGAGTGTTCCTCTTACCAGTTGTCTCTTTCCTGGTCTCCGACTGGTGTTGTCTGTGGGTGCTGGCGTGACGTCAGGGCACATTTGAGTCATTAAACGCTACAGCTGCTCCGCTTATTCCCTGTCTCTTCTTGAGGGGCCTCTGGCAAACTAAATGTGTGTGTGTGTGTGTATGTGTGTCTGCCTGCAGTAAATTGATACCCTACTTGAGATCACATGTACTAGCCTAACAATTACCAGGTTTGTCATGCTGAAAAAAAGGCTGCCAAGCGAATAATGCCATAAAGAAGGGAACAATGCCAGTTTGTGTGCGCGGGCAGATGATGGTGGTGTGTGCCCAACTTTGTGGGTTAGCTGTTTCTCCTTCACAGGCGAGGCACACAGAGACATGTGTGATGAGGAGGTGTGGAGAAGCGTGAACAGCAAAGAGACCGACACAGGAAGGGGGAGAGGCAGCCACAAGGGGTACAGTGTGCCATTCGCCAATAAAGACAGCTGAATATCTCCCCACCCGCCACACACACACTCACACACACACTCACACACGTACGCACACACGCACAAGTGTCACAAAGCCACTGTTGTGCAGAGCTGGCAGGTCCGTCATACTATATGTCTGTGTATGTGTGTGTGTGTGTGCGTGTGTGATTGTGTGTGTGCATGTCTTCACGCAAACCAGCAGGTGTGATGTGTTTGTGCGTATGTGTGTATGTGTGTGGTTGCGCATGCAACCAGCACGTGTGCTTGTTGGTTTGTGTGTGTGTGTGTGTGTGTGTGAGAGAGAGAGAGAGATAGAGAACCAGAGAAATAGACAGATGTGGGAGGAGGAGTGAGCAAAACTGAGAAAAATAACTACAAACCAGCAGGCAAGCACAGACTGATACTGATAATTATAGTCAGAGAAGAGTGAGGGGCTTGCTGAGCTGAGGGTGTTAGTGATGGGGGGGTGGAGGTGAAAAAACAGCAGAGATTCAAAACCGAAAGAAAAAAAGAAAACTTGTTTGAGATGGAATGGGCAGATAGGTAAGCAGTCTTCTGGAGAGGAGAGGAGAGAGATAGGAAGCACCACGGCACGAGGAAACTCTCTGAGTCACTGGTGTTTACTGGAGGAGTGTATGAGTGAGTGAGGTGGGAGCGTGCCTAAACTGGCCTGCCACACATGCACACACACACACACAGCACAAAAACACCAATGATCTGCAGGCCATGATTATTCCACCACGGTGCAGATCAAATCTGACCTCAGCAGTACACAGCATAATTAAACTAATTCTCTTTATTTTTGAACATTTCAAAGGTCCAATTAATTTGCAGTAGCCTACACACTACAGTGTGTACTATGGGCTGTATGCTGTACAGGGTAATTATATAGTCTTTCAGTGTATCATACAATCATTTTTGATAAAACACTCATTATGGAAATAAGCAAACACATGCCCTATGATTTCTTTACATGGGTGCATCATCATATTCAGGTTATTCTCCAAGATAAATCTGATGAGCTGGCAGATTAGCTGCCATGGGATGTTGATGGGGATTTGATTTTGTAAATCCTTCATTCACAGATGGTATTCTTGTTAATCTAGAGAGAGCTAATCAGTTAATCAATCTAATGTGATTGTTATCAACCAGCTTCTCCACTGTGAGCTTGATTTGAAAGGTGTCTCCACTTATCTATGATAATGCATTAGCTTGACTCATGACTTGACCTATAATACTAAGGTAGACTAGGATCAAACATGGAAGGAAAGGAGCAACGTCACACTAAAGTGGAATTTCATGTAGTAAGTTCTAAAAAGTAGGAGTGTCTGTGTGAGTCACTGGTGCAAGTAGTTGCAGCATGAGTCTGTAGTGTCTATGCAATGGGCCTGCGTGGCTAAAAATACTTTTTTGCCCGGGATTGTTTCAGTAAGTAAACTATTAAAGAAAGTACAGTTAAGTCCTTGAGAGGACTCCCCTCTTCCATTCCAGAGTGTGTTGTCTGTTTCCTTATGGCATCCAAGGTTAATTTAATTGGATTTTAGCCTACAACATGTCTTAAGGAGCCCTTGCAGCTATGTGTCTGGACACAGACTGATAAGCAAGCAAGTTGAAAGTGGACTGAGAAACGAACGCCACAGTACTCACTGCAGATTTCCCACACTAAGATTTGGATACAATGAGTGAAGTGATTACAGTCACTGGCCATCCCTGCCGAATAACACCAAACCCAAAGGAACACACACATTTACAAGGTTGCAGCTGTGAAGAAGAGAGAAAAAGTGATAAAAACAAAGGACGATTGGGCTGATTAAAAATAGCTGAAATAACTGCAAGGTCTGGATTCTGCTCAGAGGTATAGCAGAATGTGATCTTGCAAGAAATGTAGCCATGTGCTGTGCTGTGTGCGACCACCTGCTGTTTTTGTTATTTCCCTTGCTAGCAGCACTGAGATGAGTAATGTTTTTTTCTGTAAAATGTTAGCACAGGTCAGATTCAAACTGTCTAATCTAAAATCACAAATCTGTTTTTGCTGTCACTTTATTTGGAGAAATAATTATAAACGAAACAAAAAATAATCCCTCTTCCTTCACTCCTGTCATAAAAAAAAAATGTACAGAACACTTTCTGAAACTGAGGATTCTAATCCTGTCTTAGCAGACATCAGGCTGAAGTCTGGCTCCGGAAAGTAAAGTGCCGTTTTAACGGTTCATTAAACTGGATGATTCTAGTGCAACTCCTCAGTTCCTGCTACTTTCTGAAACCGGACTTTCACATCTTACACCTCGGCCATTCACTCTCTGTAAAGGTTTAGATTTTAAAAAAGTAAATAAAAAGCTGGTCTGCTTCTGTGTGTTGTGAAGAGTGTAAAAGGAGCCCAGAGGAGCAGAGGGGAGACCTTCCATGGAAGCAGCAACTGAAGAAAACAACAACAGTGAGTCAGCTTCTCCTGCCTCTGCTATTAAAGGACTGCAGATGGGTGGGTGAGTGAGATGAAGCTCATCTTCTTCCACAGTCCCTTCAGTGGAAGAATAAACACACAGGCCCACCTTCACCTCAGAGCAGTGGACGAAGACAGACCAAGAGAGAGCGGAAAAGAAGAAATGGCAAGAAATGCTGGTCTGGTGGACCACACAAAGCGGGACACATGCAGACGTGGCACTGTAGTGTCAAGACGAGATGTCAGGTGAAGAGGGAAATGAAGAAAAACAAGTTGGGATGCACATGAACACAGATCAGAATCAAAACCAGTTTTACTGAACAAGTATATACTGACCACTCTTTGTATACACTCTTTTATCCCAGTTGTGAATCCACACAGGGAGGTAAAACTCACACTAACGAGCAGTGGGCTGCCTGCTAGAGCAGCTCCCGGGAATCAGCAGGCATGTCTGGCCACGCGCCACCAGGCCTCACACTATTACATTAACAATGTGGTGTTGACATCACGCCTGACATTACATAGGACCAATATCTGTTGAAGCAGATGATGGCACCCCTGTACATGATATTTAAATAAGACATCATTCAATTCAATTTTATTTTATTTAGACTCTTTATTCAAAAGTCATGTCTCGTAGCGCTTCACAGCAGAGAGCATTGAGAAACATAATAATTGAAAGCACATAGTAATACCACACAAAGTACACATGGAAGGGGATCTAAACTACAACTCAATACAGTGCAATGTAGTGTGCAAAACACATTGACAAGGAGTTAAGCCGAGTGTGGGCTGAGTGTGTTGGGCCTTGTTCTGAGCCCACTTCCTGGTCTATTCAGTGTAGGCCTACATGAACTGTCAAGAGGGCAGGAGAGCACTAATCTTTTTTTTTTAGCTGTCTGAACTGTGCGTTGTCAGAAAGAGGAATGAAGTGTTCTGTGAGATTCATGGTGAATAATAAATAAATCGGTGGATACGGCTGTACACATCATGCACATCTGAAAAAAATGAGCTTTCATTTCAGGGAGAGAAATATTTCAAAGCCTTAATGAAAAAAATGAAATGAAATGCAGTATGACCTTTACCTTAAACTTGATCTTGAATGAAAGGTCTATTTAAAGGTGTTTACATGCATAAGCCCATTTTTTAAAACAGGAAACGTGTTTCAGAATTCAAATTTGGGGTACCATTTATGAAACCACTTAATGATACTGTAGCCTATGTGTAGCTCCATGATTCTCATGTTATCCTCCACTTTGGAGGAAGATGACAGGATAAGTATGGTTGCAGCCTGTGCAATTAAAATGAATAGATACCTCAAGATGACATCGTTTACTTTCTATAGTTCCACTGGTTTTTAAAGATGGGGTTTTCAAGGATGAGCTCAGGCTCTCCTTGTGTTGCTAATGGTGTTGCCAATCACTTTATAAAACACACGATTTACTGTGTACAATTGACCTTGACTTAATGTTCTTACCTTAATGTCCTTACCTACCTGTTGCCACCTATTCATTGCAGCCTATACGGAAGTTGAAAACCAATCTACAATAGGCCTGCCGTAATCATTGGCTCAGAAATTCAAGATCAGTGCCCTGGTGGTGTTGGGTCGCCCAACGTTGTAACGCCACCTTGTGACTGCAAAGGAGCATGGCGTCCACAGACAACAGAGAGGCAACGAGTTCTTTGTTGGTCAGCACACATGATTGACCATTGTGTTGCATAGTTCGTCAAAATTCACTTACTACTAGATCTCATAAACTGTAAAGTAAAACAACTAAACTAGACCTATGTTACTTAGATCTATACTGATTGCTAATCAGCACTGTCATTCATTGTAGCCTATTTAGTCAGATCATGTGAAATTTCGCCAACAATTGATGTAGATTGCTGTGGCGTATCCTTGGACATGACAATTTAATGTTTATCACCATTGTATGACAGCCATCGTAAGTTTTGATGGGATTGCATCACTGCTGCGACTTCACTTAGTGTCAGCCAATCAGAACACACGCCGGCTCTAAGACATAACACGGGGGAATCCCTGGCAGAGTGAAATTAAAGGGCTTTTCAGCTCTCTGTAGTTCAGAGTGTGACCGTGGGGCACCCCTAAAAACGCCTTATATAGACCCATAATAACATCGTAATACCCTCATGGAAACCGCTAAGGAAGACGAGCTTATGGCCATGGAGAATATCTTCGGACCGGAAGAGTTTTGCCGAAGCAAAACCTCTTTAGGTGGAGTGATGAAAGTGTCTCCACAACTTCCATATGATTTTAGAATAATACAAAAAGGTAGGCTCTGCGTTTATAGGAGGGCTTTAATATCGTGGCAGTAGGCCTAGCATAATATTCAGAAAAGAAACGTAATAGGCCTACCACAAATCGGCTTTATGTAATTTCAGAATAGGCTACGACGTTCAATAATCTTGTTCATGTTAATGTTGTGTCTTTCCTTAGGTGAAATAAACAAAGAATATGGTGTCCAATTCCTGCCGCCGCTGGTGGTAAATGTCGATCTTCCTGAATCATATCCAAGTCATTCTTCACCTGCCTTCAGATTGAGTTGCCAATGGCTCCGCCATAATCAGGTGTGACGCGCTCAAATATGGACAAAGGTCATATTTCACATGTTTATGTTTATGGGACCGTTAGTGATGATTGTAAAATTTATTTCGCCAAGACCCCAGACAAACATGAAAGATTAATAGGCCCTAATTTAATGGAAACACACACACACAAACAAACACACACACACACACACACACACATTCATTGGTCCCTAAAGGGTCAGATCAGATGGTTGTAACTTGCCCTATGTGTCCCAGCTTTCTAGGGTATGCAGTCATCTGGATGAGTTGTGGCAGGATAGTGGCGGAGAGCCTGTGCTTTTCTCCTGGTTCCAGTTCCTAAGAGAGGACCTCCTGGACTTCCTGTCCATCAAATCACCCTGGGAGATTCCATGCGTGGAGGAACCTGATCTGGGTTCTTCGCTTCAGGATACCGACTCCAGGGACCCGCGGATCACTACCGCTGCCAGCGCAGACACAGGCCTTCACCATTGGCTCCTAGACCACGACCGAAAGATGCGACAGAAGGCCTTTGAGGGGCAGAGTTTTGACTGTGG
>JAGFZM010000096.1:91758-107522 GCA_017657215.1 Limnothrissa miodon | reverse complement strand
GACCAGCTGCTGCTTCAGAAGACGCTGGACTGCATGGCTGACGTGGTGTACTGCCCTCGGCCCAGCTGTAGCTCGCCAGTGGTCCAGGAGCCAGAGGAGTCCTGGGCCTTCTGTACATCCTGTGCCTTTGCCTTCTGCACCAAATGCCAACAGGGCTACCACGGGGTGAACGCATGTCCCTTGGATGTGCACTCGGATCCTTCCGGTGCTGAAGCTTCCGGCTATGAACTGCCAAATGCTAACATAGGTAAATATCAGGAAAAGCTATTTCCCAGTGCACTGCATGTGAAGTTGGATTTCTGTCATTTCGAACATGTGTCTTACTGGATTACAAGGCTCATAGACACATGGTGTATATTTTTACTTCATTTTACTTCATTATTTGATCTGAGAACAGCACAAGACAGTAGTTAAGGAATGAGCCCTTAGTCAATTAGCCCTTATTCCTAGGGTTAAAGTATACTTTACATTTACATTTATTTACATTTATGCATTTAGCAGACGCTTTTATCCAAAGCGACTTACAAAACGAGGATAACAATCAAGCTACATAGCAGAAACCTTAAGGAGCATAGTGCTAGGGGATAGTGCTTCAGTTCATTTTAGTGCTAGGATATACTCCGCATGTTATGCAGACACAATAAGAACTTTCATGCTGTCATCAGCTAGCACTGGCTTCTGTTTCACTTGTTGGTTTATGTTGTATGAAAGTCTATTGCTCTGAAACCTACCGACAACACTTGACAATGGGACAACTTGACAACACTTCTTTTAATTTGCAGAGGAAGACGAAATGCCGTGGGAAGCCTATGAAAAGGTCTTACCATGGTGTAGAAAACAGAAAGAGAGGCGATTGTTTGGAGCCCACGACACTAGCAACTGGATAAAGAACAACACTCAAAAGTGTCCTAAATGCAGCGTCAGAATAGAGGTATTCTATTATGAACAACTCATTATGAACAACTCAATCTCTTGTCATAGTTATGCTGATGACACTAAGATTTAAAGTGCTTTGTCACCTAATGACCTTGCCCCCCTTAAATGCTTTTATCAATGATTGGACCAAATTAAAGAGGGGCTAATCAACGTTCTGTTTTTCTCTCTCACGAGCTCCGTGTAAAGACCGCTGTATTGCATTGTATTGCACTGCATTCTATTGGAGGTGGACCGCGCTGCTGAACATTGCAAGTGCTGTATCTACCGCTTTTGGCCACGGTGGCGCATTCTACACCGTTCATTCGCCGTGTAATGACTCATTTTAGCATCCTAAACAGTATGAAACGGATTAATTAAATGAAAAATGTTGCATAGTGGGCCTTTAACAACTGGATGTCACACAATTTCCTCCAGCTTAATATAGACAAAAACTGAAGTAATTATTTTAGAAAAAAAGGAGTTAAGACTCACAATTGCCTCTGCCCTTGAAACTAAAGGGCTAAAAGCAAAAGAGTCTGCAACAAATCTTGGAGTCATCATTGACAGTAATCTAAATTTCAACAGCCACATACTGTAATAGCCATCACCAAATCAGCCTTTTATCACCTGAGAACCATTACCAAACTGAGAGGCCTAATGTCAAAAAATATGTAGAAAAATCTGTCCATGCCATCCAGACCATAAAACATCTTCAACTGATCTAAAATTCAGCTGGTTGTAACAAGTACAAGAAGAACCAACTACATAACTTAAACTCCTTGCATTGGCTTTCTGTAAGTTGCAGAATTGATTTCACAGCATTACTGCCATGTTACTGCCATGTTTCAAAAATACATACCACCTAGGTGTAAGGACACAAGAAAAAAATTGCTTGTGAAACTCGTGGTCAAAAAAAAAAAGTGGGGTGAAGCAGCTTTCAGTTACAATTAAGTACAGATTTGAAACCAAATTCCTAAAGACGTAAAAAAAAAAAAGCCCCTACTGTTGTCAGTTTGAAATCCAAATTTAAGACTAAACTTTTCTCAGACGCTTTCTTGATGATTGATCAATCAAGATCAATCTGATGATTGAATTATCATTATTTTTAAATTCTGCCTTTATTTTGTTCAGTTTTTTTAAACCTTTACTGTAGTTGGCTTTTATTTTGTACAGCACATTGAAATTCCCTGTGCGTATGAA
The DNA here is from genome assembly GCA_017657215.1 of Limnothrissa miodon. Classification (NCBI taxonomy): domain Eukaryota; kingdom Metazoa; phylum Chordata; class Actinopteri; order Clupeiformes; family Clupeidae; genus Limnothrissa; species Limnothrissa miodon. Next base: position 105,407 of record JAGFZM010000096.1, on the reverse strand, counting down.
GAATGCTACATAAATAAAATTGGCCTGCCCTGCCGATTAAAAAAGATGAGATCCTCCTGGTCAGATTTGCCTTATCCAAAAAAAATCAAACAGTTTTTTCTACAGTATTACTGCAGTAAACTACAGTATTATATTCAGTATTTTAGACATGACAAAACTGCAACTAAAAGTTAAAACTACAAAATACCAAAAGTACTTCATTACTGAATAAAAAAGTCAGTTTTCTTGTAACACACTGCAGTTTTTTTCACAAGGGTTAGACATTGGAAAAATTTTCCCGATAAACAAAAAAAAATCATGGCAATGGGCGGGTTTACATGCACCAGTTTAATCCAATTAGTGGTCAACACACAATGAAAAATACCTTATGTATCCAGGCTATCTGATTGAATTCTGCTCAGAAATTTGAATTGGATTCAGGAAGGTGGTGTGCACGTTTTTTTAATGCAATCAATAAGGAAAAGTAGACAAACCTGTTTATTAAAAGTAGTAGCACATGCAATGGCATAGAGGTTTAACTTTTTTTTGTGCACATGTATGGGTAAATATGTATGACACAAATGCACAAACATGCCACTTTAAAGCATTAGCACTGCCAACAAGTTATAAAAATTATCACGTTTGTATTTTTGCTAATCTGACCACACAAATCAAGATAGCAAGCAAACAAGTAACATACCTCTATATGCTGCTAAGTACAATATTTCCTAGCAGTAACATTAAAATTAGCTAACAAAATGGGTGAAATCCTGCTGTAGTGTCCTTGAGACAGACACTGAACCTCAAAGTGCTTGCGTTGCAGCCTCCGTCACTGGTATGAGTGTTTTTGTTTGTGTGTGTGTGTGTAAATCCATAAAGTCCATTTACTGCATCACCACAGCATTTACTGGCCAACGCTACACAGTTCCTTAGGAGTTGTAAAGACCAGGTTTGCTCGGGTTGCAACTGAAATACCACATTTGAATTGACTGGTAGTTATTTGCTGTCTGTGCTGATGAGACAATAGGACATGATTAAGCTGTGGTTCAATCACTGACCTCATTCTGGCTTTTGTTACCTGTCTCTGCAGAAAAACGGTGGCTGTAACATGATGCTGTGTACACACTGTTTGGCCAGATTCTGCTGGGAATGCCGTGAAGTACTCGAGGCCATATTCACCTGTCATGTATGTAAGTTTGATTAGCAGACGGGAATACCACAGACAGCAGATGAAGATGCATGGAAGCTGAACATTTTCTTTCAACTTTTTTTTATCCCTCCGTCTGGCAGGGGCAGCATCAGTGGAGCTGTAAGTGATGTGGGTTAGGCTGATTCTAGCCATTGTTCTAGCCTTTTTACAGTTAACAGAGGCTAATGACATGAAATTTTAGAAAAGCTGCATGATTAAAAGAGTGAAAATAATGACCCCTCTGCACACACACACCCGACCTCTGTCTCTTTTCCTCTGTCACGTGCAGCTCATGCGGTCAGTTCATTCAATGTGAGGCGTATAAGGTCTGGAAGCCACCGCGTTTTTTTTTTTTTTTTTAAATCTCAGACTTTTACAATAAGGTCTTGCACATAAGGTCTGTGAATGCCACTGTATCTGTGTATGAAGTTGTTTTATCTGATTTGCTGCTATCCAGACACCAGGGTTTCTTGGAAGAGGATATCTATTGATATAGGAAAATGTAGCCTAATAAACTAATGATAATGAACAATATGCTGTAAATAATTAAATTAAATAAATGTATAAATAATTAAATAATACATGTTGAATAAGGCAGCATGAATGTAACCTTGTGCCTGATAAGGTCATGTAATTCACATGCCCTTACATCTGCATCTGCCCCCTCTTGTATCACACGCATGCGTGCAGTCACACAGACACACACTCACACACACTGTGTGTGATAGAGAGGGGGCAAGGGGGGGGGGGTGGTGGCAGTGTCGGATCAGGTCTGGAAGAGCAAATGTAGACTAAGTCACTCAGTACACAAACCTTCTGAAAACCCTGAATTACACTTTAGACCACCAATGTAAAATAGTGGCAGGTCGAACAAACCACTGCACTTCCATTTTTCTTAAGCATCCCAGAGACTGTTTATTGGGGTAATGTTGTTTTAAATGTTGTATAATGTCATATGAATGTATATAATAAATCCCATCACAAAGATGCTGAGTCAGAATTTAAGGTGTGGAGGCATTCATTAATATTTTTTTTACATTCAAATATTGAATTACCGAGATTGCATCTAAATGGTCTATTCCTGTATTGAAAATCATTTAATTTGTTCAGGAGATCTACCCAAAGGTCATGGAAACTATCATTTGGCTACACAAGTGAAAGATTTTCATTCTTTGTTGTACTCGTAGAGTCTTACAAAGTCAGGGGTACAGAGGAGATTAATTATCCTCGTTGTTTTAGTGGTCAGTTCAAAAGGAAGCACCTAGCCTATGGTGATAAGTAGGTGCAGTAGTTCTTTGGTTTTTGTTATAGAGATGAATGCTAAATCTATGTGGGTTTTGAACAGCATTGAACCAGGTATCTATGTGAGGCCTTAAATATTACTGTGGAAAAACTGCATTCTATGATGAATTATGTATTCTATAAGTTATTCTATAAGCTATAAGTTATGGCTGGCTTGCTGTTCAGACCTTCCGTGTTTTGAGCATAAAAGAAAACAAGATGAAGACGACACCTACAAGTTGAGCTTCTGAAATAATGTCTTAAGTCATGCAAGAATGCTAATTAAACTAAATAATCTTGGCTGTTTATGTCATTAGTTGTAAAGAGTCCTCCTTTGTTTATTTTATAGGCACACTCAACCTTTCATACCCTTATTGACACTGTCCCAAAAACAGTATCAAATTTTAAATTCCCCTCAAAACATTTTTTATTGACTTTACCACGTGTCCTAACTTTGTCTGATTTGAAACTGTATATATTTTCTTTTGATCCCTGGAGGGAAATGTGTTCTCTGCATTTATCTCATGAATTTGTGAAACAGACACAGTGAGGTGAAGCAGTGGGCTGTCTGCTACAGCTGCTTCCAGAGATCAGTGAGAGACCAGTTGGCCAAGACTGTACCACTCTCAATAATGATAATTATTGATAATAATATTATTTCTTTGTTTGAGCTATACAGCATATTACATATGTTTTTAGATTAATTAATTTTGATACATATTTATCCCTGAGTACGTCCCAGCTGCCACATACCCAAAGGAACACACACATTTACAAAGTTGCAGCTCTGAAGAAGAGAGAAAAAGTGATAAAAAAGGACCAACCACTGGACAATTGGGCTGAATAAAAATAGCTGAAATGACTGCAAGGTCTGGATTCTGCTCAGAGGTATAGCAGAATGCGATCTTGCGAGAAATGTAACCATGTGCTGTGTATGACCACCTGCTGTTTTTGTTATTTCCCTTGCTATCAGCACTGAGATGCGTAATGTTTTTTTCTGTAAAATGTTAGCACAGGTCAGATTCTAATCGTCTAATCTAAAATCACAAATCTATTTTTGTTGACACTTTATTTGGAGGAATAATTATAAACAAAATAAAAAATAATCCCTCTTCCTTCTCTCCTCTCATAAAAAAATGTACAGAACACTTTCTGAAACTGAGGATTCTAACCCTGTCTTAGCAGACATCAGGCTGAAGTCTGGCTTCGGAAAGTAAAGTGCCGTTTTAACGGTTCATTAAACTGGATGATTCTAGTGCATCTCCTCACTCAGTTCCTGCTACTGTCTGAAACCGGACTTTCACATCTCATACCTCAGCCATTCACTCTCTGTAAAGGTTTAGATAAAAAAAATAAAAAGCTGGTCTGCTTGGTTTGGTTTGTGTGTGGGATAGGCTATCACTGTCATATTGTAATAATAAATACAATTCCATTATATATTTGTATGTTGGTTTCTTTATTATATACATGGATTTCATGTTTACTAACACTGCGCCTGCGCACGCAAACCCGGGGCAGAAAGTCATCTATCGTGATAGAATAACCATGAGAAAGCCCAGTTTAAATGTACTGTTTATTACCCGTTGTTATTCTACTAATCCCTCTTCTGTAGCCAAGAAGACTTGCACATGTAACGGATACCAGCTAGCCTAGCTGTAGAACGTTAGTAAAGTTTCCCTCCGAACACTTCAAAGATCGTCCTAGTCAGTTGACTGGGAGCCTGGGCTTTTCGGTCGACTGGTTCGTCTCCCGATCTGCGGTTGCTGTGAGTTGTGAGGTCACGGGTTCGAGCTTGGGGCTAGACTGCGCAGGATGACCTCGGTTACACACACACCCACTCAACATATACCCAAACATAATTTTACATATTTGAGCCTTTGTCTATATACATATGTAGCCGTCCCCAAATTTAATTTAGCCCAGTCTATAGCCACTTAGGCCTAAACAGAATCACACTTAAACTGAAACTGAGATTGGTCTCCCCAGGACAGGCCATTCAAATGAAGGAATGTAACAGACGCAAGATTCCTACAATATAATTATTTTAAGAAATTCAGTTTAAAAAAAAGAAAAAAAAGTGTACACAATAGCAAGTTATAATGTAGCCACAATATAGCCTTTGGAATACCATGGGCCTCAGAAGGCAACCAGATAATGCTGCGATTCACTCAAAACAAAAGAGGAATAAAAACCCACACACCACAAAACCCACCAAACAAAACAAATTGCAACCCAAAAATAAAATACACTCAAGAACTTTAAAAGACAACCCAAACACAAGTAACGCACAAACACAAGGAAATAGTGGACATACCGCAAAACAGCACAACCAGCACTTAGATGTAAGTACCCACCCAGGTCAGTCCTATGAGCTACAATTGTGTCACTATCAAAATAGAAAAAAACAAGAAATTACATCCCACATTAATTTGATACATAAATACAAACGGAATTAACAATGGCAAATGGACACCAAATAAATCAGACAAAGACAGAAACAAGACAACGAGACAATCAAACAACCAAAGACAACCCAGCACGGCATATATGGAAGTCAGAAGCAGAATTGCAACAAAGCGAAGCAGCAAAGCAGCAGCCAATAAAGTTATGTAATAGGGCTCGGGATCATGACGTGAAAACTTTGGGGGCACCGCCATTTTGGCAGCCTCACTCCTTAGTTTACTATGGATTACTATGGATTTACTCCCGCCTATTAGTGTGTTCCTGTTACTTCGTTTTTGCTTTCTTGGTCGTATGTTGCTGTGTAGTGGGGCGTAAAAGCGCAACTTACGATCGCAAGAGGAAAAGAATCGCTAATACTATATTTCTGCTTCTTGTCTTCTGCATATGAATGAATGGATATTACGTTCGGTGTGCTACCAACATGGCGACAATATTCCTAGAATTCAAGGCGTGTGCCCGAGCCCTATTAAAGGTGCTCTAAGCGATGTGACACGTTTTTAGGACTAAAAAATGTGTTGTTACATACAGCAAACATCTCCTCACAATCTGCTAGCTGCCTGTCCCCTGAACACACTGTAAAAAAACGCGGTCTCTGTAGACAGCCCAGGCTCCACAAACGGCAAGATAACACAGTGGGCAAACCTAGCATAACAAACGAAAACGAAACATAACAGTGTTCCAGCCAATAAACGACAAGGTTCATGAGTCTTTCGGGAGGCATGGGAGGGAGGGGGAGGAGTAAGCTATAAGTTATAACGCTTGAACCCTCCCTGGAGCTATCCTCCGTTTTGTTTGACAATACTTCGAACGTCAACAAGAAGTGACGTGAAACAGCATCGCTCAGAGCGCCTTTAAGAAACAGAATTATACTCCACAATCACTAGAATAGGGTACCTACATAATAGAGAGGAGAATGTTCACGTAGGAAATGTAGGAAACGTAGGAAACCTGCGGCAGTGCATTTTGAGCATAAGACCAGGAAGCACTAACGTCCTTCCACACAATACACCCTGTGTAATGTACCAAAGAAAATTAGAATGTAGCAAAAAATATGCAATTACAATTCACCCGTAACACTACACTCTTTCCACATACACTTACTTCAAATGTGAATCTTTAATATCTAGGCTCTATCGGCACTGGGAGCTTCTTAACGAACTCCAACACAAGCCAACACAATATGACCCGTCTCTTCTCAAACACAAGCCACAATCACCAATCACACCCCCTAGCTTCAACTACATCTCATCCTACTACACATATTTGTCATTAAAGATGCAAGCTACTTGAAACGGACGCCTCTTCTTCGGTATGTTGAACATTTTGATGCCATTTCCAACTCTGTTTGCACAGTTCACTACACAACAACTTCTTGTCATGTTGCTTTCCTCCACAGTTTCAATACAAAACGTTTCAGGTACTTATGTACCTTTGGTTCTCAGAACGAGAAGACGAAAACTGATAGAATGGATAATGCATGCTTCATCCTTTATTCTGCTGAATTTAACTAACACCAACCCTTTTGAATAAAGGGCAGCAAGCGTCTGCGTCATGCGTGCGAGCTGGCATTTGCCAGGCTCAGCGTGACGACAGAAAGGTTATAAGTAACCCTGCTTGCTTCTGTTCTGCCTCTTTTGCTATGCGCAGAAGCCATAGCTATCCGTTTTCGTCTTCTCATTCAGAGAACCGAAGGTACATAAGTACCTGTAACGTTCTCTTTCACTTCTAGCCATGAACGGATAAAATGGATCACTACAACCAAGCCTCAAGTGCCCCCTGCGAGGGGCCCGAGCTGGGAGGATCCACAGGCTAAGGCCATAGAGGTGCAGAGAGCACGCTCTCAGCCACGCCAGGCCTGGTGACGTCCAGTGCGTAAAAACATGCAAAGGTATTGCCAGATGCCCAAGAAGCACTGTGGCAAATATCCTGAATAGAGACGCCTTTCCAAGGCCCATGAGGCCGCCACCCCACGAGTAGAGTGGGCTCTAACTCAGTCAGGTGGGGGAACACCTGCTGCATCATAAGCGAGTTGAATACCCTCGGTAAGCCAATGAGATAAGCGCTGAGCAGACAAAGGCTGGCCCAGCGCGCTTACCATGGCAGACAAACAACTGATTCATCTTCCTAACATCTTGTGTGCGTGCCAGGTACGCGCGCAGCGTCCTGACCGGGCACAGGGAAGTGGGCACGGTGCCATCCGACTCAGGTAGAGCAGACAGCTCAATGACCCTTGATCGGGGATCCGTGGAGAGCACCTTAGGGCACGAAAAGGGGTTAGAGCACAGAGTGACCTTGGCGTCTCCATGCGCAACTCTAACAGTCAGGGCTAACTGAGAGGGCATTTAAGTCACTGACGCGCTTAACAGATACTAGGGCGAGTAGCAAAGCGGTCTTCAATGAGAGCAGCTTCAACTGATGCCCATTAGAGGGGCAAAAGGCGCATTAGCCAAGCCACGCAGGACCGTAGCCAGGTCCCAGCAGAGAACAGAACGCGCAGTGCAGGGACAAAGCCGCCTGACACCCTTCATGAAGCGCGAGACGAGAGGATGCGCACCTGGAGAGGTCTTTGCTAGCCTAGATGGCAAGCGGAGATAGCTGCGAGGTACACCTTCAGCGTGGAAGCCGTGCGCTCTTGGTCAAACATGTGCTGCAGAAAAGTGAGCACATCAGCCACAGGGCAATGAGTGGGTCACAGCCCTCGTTTGTGCGCCAAGTGCTGAAACACGCCATTTAAGTGTGTGTAAAGACCTAGTAGAAGAGGCTCTTGCGCTCTGAAAGGTCTCCATCACAGCGGCGGACTGACCGCTAGCCGCCACCACACCTCTGGGCGAGAGTGCCAAGCAACCCGTTCGCCTGTGAGAGGAGGTCGGCCATCACTGGGAGGGCCCACGGCTGGCCGTCTGGCATCAGAACCAGCTCTGAGATGTCCAAAGAGGGGCGCTCAAAATCACCCTGTGTGCTCCCGCTCTGCTGGCGGACCACTGCTGGGCAGAGACGCCAGTTTGTCGCGTGCGGAACGCCTCGGAGAGGAGGTCCGCGCACATGTCGTGCACACCAGGCAGATGGGCTGCCCTGACAGACAGGAAGTGCTGGGACGCCCATCTGAGGACCTTGGACGCCAGGCGTGGTAGGCCCTGAGACCGCACACCACCCTGGCGATTCAAGTAGGCAACCACTGTGGCGTTGTCCGTGTGCACAAGAACATGTTCTCCTCTCAGGAGAGGGAGAAACTCCTTTAGGGCGCAGAAGGTCGCCAGAAGTTCCAGCAGATTGATATACTGCCTCCTGGTGGCTACGCTCCACGTTCCTCTGGCAGCGCGGGCGTAACAGATGGCGCCCCAGCCGGTCATGGATGCGTTGGTGGTCACCACGCGGCGATGGCACACTGCACCGAGCGCACCGCCTCTGGTGAAGGTCGTGGGCCTCCGCCAATGCGCCTTTCACATGCGCTTGGACACTGAAACCACGTGAGCGGGGTTCGACCTGGAATAGACACCTAGCCCACCAAGCAGTGCTGTAGCGGACGTAGGTGGAGAAGGCCGAGTGGAACGGCACCTCCTGTGCGCACAAGAGGCCTCTCAGCCTGAGGCACTGCCTGGCCGTGACACAGGCGCCTAGTCTGAAGTGACGAAGACATTCCCTGATGTCCTCCCGCCTCTTGACGGTGAGTGCCGCTCTCATTGAGCGTGAGTTCAGCCTCACGCCCAAGAACTCGACCTCCTGAGAGGGAGAGAGCATGCACTTGGGAGTATTCATAAGGAACCCCAGAGAGTGCAGGTGATGCAGCACCAAGTGAACGTGAGACGACAGGAACTGGCTGGACTCCGCCAGGACCATCCAGTTGGCTAATAATTCAACAGCCTGATGCGCTGAGCGCGCAGATGGGCGATCGCCGTCTCCACGCACTTTGTAAGCATCGGGGTGCTAGTGGAAGATCGAATGGCAGGACTGCGTAGTCGTATGCCTTGCCCTCAAAGGCGAAGCACAGGAAATGCCTGTGCCTGGGAACGATGCCTATGAAAATAGGCATCCTGTAGGTCTACCGTGGCCATGTAGTCCCCCGGACGGACGAATGGACTGAGCCATCGAGATCCAGTGAGCATGCGGAACGAGAGGCGCTTGAGACATCCATTGACCGCACAGAGGTCTAGTATAGGGCGAAAAGTGCCCGTCTTTTGGGCACGAGGAAGTACGTACTGTAACGACCTGCGTGCGTGAGAGCTGGGACGACCGGCTGAATAGCGCTCTTCTGCAGAAGTTCCTGAAGCTCCTGTCTCAGTCCTGGGGCCCTCTCTGAGGACACCACTGACCGCATGACACCTCTGAAGGGGAGGGAGACCTCCTGAACTGAAGCAGATAACCCCTCGTCACTGTTGAGAGAACCCAACGTGAGCTCATGCAAATACCTATTTTGACTGAGCAGAGAGGCCTGATCGGGCGGAAGCATTGACATGCGTAGCGCAATGCTGCCCCCTGATGGCACTAACGAGGGCACCGACAGAGAAGCAGAGACTGAAACTTGGAAGCGTCCGCATGCGGCGTCTGATAGGTGCCGGACTGAACTGGCTGAGAGAGAGCCGACTGTGTGAGAGGCTGAAGAGCGCCCACGTGGTCAGAGAGAAAAAGGGGGGGGGGGGGGGTCCACCGTCTGAAGCCGGGGCTCATCAAACATTGGCCGTTTAAAACGGGCCTGTGTGTGCGTTGTGCTTGTGTAGGAGAGGACCGCCGAAGCGGGGGAAAACGTTCAGAGCCGGGATCCGCGGAGCGGAGACCCGTGCCTTTGGAAGCACACATGTGCAGAATAGTCGACAGGTGTGCAATGTCATCTGTTGTACACACAAGAGTGCATCAAGAGCGCTGTTGCCGCTGGGGGACGCTATTTACTGGGGAGGCGCGTGGGCGACGGCGCACGTGCACGGGAGTGGGAGCGTTGCCAAGAGTGATGCTGCTGACCAGAAGCTGGCGGAGGCGCAGACTTCGCCTGCACTAAGCTCAGGGCCGATAGCCGAGGATCGGCTAGCGGGCTAGGCGCTAGCGGGCTAGCTCCTGGCTGGCTAGCTAGCTTAGCCTCCTGGGTGCTGGTCTTCGGCGATCCAACCGGAGTGGAACTCGCAACTGGGGGAAGTCTAACGACCAGCCCGGTCATAGGATCGGCCACCGCCCGCGATCCCATCGCTGAAGGGCGCCCTTTCAAAGAAGGCCACCCTAGAAGCCAGAGCAGTGGGGGAGAGCTCCGGGGTGGTAAGCGCTAGGAGCGACTGGTCGGCTCCGAGGCAAACCAGACAGCCGGCGTGTTGGTCGGAGACAGCCATCACCCGGGTGAAATCCATGTATTCAATACACAAATTAAAATTAAGTTATAAAAAATAAATATAGAAGAAGAAAAAATTAAAAAATTATAAATGTGGGCCAATACTGTGGATAGATTAATTTAACAAAGAACGTTGCAAGATACTCAAGATATAGGCCCAGTTGGACTATAGGCCTAAGAACAGATGCTAACAGAAATAAATGGTTGGTCGTGTCACCTACCCACTCCGAATAGTTGCCAGTTTTCGCCCAGTCGGCGTTGTAAACTGTGTACCTCTTTTTCTTTGCCACTGGCCCTGACTTTGACTGTGCATCCTCCTTATCCGTCTCGCCCCCCCATTAACTTAAATTAGACAAACCAATTCGAACGGAAATGTATTTTTAACTGGGCAGTCTCCAATCTAACTAACCCGCATCCTTCACTCTCTTGAAAATTCTGCTCGTGGCAGTTGCTAGGTGATGCTGATGTGTTAATGTAAACTTTCGTTTTCACAGATATGCATTAACCAATCAAATAAGCGCATACCTGCCTCTGACAGCTGGATCAAGACACCATAAGAAAAATAGTAGGATTGCATGAGCAGGACGTGGATTTTCTACTTTTAAAAAAATTGAAGTGCATTTGCACCAAAAAAAACGGGACATTTGGTGTCCAGGGAAAGATGATCAATTTTCCGGAAAAGACATTTTAAAAATCCTGGGAAAACCAGAACGTTGCATAGTTCGTCAAAATTCACTTACTACTAGATCTCTTACAATGTAAAGTAAAACAGCTAAACTAGAACTATGTTACTTAGGCAGGGCCGTGCAGAGACCTTTGGAGGGGCAGGTGCTCAAAGTTAAAAAAAGGGCACATTTGAAACACCATACAGCAACATACCTTACAAAATAACAGTCTGGACTGTCGCAACCCATATTCATGAAGAATGCAACATGGAATCACAACATAGGCTACCATATCAAGACAATATAAGATAAACTTTATTTATCCCACATCAGGGAAATTCACTCAGCAAAAACAGCTAAAACAGACAGTAAACACAGTTACACAAGACAAACACGGATTAATAAGGGTACCCATGGGAAAAAACTATAGGCTGTAGTCTATGTGCATTTTGTACAAGAAAAGACTATGGAGATAATGGAGTGAAGGCTAAAGAATATTCCTTGTTGCAGGTGGTTAAATAAATAAATACAATGTATAGTCAATAAACTGATACAGTAAAGATTTTAAATAGGTCGAAATAACTATTGCACAGGATAATGCACTAGTGTACAGTCCATTGGCACAAGATGATGGGGGCAATAGTGGTTGAGTAGTACAAGTAGATGTAATTATAGTGCTACAATATAACTTTGTACAATACTTTGTACAATACTTTGTTGTACAGGCATTGTCCACATCTGACATCTTTGCGGTGCAAAGCAAGCGTAGTCTGTTTTACCTGATGGGGTACATTGAAAAGATTTTGTTGAGGAGGATGGAGGGAAGGCTGCTGTTGCTGATGTTGCTGGAGGTAGGCACTGATCTGAGAGTGTTGCAACTAAAAAGAGCATGAGAGAGATAGCTGATTAAACGATTTTGTGATCATGACAAGATGCAAAGACAACTGATAGCTACTGGAAATACTTTTTTTTGAGCTACATTAAAACATAGCCTACTACTTAAACAACTAATTAATCTAATTGTGAAGCATTAAGGTTTTTTTGTGCTCACAAATGAAAGCATCAGCAGTAACACTAATCAATTTGCCTATGTGCAGTTAAACTAATAATGGAGTTGGTATTAGCTTAAACACAATTCTATACAACACATTCTATGAAGTCCAGTTCATTTCATCAATCAGATGAAGAACAAAAACAAATGTAGACTCTTTTTTTTCTCTCGGTATGCCTAAAGCCTTTTTTTAAGTATTGTGATGGCATTGGCTTTATTTCAATAACTTCAAAAGACAAACCACGCTTCAAAATAAACCACCTACACACTGTAACCTACTACTGTACATAAACTGTAAGATATCGGATGAACGGACATTACAACAGACCACACTAAGAATTGCAATAAAACACCCGTTGAACTTTTTTTTTTTTTTGGAGAACGGTTTTTCAGGTAGCGTTAACGTTAGTTTACTGTACTGCCCCAGTTGCCTAGAAGTGCCTGAATGTTAGCAAAAGCAGCACAAAGCCACAAGTCATGTCCACCTATTCTGGGTGTCAGACACGTACATGCGCGCTCGCAAAGCTCACACAATATTCTCACGGCACTGTCTGTCATCTTACAAGAAAACAATGTGCACATCGCACTATGAATGCCGCTGCTGAACCTACTCACCAGTCCTTGGTGGTCGCTTTATGGTGTTCTTCAAGTCTTCAGGGCTGCAGCGCCAAGCTTCAAGGCCGGTCAGGGCACGTTTACGCGGATCACATGATTGAGCGTAGCCAGGGTATCGAAATTATCGTTAGGCTATGATTTTTTTTGAAGGGCTACAGACAGGCTTTCTCACACATTTAAATAAAAAAATAAATAAATAAATAAATAAATACACATTGACAAAAGGGCACTTTGGGCATCAAGGGGCAAAGGGGCAGCTGCTCAAGCACCTCCCGCACGCCCCCCCCCCTCTCTGCACGTGCCTGTACTTAGGTCTACACTGATTGCTAATAAGCACTGTCATTCATTGCCTATTTAGTCAGATCATGTGAAATGTAGCCAACAATTATGTCGATTGCTGTGGCGTGCATGGACATGACAATTTGATGTTTATCACCATTGTACGACAGCCATCATAAGTCTTGGATGGATTGCATGATGCTTGCATCACTGCTGCCTCACTTAGTGTCAGCCAATCAGAACACACGCCGGCTCTGAGACATAAAACGGGGAAATCCCTGGCAGTGCGAAATTAAAGGGCTTTTCAGCTCTCGGTAGTTAACAGTGTGATCGTGGGGCACCCCTAAAAGCGCCTTATATAGACCCATAATAACATCGTAATACCCTCATGGAAACCGCTCAGGAAGACGAGCTAATGGCGATGGAGAATATCTTCGGACCGGAAGAGTTTTGCCGAAGCAAAACTTCTTTAGGTGGATTGATGAAAGTGTCTCCGCAACTTCCATATGATTTTAGAATAATACAAAAAGGTAGGCTCTGCTACGTTTATAGGAGACGATAGGCTTTAATATCATGACAATAGCATAATAGGCTATTCAGAAAAGAAACGTAATTAGGCCTACCACAAACCGTAGGCTTTATGTAATTTCAGAATAGGCTACGTTTAATAATCTTGTTCGTGTTAATGTTGTGTCTTTCCTTAGGTGAAATAAATAAAGAATATTATGTTAAATTCCTGCCGCCGCTGGTGGTAAATGTCGAACTTCCTGAATCATATCCAAGTCATTCTTCACCTGCCTTCAGATTGAGTTGCCA
>JAGFZM010000096.1:65567-81758 GCA_017657215.1 Limnothrissa miodon | reverse complement strand
TCTGGATTAGATTGCCACAGATTGAGCATGTCTTCTTTTAATATTTTTCATTATTCAAGATTGCGATTGAATACAGAAGGGTGCTCCAATTCTTCCTGCTGTTCTGACACAAAATGTACCTCTCACACAGAGATCAGTTCCATGGGCTTTGTTATGTTTCTCTTCAGTCAGGAAGTGTCTCATACAAATACAAATACAAATACATCATTATCATAAACTAGGTCTAAGTTTAGGCATATGGCAGCATAAAACAAATCCCTTTTCCTTGGTTTGACCCATTATGTTCTGCAAACAATGTAAGGTATACTACAGTAACTTCAGAATAAGAGCTAAAGGTCAAGTGTCTATATGTCAAAGGTCTGTGCTATATATTTGCATTGCATGGCTTTTGACTAAGTAAGTGATCTTATATATATATACATATATATATATATATATATATATATATATTTTTTTTATTATTATTTTTTTAAGGAGGTTAGCCCACAACTGTAATTTTTTTTTAGTGCCATGAGCATTACTGAAAGTGTTGTATTTGAGCTGTACTTGAGCATAGAGCGATATACGGCAAACCAACCTCTAAATGTATTTTTAGAGCACCAAAATATCCCTGTTGCCACAGATTTTATTGTATTAGTGAGATAGATAGATAGATAGATAGATAGGTATATTGTCTCAGTGTTTGTATGCTGTGGTAACTGCTCTTTAGACATCAGTGTGTGCTATATGTGTGTGTGCGTGTGTGTGTGTGTGTGTGTGTGTGTGTGTGTGATTTATTTTTTTACAGGAGTTATTTAAAATGGTCTGGACTATGAGCTGTGTGCTGGTGCTGTGAAACGCAGCAGTGGTACAGTATATCCGTTAATCCCTGTAGACACAGGTGCAGCACTAATCTGGGTTATACTCCACCGCCCGCATTAATTGCGTGTGTTAATACAGATCTCTATCTCTATACATCTGCCAACCACATTTCACTTATCGATTGGACTACTGGGGCATGTGTGTTGTCGGTTTAACCCTCTGAGTGTGCAATCTGGAGTCCGACCCTGTAAATAATTCAATAGAAACACAGTCAGGCTGAAGAAAAAACAAAAGTATTCCTATAGGCCTTTCATCAGAATGCTTGTTTCTCAAATTATCATTCCTTCTAAAGGTATTAGTCTAGACAAAAAAATGTTGACACTTGTTTGTGACCTCAAAAGCTAATAGATAAATAGACTAAGATGCATAATTTATCCAGAAGTTGCACACAATGTTAGATACATCCATGCACACAACAACATCCAAATGAATATATCAGTTTCCTGCCATTACAGTAAAGTTAGGTTGTGACTTTTGAAAGAAGCGGTGTGGAAAAAACACAGTAAGGTGCATGCTATCACAGTGCAAAACATAAGTGTCAGGGCAAGTACAAGTAGATAGAAAGTTCATTTTCGATATCTTATTCAAATACAAAAAGGCTACACAACCAGTAAGAAAATAGGATAATCGTTATACATTTACTTATACAGTAGATAGATTAAGAGAAATTTTGAAGAAAGTGGCAATTTGGGCAAGTACATGGTCAGTAAAGAAGTTTAACTTCCTGATTCCAATCAGTCACAGATAGTGTATGTTTGAAGGCAGATAAAAGCATGTAGAGCTGTGTGCAAAACAGATTTAAGCGCTTAAGTCAATCACTCTCTTTGCCTTCTGTGTTTTGAAGAGCTGGATGTCCCTAGGGACAAAGTAATGGACTGCATTTATATAGCACTTTTCCTTTTCTACTCCTATGAGCACTTGACAACATATGCCTCCTATTCACTCATTGGTGGCAGAGGCTGCCGTGCAAGGTGGCAACCTTCCACAGGGAGCAATTTGTGGTTCAGTGTCTTGCTCAAGGACACTTTAATGGGGTCAGGCGGAGCAGGGCTCAAACCTGCAACCCTCCAGGTGCCTATCGGCACCTCTACCCACGTGCCTCCACCGCCCCTAAGGACCTATGCAGCCAGCCTGCTTTGCAAGAGAGAGACAGGAGCCTCCTACTGAACCTGCTCCTCTGCTTGGTAAAGGTAGTGTGCAGAGGATGGTGGTTATCGTTCATTAGAGACAGGAGTCTGCTGCAGTCTCCTCTTATCTGCAACTGATGTAGGCGGCTCCAGCTCCATGCCCACTACAGACTCAGCTTTTTTCACAAGCCTGTCCAGCATCCCTTTTCCTAGTGCTGCCTCCCCAACATAACACAGCAGAGATAATGACACTGGCCATGACAGACTGGTAGAACATGAGAGAGAGTTTGCTGCAGTCACTGAAGAACGCCGAATGGGTTTGCTTTTATCTTCATGGTTTTTAACTGATTGTTGTCCTGTAAGTTATTTATGTTCCACTTTGATTCTGGGGGTGATTGGAACTTATTTTTGCAGTCATCTGCTTACTCTTGATTGGGCTGCTATTAGTACAAAAAGAGGAGCTGTTAAGGACTACACAAAATCATATAATATGCCATAGTCTAGCTGTAATTGGATTGTTAAAACATTTACTGTCAGACTTTATTTTGTATGTCTGTCCACAGAAAACAGACAAATTTAAATTTGCTTTGAGACACTGCCCAAAAACCTCCCTAACGCACCTTTCCAGGGAGACTATTGTTTGTAGCTTGGCCGACTGATCAGGAGATGGGCATGGCCAAGAGGAGGAAGCTGGGTCTGAGGCTTTAAACATTGTCTTGCTCAAGTGTTTAATCCAAAGTGTCTAAATCAAGTGCTGTATGGATAATGTACAATGCTACATGGACACTGCTGTATGAACAGTACATTACAAGTATACAAATTTCCTGATCCCACTCAGGTATGGCCTTAAATAGCCTGTTTTCTTTGAAATAACTATACAGACTAATGCTGAATTGAATGGCTCACTTAGGGCATTAAGGCTAATCCAACATGATTCTATTAGTTTTATGGTTAGGACTTCAATTTGAAAATATTCAAAAATTCAGTCTGATAAATGGATTCTTTATTTATAGGTGAAATGGAGGAAAGTGTTTTTTTAATCCAATCTACAGTCATAATACATGTGTTTAATAATTGTTTAATGTATAATACTTAACAGAAATATATGAATGTATGATATGTATGATTAAGCGTGTATGTGTGCAAGACCTACTCCTTGTTTACTACAATTATTTCGTTTAAGGTTATCTAAAACCATGTCCCTAGTAGAATGGAATTGATCTCTCTCTCTCTCTCTCTCTCTCTCTCTCTCTCTCTCTCTCTTTCACGTGCACGATGCGCACGCCCCCCCCCCACCCCACCATCCATCCTTCTCTCTGAATCCCATGCAGAGGCGCAGATCCGCCACGAGTCCCCACCCTCGCGGGCTTGCCGAAAGCAACACAAGATAACTATCGTCGAGCCCATAATAATCACCTGGACGAGTGAATCCTTACTGCAGCGGATCGTGTCTCGAGATAGTCAGCCTATCGTCTCTCTCCCTCGCTATATTTTCGAGATGCTGTCCACTTTTCGCTCCAAGAATGGGTCAGATGTGACACCTTGAGATATTTCCCAGGTTCGCGTGAATGACAGTTTCGCTTTTAATCGTTTTACACTTCGCTTAATCCAAATGGCAGAACACGGCTCTGGGAGGAGAGGAAGCTCTCCGGGTCGCTGCCTTGTGGTGGCATCTTGCTAAAGTTTTGAAGATCATCACATGCCATCTTCATCAAGACTCATGGAACCCCGAAGCGTATGAAGACAAAAAGTAGCTGCACCCAATTTCATCAGCCGTAAAAATGACGCCCATAATGTGTGAAGGTAGGTCACGGCATTAATTAGTTTTTGATAACACCCTCTCAAGATCAAACGTGGGATAAAGCTAAGAGAAAGAAATGGAGGTGCTTGAAATAACTAGGCACTCAAGTAGGAGATACTGAGCTTTCGGGTCCTGGTCGTATGGATAATTAAGGTTAACATAAATGTTCCATGATGTTGAAGTGTGAGTATGAGCAGGGGAAATAAAAAGCAGTCGTTTGTTTGTATGAGCGCGCGTGTCTGTATCTCGTGCGTGTGTGTGTGTGTGAGAGAGAGAGAGAGAGAGAGAGGATCGGCAGGTGTAGGCAGGCAGACGTTATTATTTATTATTATTATTATTATTATTATTTATTTATTTTTTTTATGAAGATTGTTCTTCCTTTTCCAAACTGAATTTCTACTGTGATTTCGATTACTTCACTTTGACATTCGGAAGTGCACATGCAGCCTTTGCGTGTAGGCATCTGTGCATGGTGATTTGGCGAAGTTAGAAAGGCGCCCTCCACGTCGTTTGGAAAAATGTCTGGTTGGAACGATGTGAACGAATTAGCCACACCTGAATGCATGTGCAGCTGGGAGGTTGGCATTCGGGGCTGTGTGGGTCTGCTAGTTAGACTCATGACTCATGAGTGGTTGCAGGTTCATGTCCGGTGGGCCACAATTAAGGCACATTTCGGAGCTGGCCACATCTCATTCAGTGACTTATAGTTATAATTAAATACTTATGACTCACAGCCCTCACATCAACTACCTCTGCATAAAGCACTGAAGCAATCTCTTCTTTCCTCTTCCGATCCTATTTCACCAATTCACATAACATGCATTTATTGAAAACACAAAACGTCAGATGTAGTCATCAAGGCAGTTTCATCTTTCATTTTGCTTGGAAACAATACCGTCTCATCTTTTGGCTGGCAGCAGATTGAGGAAATCTGGTGCCAAGTCGAGAGAGAGCACCTTAAAAAGCTCTCATATCTAGAATCTGAAAGGATGAGCCTTCTGTCCACCCACACATGAGCTGCAGTGGCCCACTCATAAAGCATACATTGCACACACACACACACACACACGCACACACACACACTCACATACACACCTTCATTGAACTGGAATAGAATAGAGGAATCCTCTACAGATTACACTTACCTGCACTTGCTCTGTACTGTCGAGAGTCAAATGTGAAATTAATGTAAACACAACACAACAGATTCAATTCAATTCAATTTTATTTATATAGCGCATTTTTACAAAAGGCATGTCACAAGGCGCTTAACACAAGAGGCCCAATGAGCAACAGGGGCAAGGAAAAACTCCCTAGCAGCGTTTTTTGTTTTTACTTGTTATGGTAAAGGAAGAAACCTTGGGCAGTTCCAGATGGGCTATGGTAGAGTTCTTATTAACACATACATACATAAATACATACATACATATATACATACATGCCTACATACATTCATAGATACTGTGAATACAGTAAATTGTAATTAAATGTCACAGCATCTTATTATTAATCATTTCAATTTCTATGACCATGCAAAGCACACTTTTTTAAAATTCAGATTTGAAGGGAGATTGTCTATAGGGGAATGCCTCCAACATATTCAAAGTGCGCTCATATTCAAATTACACACAGTGACTTGGTGTTCTTAAACTATGCAAAATCCTTGCATTATTTAGTGCATTACTTATTTGCTGGGCACTGACTCTGTAAACAATAGCACACTTTAAGACTGCGCTTTACCACAGTCATTGGAAAACTGGTGTCTGGAGATTAGGCAAGAATATTTACCCTTTTTTTTAAAGACATTTTTGGGGCTTTTGCCTTTTATTTGGACAATGATAGTGGAGAGACAGACAGAAAATTAATGGGAGAGACAGATGGGACAGGATCGGCAAAGGACCACAGGTCGAAATCGAACCTGGGTCGCCGGAGTCATGGCACGACGCCTTAGCCCACTGAGCCACGGCGCCTCCATTATTTACTCTTTTCACACCACTACCTGGTCCAGACATAGCACTTCCTATATGACACTAGTTTCGCCCTGGTCTGCTTCTGAATCAGTCTCTATTGGAGTTTGATTTGACTCTGATCTCATTTTTGCAATGATGGTGCAGGTGACAAAGGTGCTGTTCAGAAACCAGAGGGTCACAAGTTCTTGCCCTGCACTGTCTTGCCCCATTGAAGTGTTCTTGAGAAAGATTCTGAACCCTTAAAGCAGCACCAAGGAGTTTTGGAAATCGCACCCTGTACAGATTGGAACGGAAGCTTGTCATAAGGCAAGTCAGTTGTAGTTTTACAAAAAACACAGATCACTACCCGATTGGGCAAACTTGTTTAGTGCCATTAAAGCCGATAGAGGGCCGCAGAGAAAATGCAGCAAGTATCGTTCACCTTGTTACGAGTTGATGGACCACCAAAACAACTTTAAAAAACATAATTTTAGGTCTTTGGTGCTGCTTTAATTGCTTAATTAGGGTGATGGTGGCTCAGATGGTGGAGGTTGGCAACTGGAGGGTTGCCATTTCCAGCCCCACTGAAGTCTCCTTGAGCAAGATACTGAACCCCAAATTGCTCCTGGTGGTGGAAGGGCACCTTGCATGGCAGCCTCTGTCATTGGTGTATGAATACAGATGTGTGAAAGGGTGAGTGAGAGACATATGTTGTACAGTGCTTTGAGTGCTATATAAATGCAGTCCATCTACCATTTAATTGCTTAATGGCGGATTGGCACCTTGCATGGCAGCCTCCGCCACTGGCGTGTGTGACTGTGAATGTGAGGCATACATTGTAAAGCCCTTTGAGTGCTCATGGGAGTAATAAAGCGTTGTGTGGGGCCAAATGTGATCTATTTACCATCCTTCTGTGGTTTAACCCCCATCTGACTCTATGATGTCACTGATCAGCCTCCTACTTGGTCCTAAACCTGCCCTGGTCTGGCCATCCAATCCCAGTAGTTGTGATCTGGCCTGGGTCTGGCCCGAGTCCGATCCAGATTTACTGGGCCCACAGGAGGTAATTCGGCTACAGATCGGCTGTGTGCAAGGAACCGGCTGCACCAGCTCAGCTCCACCTGTGCTGACAGCAGATAAAAGAGTAGGAAGCACACCTGCGCTGCACTGAAAAAATAAAGACAATAAAACAGGGGAATTGGTGGAAAAACAAACAAGGACATAATGACTTGGACTGACTAAGACTGTGAAGAGCTCTGATTGTTATGCCAGGTGATAACAAGCGAGAGAGAGAGAGGGAGAAAGAGAGAGAGAGAGAGAGAGAGAGAGAGAGAGAGAGCAAGCCTGAATAATTAACAGTAATCCTAGCCAAATGCCTCCTACTGGAAATACATCTTACAATCCATAGTTCAAAGCGGAAAAGTTGAGGAGATGTGGACAGATAGAGTGAGAGAGAAGCAGGAAGGGGGAGAGTGGGGGGAGAAAAGAGGGAAGGATTCCTTCCCCACGTTGACTTGATGAAAGATATTCTTGCGTCACCGTGGTGATGGAATGTTATCCGCTGGGAGTGGAAGTGACTGAGGGGCCACCAGTGCATCTCAACAGCTGTCACAAGCACAGCCTAGTGCACTGCACCGTATGCCAGGGCCAAGGGCCTCGGGGTAGTTTCATTTGTCACATTCAGCTGCGCTTTACCTTCGGGGCCCCTGAGAGCCCAGCTGCCTGACCTCCCCACAGTCTCTGAACATATTAGCAGAGGCATTGAGGGGCAGAGTCATGATAATAATAGTAAGAGGGAATAAGAGATGATGGTCAGTTTTCATATGCACAGCTATTCCAAACACTACCTCTACTTTTCACCCAAGGGTTCATGAGCTCGTACATGAAGACAGTGACTGCGGTCACTACCTCTGCTTTACACTATGAACTGGCAAGGTGCCTTCAAAGTGTGCTGCTTTTTGTAAGGTTTCTATACGAGCATGGAAATTGAATAGTGAAGTTACATTGCATTTAACTTGAGTGAGTGAGGGGTTAGGTGTAAACTTAAAATAAAACTCCAACGACAAATAGAGACGACCCAACATGAGTAGTGGCAAAGACAAAAAAAGGTTTATTGTAACAAATCCGGGAGCTTGATACAGCGCGTATGGTAAACCGCCACTTTACAAACTCGATATACAATGCAAACTGTCATGTATAAATACATCCCCCTTTTCATCATCGTACATGAGCCCTCTCTTTGTCCGAAACTGGGGGGTGTCGACCTTGAGTCAGCAGAAAGATCTTTGATTAATGATTGTATCAAGAGAAAAACTTGTCAATAGTGATTAATTGTCAGCATGTGATGTGTCAAAGGTTGTGCGTGCACATGATTGGTACATTCTAGAATTTTGTACCACATAGGTGGACAGTCTGTGGGAGAATGATGTTCTGTCCCACCTCCCCTGCCCACATTTTACCTTCTGTTTGAGGATCAAACCAACCACCATTCGCTGGTTCTAGTCCAAATTTCTAATCTAACTAACTGTAGGCAATAGCTGGCTCTAGTGGGAATACACCACTTTAATACTGAACTATTAATAGGAATACGAGTCCCTGGGCACCCCTGTGAATTAGCTGGCAAGGCGCAAAAGAGATGCTGATTTGTTTACATTTCAAACTCTGGCCTACGTAAGTAGCTTGTTGATGGGTTCATCAGCTCGTACATGAAGACAGTGACTGCTGTCACTACCTCTGCTTTACACCCTAGGTATGAACTGGCAAGGTGCCTTCAAAGTGTGCTGCTTTTTGTAAGGTTTCTATACGAGCATGGAAATTGAATAGTGAAGTTACATTGCATTCAGCTTGAGTGAGTGAGGGGTAAGGTGTAAACTAAAAATAAAACTCCAACAACAAATAGATGACACAATATGAGTAGTGGCAAAGGCAAAAATTTTCAAGGTCCGGGAGCTAAACCGCCACCAGCGGTATATTTCCAATTTATGACCAAAGAAAAAAATATATAAGAAATGAAATTATAGAGTGGTGTTTGTTTTTTCGGCAGCTCTGCAGTGGATACTCCATGCAGATGCCCCGAGGCTTGCTGTTGACTCATCCCTCTTGTCTCAATAGTCATCTATTTTAGAGAGGAGCTGGGAAACGGGTGTCTTCAGAAGTGGAGGAGCAATGGTGGGCGTGGGATACAGAGTGGTCACCTCACCTTAGTCCTAATTTTTGTTCCTCGGCCTCTTTCTATTGTGAAAAAACTCCCAACACAACAATAACTTGAACTCATCTACTCAACTGAATAGCTGAGTCGTATTTGGCAGTCAACTTGCACAGTTGTTAACCTCTCCTGGTTCTGTGAAGAACTCTCAGCCATGGATTTAATCGTTGGCCTGTCTGTCAAAGTTCACAAGCTAAAGTTTCGATCGCTGATTGGCAGTCTGTTCCAGCTTTGATTACTCGTATAGGTAATGAGTGAGCAGCTGAGAGCCGTTTCTTGCACAATGCTGACTTCGTCATACTTCAAAGAAACAAGCAATTCAAAACCGGTGGGGAACATCAATATGTATGATGCAAACTCTTCACGGCTCATAACAAATAAGTCTGTTTTTCCTCAAGGCATTCTTGAGAAATTGTCTACAAATCTCCTGCTGTTCCTTGCCTCCTCCTTTCCAAACATATCACCTAGAAATGTCTTCACAACTCTCCAAGGGTTGTCTAACATACTCAGATAGATGAGTGGTACATAAAAATGTTCCAGTTTATGTTCTGTTTTAATGGTCGACATGTCAGTGTTTTCTCCTAAAAACTCTCTTAATATTACCAATGAGATGTAGGAATAGGGATTTGTCTGTCTCTGCTGTAATGTTGCATAATGTTACAAAACATAATCAAATTCTAATCTTATTCCTTAGAAACTGTTTTCCTGCAGTTGGCCATTTTGTCTGTGTAGCTGACATATATATTTTGCTTCCATTTGGGCTTGTTTGTCCCATTAGAGTAATTTTTTAAAACAGTTTTGAAGCATTAGAAAACATTCACATGACAGTGCGTCATGAGGTTTTCGTCTAACGTTATCAGGACTTCTAGAGAATGTTACGTAACGCGGCAAAAATGTTCTGCTCCGTTGGCCGGGACCCTGGCTTTACTTGCGTTGACAAATCGCAGTCCACAGGCTCGGTGGCATCGGTGGCGGTGACGGCAGCAGCATCTGTATTTCATGATGCCTCCTCTCAGCCGGCCGGTTTATAAATCTAGGAGCCAATTGGCTGTGCCGATAAGACAGTGTGATGAGAAGCCATTAGTCGTGCGGCTGGACCGAGATTAGGATGAATAGCAGACTGGACACACACTCTCACCCACTGAGTGGACCCTTTCATCTCTCCATACGCAGGGCTTTAATGGATTAACACTCTAGAAAGAGATGTGAGTGTGTGTGTGTGTGTGTGTGTGTGTGTCTGTTTGTGTGTGTGTGAATGTGCATGCATTTGTGTGTGTCTGTTTGTGTGTGTGTGTATGTGCCAGTCACTGCCTCTGGATTTGCAGACTGTGTGTGTGTTCGAGTTTGTGTGTGTGTGTGTGTGTGTGTGTATTAGTGTGTTTGTGTGTGTGTGTCACTGGACTGGATGAGGATTGTGTGAAAGTATGTCTACAGGCATGTTTGTGTACATTCTGATACTTGGACTGCTTGTTGGTTGTATGAATTTGTGTTTGAGTTTGTGTGTGTGTGTGTGTATTTAATTTAATTATAACATATAGCTGACAATGTATTGTCTTTATAGATTGCTGGGGAAATAGCATCTTTAGCTCACCCCACTCCTCCTCTATCTGTCCCGGATAGTCACTTCTCAATTCTCCTCACACCTCCAGCAACCCCCCCCCCCCCCCCCCCCCCCCCCCCCCCCACACCCACCCCCAACCACAAATTCATACAACCAACAAGCAGTCCAAGTATCAGAATGTACACAAACATGCCTGTAGACATACTTTCACACAATCCTCATCCAGTCCAGTGACACACACACACAAACACACTAATACACACACACACACACACCCACACACAAACTCGCCCACACCCCCCCCCCCCCCATCCACCCCCCCCCCCCCACCCTCACACACACACACACCACCCCCCACCCCCATTCCCGTCTCTCTTGAGCATGCCCAGAGTTCACCTTTCCATAGTCTGGGAGCCGTTAGCAACATCCGAGTGCAAGTTCAAGCCTGCTGTTGCACTGCCAGCATAGATATTATCCTAATGCCAGAAAGACTGCTCAACAAATTTCGGGAGCTGCTATTCGTTCATTTAGCTCTCAATAAAAAAAACAGTTGTCACTTGCCCCTCGCACTGGAAGCGTGGGGCCATGTTAGCGCTGCACTACATGAGCTCACAACAACTTATTACCTTTTCAGGAAAAAAAAAAGTTGTGCAGACGACGGAGAGAAGTAAAATGGGTAAAAAGAAAAGAGCTGTTGTGATAACTGACTGGATAACATCAATCAGAGAAGATGTGTGTGAGAGACAGATGAACAGATCTTGTGAGCAAATAACAGGGTCTCTCGTGGGAAACAAAAAAGATACTTAGTAAAACAAAGTGGGAGAATTGAATTTGAAAGTAAATAAGGTTTGGTAATGAAGAGGGAAAAGCAGGCCGCCCTAATTATTTGTAATCGAAAACCTTACGTGTGCAGCTGTTGCTGTTGTGTGCCTTGCATATTTTTGCTTATTTATCCATCTTTAATTGACAAATTACAACCAATCCATTATTAATCTGTCACCTGCTGTAACGGCGGTATTTCCAGCGTTCTGCAGGAGAACAGATTGCATCCCTGCTGCTCGTTTAAATGACAGCACGCCAAAACACACCGACAGGATTAGTCTCTACCAACACACACACATACACAACATGGCTCAGAAAATGTCTCAGAGAGGCCATGGTAGACTTCGAGCAGACTGTCAGTGGATCGGTAGCTTCACACAGTTGAGCACCATTGGCGATGCATAACACAACGCTCGCGTGATTCTCTTTTTGTTGATGTTTCAGAAGCAGCTGTCCACAGAGGGAAAAAAGGGGCGCATGGATATCATGCCATTGTAGGCATGCATAATTCATGTCACATCGACGAGTATGCGTTTGACCTATACGCTTAACTTGGAATCAAATTGATTTTCTTACTTGCCATAATAATTGCTCTCCGTTTTGTTTTATCCATGTACATCAACGTCACAGTAAGAGTGAACCAGGAGGGACCTTCAGGAAAAAAACCTACAGCCTATTAGAGACTCACAGGCCCACAGACTATTGTTTTAAATCGTTTATTGTGATACAGTCTAAACATAATTCACCACAAAGATGAGTCGGCGCAGCAGATATTTTCCTATTATTAAGGTTGTTGTTGCCATGTTGGATTATTACTGTAAGCTTTGAAAATATCCTTCGCAAATAGCAGTAGGCAGTTTGAATTGCACATCCAGAATGTAAATGGTGCATCATCACTTGCACAGTGGTTTGCAGGGAATTGTAATGCTGGCATTGTTCACTTTTTTTCATAGTAGGGAAAACACTCTGCAATCTGCATCATCTCCAACCCATCCTCCCATCCTTCTTTTGTTGTTTTCTTTTTTTACTTTGATGGTTTTTGTTTTCTCTTTTTCTCTCTCTCCCTCCCTTCATCACTTCACTTCTTTCATGCATTCTTCTAAATCACAGCACAAAGTGGAACAGGCTCGGGCAACTCTCAGCAATCGCCGCCGCAAATAAAAACGAAATTATTTCTTTCCTCCCTTGTTGGCGTATTCCTTGATCTTCACACCACCACAGCCTGCCTTAATAGAGATACTAAAAAAGTCAGAAAGAATTGTAGAGAGAGAGAGAGAAAGAGAGAGAGGTGTAAAGCAAGAGAAAGAGAGAGAGAGAGAGAGAGAGAGATGTAGAGAGAGGAGTTTTTGTGTGATAAAAAACCCGGCATGGGACAGGGAAGCCTGGAGACTGCTGGGAAGACAGTGGGAGAGTCCATATACAATGTCAGATCCGAGTCATGGTAGGCGAACAAGCGCTACTATTTGCGGAGCGAAACACAGAGTGCGAGGAAGAGGCGATGGAATATTTATGCCTTGTTGCCCCGTGCGGCGAACGTGACCCCTGTTGGCCCTGAACAAGTGCACTGGCTTTCCACAGGCACTCTTGGATGGCTGCCTAGGCTGCTGCACTTCACTCTGATTCACTTTGCTCCATATGGCCTGCTGCATGCTCCTATTTCTATCTGCCTCCCCGGCTCTGCCCATTACACTGGACTGGTGGGGTGACCCTTTGTGTTTGGGCTTTTAATGGGAAGGGAGAGAGGGTGTGTGTGTGGTGTGTGTGTGAGAGAGAGAAGGTGAGATTGCATGTGTGTGTGTGTGAGAGAGAGAGAGTGTGTGTGCGCACGTTTTAGAGAGAGAGTGCAAGTGTGTGTGTGTGTGTGTGTGTGAGAGAGAGAGAGAGAGAGTAAGGGAGAAAGAGTAAAAGTAAGCGTGAGAGAGAGAAAGAGATAGACAGTGAGTGTGCGTGTGAGAAAGTGTGGGTGTGTGTGAGTGTGTCTGTGTGAATATGTGTGTGTGTGTGTGTGTGTCAGAGGAAGAGTAAGTGTCTGTGAGAGATGGAGCAAGTGTGATAAAGAGAGCGAGAGTGTCTGTGTCAGACAGTGAGTATGTGTGTGTGTGTGTGTATATGTGTGAGAGACAGTGATTGTGTGTGTGTGTGTGTGTGTGTGTGTGTGTGTGTGTGCGTGCGAGAACAAGTGAGATTGGCCTGCCAATGCTTAGGGCTGAGATGGAGGTTGTGAGAGGGATGGGAGAGGAAAGTGTTCACCATTCTATGGATGTGCAGATGGATTGTGTGTGTGTGTGTGAATGGGAGGAGGCTAATAAGAGAGAGAGGAAGAGAGAAAACACCACAGGGAGTATCTGCAGTGTGAGTTTGAGTTTGAATCAAATATAGTGGTTTCATGGTGATGGTTTCAACATCAACACAGTTTTTCATTGTCTTATCAGAGCACAAAAACTCAAAAAATGAGTGCTCATCGAAGAAAAAAAAAACACTTCTCACTTTCGATTCCTAGGAACTCTCTCTATCAAGCACTTGCCACAAGGGCTCAAGGGGCCTTGGAAGGATTACATCTTACTTTGAAGCCACAGTTTTCTCTTTAGCTTGAAGGATATGAGGTGCACACACACACACACATGCACACACATACATGAATACACACACACACACATACACACACACACACACACACCAACATCAAAGTTGGTCTGAATATATCCATTATTCAGTCCATCTTCCTGCATGTCTCTCTGTCTGATTGACTGCGTCTGTCAACAGCACAGATGTCGATAGAGACAAGTACATTACACTGATTGCTTTTATTTCCTTATAGTTCAGAGCAAAATCATGTTTTTGTACAGAGAAATCATGTGTAGTAACATTGCCCTCAATGCAACATTTTTAGGGGGGCTTAATTGGTGTTTTCACCGAAAAAACAGATTCATAATTCATTGAAATGGAGCTCTATCAATGCAGGGGGAGGCTGTTTGAACTGTGTGCTTTGCCAAGGCACTGAACCGGAAAGTGGAGGAGACTCTAAATGGTGAAGTGGCTGTTCTCTTCTTTTTTCTTTTCTGGTGGCGGACAAGTAGGAGGGAAGGAGCGGGGTAATGTAAACAGTTCCTCCATTGTTTTTGAGGCTTAGAAATTGCAGGTGTGAATTATGCAAGGGAGGAGGAAGTCGGAGCCAAGCCTGACGCAGACCGAACGGAGCAGGGTGGCATGAGGAAGAGGGGGGGACTGAGAGAGAGAGAGAGAGAGAGAGAGAGAATAGAGAGGGACAGAAAGAGAGAGATAGAGGCAGTCTCGAAATACCCCGCGGAAATCCATCTGGCATGCAGCCTCCCAGCGCAGTAAAAGCGGCATCCGTTCCCCCTCCACACATAAAGGTGATGGGGAATCAGCCCACTCAGCTTTTGAAAAACAATAAAAGACATTTTACAAAAAAAAACAAAACAAAAACAAACAATAAATAGAAAATAATGCATTACACGCCTGCACATTTCGATTGCTTTTACAATGCATGCGGTCTTGACAGGTTGCGTGCATCTCTGCTCCATGCTTCATTTCCTGTGTCTCGGTCGCCTGTTAAATACACCTTAAACGCCATCTGACAGTCCTGTTCAGCCAGGAGGGACCCCAGGCACACTCGACTTGTCCTCTTCCGCTCCACGCCACGTGCTGCCCTTCACGGCTGATCAGGGATCCGATGCCATGCAATGCCACACTCAACGTGGGCAATCGGAACTTTTATTTTATTTATTTTATTTTAAGCTTTATTTGTTATAGAGGGACAGTGTATATTACTGTAATACACATTTTTAATAATGCAAGTTCACCCAGTTGTACCCAAAAGGCTAGTTTCCATTGGTAGTCCCCCTGCCAAGAGGAGCATGGAAATGTTACCTTGTTTAACATGTTAAAAAGATAACATTGCCACATTACCTTTTTAACATGTTGTTTAACATTGTTACCGTAACATTGTTAACGTTGTTTCTGGGACTTGCATACGGCATCCTCGACATGGACGCTGTGACAAAAGCCTGTTAATACATTTTGCATTTTGCATTTTGTATTCAGATTGCTGACAGGTGCCATTGTCAAAACAAACAGAATTGGCTGCTTATTCGAGTGCCAAGTTTTGCGTGTGAAGCTGGGTATCTTCCTACAGGTGCCAAGGCTTCTGTGCAAAGCAGGGTACCTTATTTGTGAACACAAGCAGAGGAAATGACTAATTTCAACACCTCATTCTCTTCCTTATCTTGAAAAAAATGGTCCCTTTACTTTACAAAGTTAGAACTCCTGGACCAGAGCAATGCATGCAAAGTGATTCTTTTATCTCATCACAAAGTCAGTAGAATTGCCATGCCAATACAATGTGAATGACTTCATGCTTTATACATTCAGCAATAGTGCAAGAAAATATATGTAAATATATAAAATAATCCACAAACCTCTTAGCAGCCATTATACACTAGTGAAATAAAACCCCAAAACTCGTGAAAGTTGATTTGTATTATGGCGCCATGGCTGTGGTAGAGATGATGAATGAGGAACCTTGGGAGACTTAGAGGACCTTGGGAACCTTGGCGGCTTAGAGGGCATGTTTTGGGGATGTTCCTATAGTTTAAATCTATCCTACACTATATCTAAAGTGCAAAGGTTTCTTACTACTTTTTCACAGCAGTGGCAGTGGGTGATTAGATGTGTGTCGGTTAGGTGTTTTTCTCTATCTCTTTCTCTCTCTCTCTCTCACTCTATCCACTTTCCACTTTCCAAAACACTTCTCTCTCTTTCACTCGTCTCTCTCTTTCTCTAATTATTCAGGCTTGGTCTCTCTCTCTCTCTCTCTCTCTCTCTCTCTCTCTCTCTCTCTCTCT
>JAGFZM010000096.1:0-65557 GCA_017657215.1 Limnothrissa miodon | reverse complement strand
CTCTCTCTCTCTCTCTCTCTCTCTCTCTCTCTCTCTCTCTCTCTCTCCTGCATCAGAAGTCGAGTAGTGTCAGGAGCCATTGATGTCTATTACTGTCCTTTCCGTTGGCCCTGCTTGCAGTCGTGGCCTGTGCCCTTCAGCTTGCTGTCAGGCCAACCTGGAATCAAACACGCTATCTCCTGACAGATACCTCTCAGCGCTTCGCTAGTCGGTCCTAAAGCCCTCCTGCTGGTGAGTGAGTGAGGGAGGGAGCGATCGAGCAAGTGAGCGCGTGCCATATCTAGACGTGCATGATGGTTCCACTTGCGATAACAGCCGCGAGAAAACAGGATTCTGCTGTGGCACGACTGCCATGTCAGAAAAGCACTCATGCAAGAATAGGTGCAATATGTGATCATTCCTTTCAGATGTTCGAGGGGGGGAAAAGATTACTGCTATAAGTCTGAGGGCGAGACTAATTCCCCATGACTTAACAGATAATCTAAAGTGCATTCCCTTAAACGGAGCAAATAAAAATGGCGACTGAGGAAACACGAGAGGAACACAGATAGTTCGAGGCTCTTTTATATTTCAGGGTTGTCGTGAACCTGCTGAGTTTGACTTGTTTAGTGACATTTTAATTTAGGTGACCACTTGGTGTTAATTCTTTGTTTGGAGTTTACCACTTGGTGTTAATACTTTCTTTGGAGCATACCACTTGGTGTTAATAATTTCTTTGGAGCATACCACTTGGTGTTAATTCTTTGGAGTAAACCACTTGGTGTTAATTCTTTCTTTGGAGTACACCGCTTGGTGTTAATTCTTTGTTTGGCATTTGGAAGGATGTTCCGCCACAGCAGCTTTGCTGCCTCGCTGCAGATTTCGGCGGCGACATGTCACTTCCTCAGCAGGTCAATAAACTCAGGCAGCATACTAATGGGCCCCGAGCATCAGACCAGGTAGGAGAGGAATTGATGAGTGACAAGCTGTGTTGCAAGTGCTGGCTCTCTCCAGCCTTTGTAGCTTGTGATTTCCTCTTCCCTCTCACTTTCTCCCTCCCTCCCTCTCTCTCTCCCTCTCTCCTTCTCCTTCATCCCTCCCTCTCTCCCTTCCTCCGACTCACTCCCTCACTCCCTCACTCTCACTAGCACACACACACAGACAGGAACTCTCATTTTCAGCAGTGCAGTCGACAGCTGCCAAATCCTCCTTTGTCAGTGTAGTGTCGCTGTGGTCAGCTTTTAGTTGCTTTTTCCCCTTCCTGCATTTGAGTGTAACTAAAACCCACATTTCCCCACATTTCACCGGCCTCAGAAAGCAGCCTAAAAAGAGGGCAGGGAAACAGACAGATGGCTTCAGAGGAGGCACTGAGAAACTGGACATGTCGGCGGAATGGAAAAAAAAGTCTGAGGGATCAATAGAAGGGGCCTTGACCAAGAAGGCTCTTATCGGGACGATTAGCTTGCCTGAGTAGCCTGTGGTCTGGAACCTGTGTCGGCCGGGGAGAGCGTGGAGGATGCTTCCTCTCTCGGCCACTATGGCTTATCGTGGCAGTTAATGTGGAAGGGCTGTCTTCCGGGGGCTTAGTGCATCTCAGCATGCCCCATGGGTAGCAGGTCTTAAATAATGCAACGTGCTTCAACCCCCACCTCACCAAACCTCAGTAACTCCCACTCTCTTGAGTGCGCTCTCTCTATCTCTACATCTCTCTTTTTTTGTTTCTCTCTCTCTCTCTCTCTCTCTCTCTCATGAAAGGCCTGCCTGCCTGACAAAAGCCTCTTACAGGAGTCTGGGTATTCCGTCCTGGATGGCTGTGGAAGAACCTGTTCAGGAGGACAGAACTCATGGACATGGAGGAGAAAAAAACACTTTCCTCCTTGTGTTTTAAAATACAAAAAGTGGGAAAAAATGTGTTAAAGTCACAGATGTAGGCATGTAAATCTGATAATAGTACGACAAACCCAACAAGCCAGATGTTTTTGTAAAGATTTATTTCTGTCTTTTCGTGATCTTATTCTTAGGGGAATAGAGAGGATAAAAAATAAGCAAGTGCAACAGAGGGATGGTGAATTCATCCCAGTGTCTCCTATGGAGATCCGGTAGTTTCTTTCATCATAGTCTGAAGTTGTGTCCAAGAACTAAGTCTCTGCCAGCAGAGGTCCTTTGGCATAAATTGCAGGTGATAAATGTTTTGATGTTCAGTTTATGTTTACTACAAGAGCATTACTTCAGAGTAAAATGTAAACAAATACAGTATTTGAGGTGTTCACAGAATAAAAAGTAAGAACATTTAGGAGTTGTTTACTGTGGAAACTGTCTCTTACTTCGAGCTCTGAAACACTCTTGGGAGAGAGTTCAGCAAGAGAAAAAACACTGTGGTTTTGTAGGGGTAACTTCTCAGAAACATTATCATTTTCCAGGAGTTGTTACGCATTGTTTCAAATAATAAGTCTCTCTTCATTAGCCCGCTAATACAGAACGCGATAATTAGAATAAAATTCCCACCCCCATGTGAATACGGTGTCTGATTTCAATCACACGGCGCAGCGATCTGGAAAGACAGCGAAAAGTGCAAAAACTTTTTCACAGCTCCTGTCTTCCTCTATGGGGGGAATGGATGTGCTTAAAGTATTGTGCACTGTAAAGCCACTGCTGCAAGTCACCGACGTCTCTGCATAGTATCCGGGCAGGTCTGCCTCGCAGGCTGCTGGTGTATCTTCCCCTGTTTATCTGGGCCATGCAAGAATAGGCATTAAAGGTCAGGGGTTGAGACTGTAAAAATAGAAGCCTTACTCACCCATTGTCCTCCTCCTCCTCCTCCTCCTCCTCGCTTTCTGGATGAGAAAGCAGCCTTGCTCTCACTGTGGCACGGAGGAGAAAAGGCCCAGTTTTAGTGAGAGTTTAAGGTACAAGTGCACACACACACACACACACACACAGACAGACACAGACACACACACACTCACACACACACACACACACACAGACTCTCACACACACACATTGCTGCACTACAGGGACAAACCCTGATAGGCTGCTGCATCTGCAGACCGGTGAGCCGTCAGAACAAAATGTGCATTAACTTTTTACAAGCCCTGAAAGACACATCTTGGGCCCTCATTAACAGACAGTGTTACAAGACAGGTTCAGGCATGAAATTCTTTCCCAGTGCACCCCTGGAAACACATTTATTGAAGGAAATGTTAATGTTTTAGGCTAGACCACGATGCCAAGACAGGAAATAAATGAATAAGGCTTAGTCTACAGCAAGTGGGAGCATAGGCCTTACCCATATAGTATAGCATATATATTCTAGTAACATGGTTTACAGAAATCAAGTGACATCAATATCCTCACTAAGGCTTCAGCATCCTCATTACAGTAAGAGCATCAGGATGATATATCCAAACGGTCTCTATGATTTAGCTGTCACACTGTTCCTTGCTAAAGGTTTAATATTCCACGCCTGGTTTGTGTAAAATGAATCAACATTGTTGAGTTATTTACTAAATGCCTTGTTATACGATAAGCTTCCTTCCCCACTCTTATCGGTTATTTAAGCTTCCCCAGAGAGTCCCTCAAGCGTATTTTAGTGCAGCCTCAGTAGAAAACCCTGTTCATCCATGAGCAAAATAAAATTTATTTATTGTACTAAATAAATAAAGTCTATTTTGTTTGTATGTTTTAATTCTTTTCGTATCCGGCAATGTTTTCGATTGGGTTACATTTGAACAATGAGGGCAGCGCATACACGTTTAGGTAGCTTCAGGTTCACAGACTCCACTCTCTCCACTTTGAGATGAGAATGCATAAGCCTCTCTCTAGGGGTAGGAGCATGTTTGAAAGACACCACTGCTGGTTTTGGGCAAACCTCGCGCACTTCTTTGTCACTGTCAAACTTTCAATGATCGACCTCTTATTTCCAATAATCCATCTGATACCTGCAGCTGTATGGGTACTGTATAGTCAAAACATGTTTTTTTTAACGAACTAGTGATGATAAATGATGATAAAATAGATAATAAAAGCGTTGATAAATGATAAAAGCTTTTTTATTTTCTCTCTTGTGCAGTCAGTGGCTCCATGCTCCTATTCTTCTGGCTGTGGGCAGGCGGGGCAGTGGCGGAGGGCTGCCCAGTCAAGTGCAGCTGCTTCCGGGAGCCACGCCTCACCATGGCCTGCCAGCAGAGGGGGCTGTCGGCCGTCCCTGCCGAGATCCCCAGCCATGTCCAGCGCATCTTCCTCCAGATCAACAAGCTGACGGAGATCCGCTCCACGGCCTTCAGCCTGTGCCGGAATCTGACCGTGCTCTGGATCTACTCCAACAACTTGCGGCACATCGAGGCGGGAGCCTTCTACGGCCTGGAGCGCCTGGAGGAGCTGGACATCGGCGACAACGGGGACCTGCGGAGCATCAGCTCCACGGCGTTCAGCGGCCTCTTCCGGTTGCAGACCCTGCACCTGCACCGCTGCGGCCTGTCGGAGCTGCCCTACGGCATTTTCACAGGTCTGTCCTCCCTTCAGTACCTTTATCTCCAGGACAACAACCTCTTGGCCATACATGACGACACCTTCCAGGACCTGGCCAACCTAGTGGTGCTGCACCTACACAACAACAGGATCAAGACGGTGACGGACCACATGTTCCGCGGGCTGTTGAGCCTGGACAGCCTGCTCTTGCACCGCAACCGGGTGAGCGCCGTGCACAGACGGGCCTTCCACGACCTGCGCCGCCTCAACACGCTCTTCCTATTCAACAACAACCTGACGGCGCTGAGTGGGGAGACAATGGAGCCACTCGTGTCCCTCAGCTACCTGCGGCTAAACGGGAACCAGTGGATCTGTGACTGCCGGGCCAGGACTCTTTGGGACTGGTTTAAAAGCTTCAAGGGCTCCAGCTCAGAGCTGGAGTGTCACGTCCCGGAACGCCTTTTAGGGAAAGACCTTAAAAGGCTCAAGAGCAGCGACTTGGAGGGCTGCTACGACAGCCACCGACACACGTGGACCAGCTTGCTGAATAGCAGGAACAGTCGGTACGGGAAGCTCTTCAGCACGGAGAGCCCTCTGGGAGCGGTGATCCCCAGGTGCTGCCTCACGAGCTCAGACAAGTCCTCAATCCTCTCCGACAAGGGCCTTCCCGATCTCTCCTCCTTTAACAGCCAACAGATCACAAAGAACCCCCAGAAGGAAAAAGAGAACATATCTAAAACCAAGGGCGTGGAATCAAAGAATGACACTCACAGGCTAAACGCGGGCAATTCGTCTGGGACGCTGAATGGGCCCAAGCATGACTTGACTGAAGACCAGAAGTCTTCGGATAATCCACTGCAGAAAAAATGTTCACTGAACTCAGACGGCCATTGTGTTATAGACAGTGGATCGAGCATCAGTAATGTTGATATTATGCTGCTTGCGATAATCTGGCTATTTTGGTCAGTGTCATAATGTATTTGATCTGATTACACAATCGGTCATAAAGACAGCAAGACATAGAGAGACAACAAGGAGAGAAAGAGACAAATGGAGAGGGTGATACAGAGAGACAGAGAGAGAGGGAGAGAGAGGGAAAGAGGGTTACAGGGGCCACTTACACCTGGAAGGAGTTTTTATCTGCAGTGTATGCATACGGTAAAACTTTACTTGAGGTTGCTGACAAAAGAGTATCATGAGCCTGTCACAAACATGACATACAGGGGCATGAACATCGATGACACTTTTAAAATGTTCATGAGTCATGGCAGGGGTTTTGATAAGAGCCAGAATTTATTAACAGGCATGCAGGCAGTGTATATCTATAGCAGCACATTTTGCACTGTTTTTAGTGTTTATGTGTGTCTGAATGTTGTACTCCTATAGTGTAAAACATACATTGTCCAATTTGCTGTGTATCTGCCAATGATTGTCAATGATGTCAATAATGACTGTCGACATTAAAGGTGCAGTCAGTGATATTAGGCAGTTTCCGAAAACACAACAGTAAACATAAACACAGTACTGTAAACTGGGTCACTGTCAAAGATATCCAGTCTTTTATGGCACACACAGGCTCTGGGAACTGAAAACAAACAAGTGGGGGCAGCTTGCTCCCCAACCCACTGCTGTATGGCTACTTTAACTAACTAACTAAATAAAAGACACATCAGTTGAAGCTGAAAACAAACAATGGCTAGCCTGCCCCCCAGCGCAATAACACAAAGAACTCTCAATTGCAGTCACACTAAAGGCCTCAGCTCACTGGTTCCGACACCACTGTGGAGACTTTTTTAATTGAACAAGCACCAACATACAAACATTTTATTTGCCCTCTGCTCACCAGTGGTGCACCTCAGGCTGTGAATATAGCATGCCGTGGAATCCTGTATGGATTGCTCTGTATATAAGGGCAGCATAGACAGCATAGACCTGATTCATAATCAATATGGCGGCAGGGTTTGGCACTGGTATGCAGGGTTCTGTGGAAAACAATGCAATGGAATGTTGGAGGCGTAGTTCTCTGCACTTTGTCGGAACTGGCGTGTGGAGGCCTTTATAGGCCCAGGCAACTACATGTCTGCTTTAAATAATTAACCAAATAAATGACACCTGGCCAGCTAAAACAAACAAAATTAAGCCTGCACCCCCACACAGTAACACTGAAGGCACTGGTTAGCTAACGCTGCATCACCTCATAAACATTAATGCGCCATGTCATGTTAATGAACTGTGTCATGTCATGTTAATGTCAGTGCTCAAGTCAATCGACCTCAAGTCAAGTGCGACCGTCTTATCTACTGTAGTGTACATACAATCAGTGGTTTAGTGCTGTGTCTTTTTATTCCTTCCCTATAACACACTGAAGTCCAGGACTCTAAAGCTTAATCTGCCGTGACACAACTCTCCTGTCCCTCATAGGTCAACTCGAAGGCTTATCACACACCCTGTTGGCCGGGAATATTTTTTATCATCTTCTTGGTTGCCCCAGAGTTCGGTGAAGAGTATGATTTACCAAATCCTGTATTCTCTATGACAAAGTTTCACCATGTACAAAACCAATGACATGTCCTGACTCTTCACATGCAAATTTTCTTGCACCAGTAAGTAAGAAGTTTTTAGTGTTGGTTTTTGCATGGGATGAATGATTCTGAACCTTACAGAAGCCTTAAGTAAATCAGGGCCTATATAGTTTGATGTATATTTCGCTACCAATTCAGAGTTTATTTTACTGACAAGTGTACATACTTGTTTGACTGTATTATTTGTTTCATTTTTGGTGTAACATCACATGGTGGTAAAAATACAAGCACCAACTTATGTTTTTCCCCTTGTTTTACCAGTACATAGTATATATAAAAATATAATAAATACATTTCTTTTTTTTTTTAGAAAAATCATAAATATGTGCATTTGTGTTTTATTTTAAGGGAAACAAAAAAATACAGAAATTATGGGAAATGGCTAGGAAATATGGAATGTGGACTACATCATTTTATTCCATATTCATATGACAAATATTGTGTTTTGTTTGACTGCTGGGCCTTCTGTCAGTTGTCGGTTGACTGACATGCACAAGCTCCCCCATCCACCAACGAACCAGCAGTGAAGCTCCCTTTTATCACCGAAGCTGTCACCATGAAAATCTTTTCAGACGTTTGGGAAGGTAGTCGCATACAGTCTGTGATAACAACACTTTGAAATCTTCACTATTGATTAAATATATTGTGTTACTCTATGTGTGAATTCACACATGGAAGGCGACAAAGGATGGCAGCTTTATTTGTATAGCGCAAATAAAAGGAAAGAAATTTCAATGTGCTTTTGAATAATAAAGGCAAAGTACAGCAGATGTAAAACTGAATTGGCTGGTTAATATGTCCATGTAGAGAGGCAGATGCATAGCTGTTTACTGAATCCTAATTTCTGGAGCCTACTGTGCGAGCTAGCAGTTACGCAAGACAGCCATCTAGTGGAGAGAGTCTGGTATTTCATGGTTGAGTTTTGCATTTCACTTATCACATAATACAAATGCTTATACACATTGAGTACATGACAAGCATGTACAACCATGCCGCTTGTTTTTCTGTGGAAACTTTCATTATGAAGCACTGTACAATATCACATATTTGATCCTGCTAAGATGATAAGCTGGTCCTTCTCATATTGGGTTGTGCTGTGCATTTGCTTGAGTGTGTATGTGTGTGTGTGCATGCATGCGCGTGTGTGTGTCCATCCGCATGTGTGTGTGTGTGTGTGTGTGTGTGCATACATCCTTGGATCTGTTTTTATTTGTGTAGGCCTACTGTATGTGTGTATGTATTTGTGTGTGTGTGTGTGTGTGTGCATGTGTGTGTGCATGCGGGAGCCAATGCAACAATCTGTGTGTGAGCGTGTGCATCCCTATGTGGGTGCATGCATCCTGTTTTTATTTGTGTATGCCCACTGTGCTGTATGTGTGTATGCATCTGTGTATGTCTATGTGTGTGTGTGTGTGTGTGTGTGTGTGTGTGTGTATGTAAGCCACAATGCAACAATGTGTGTGTGTGTGTGTGTGTGTGTGCATCCATCTGTGTGTTGATATCTGCTGATGAAAGCCAGGTGTTGTTAGAAGTCATCTGTTATGCTTGCACTTTATATGTTTTGACAGTACTTCTACTTTTGAAGCACACATACCTGCCTTCACTTCTGAAAACTAATATTGTGTCTGGGAAACCATGAAAAGACCATGTCAGACCATGTCAGAAACCCTAGAAACTACTGGGCTGAAGAAAGAGGGGAAAGAAATTATGTAGCTGAGTAGGGATGGGGCTCTTCAAGTTTGAGGCCTCAACATATCTTGTGATTCAGTGATATGATATTTCATAGTCCACTGGCAACTGGACTTCTTTTTGGGTCCAAAAAGAGATCCAGTTGCCTATACAATAACTGAGCATTTTGGTATGATGTTTTATTCTCCATGCTTCAATTTAATGTTTCATTCTCCATGTTTCAACATTCTGCCAAAATTTCATAAACTACGAGGTGGTACAGTTTTTGCATAATTCTGGAGTAGGATGGAGACAGTAATCAGATAACCTATTAATGTGTTGTACGTTCACCTGGTGTAAGCGTTGGAAGTTCACCTCGTGAATCAATTTGCATTTTAACACCTCAGCGTGACCATAACGCCCCTTGCGTTGTCTATACTGTGTGTTGAAGGGAATCTGTGTGTAGCAAGTGTCTAGTATGGTGATGGCCATAAACGACCTCATGCTGGATGAAAAGCAATAAAACAACTGACAGTAGAAATACTGATAAAGCCAAGGGTTACTTTACCTTACCTTAACTAACCTTACCTTGTGTGTTTTTAAAGACAGATTGCCATGGAGGAGCCATCCCCCACCTTTGACTAATGCATAACATTCAAATCATTCATAAAAAAGTGACAATTAATTTAAGCAACAATTTAAGAAATATCAATTTCTTAGCTTAGACATGCCTTCAAACATCACTAATTCAACATGCTAGCTTATGTACTGTCTTTCTAAATTACAATCTGTAGGCTAATGCCTATAGGGTCTGATATGGAATGGAAATTCTGTTAACAGTTTTCTACGATGACCAGCATAGTCATAAAATTTGATTATATCATAGCAGTTTAGTGTATAATAATTTACATTGCAACTGCAATATAATGCATGTGGATGGCAACCAATGCAACAAAGGACTTAAGAGGAGCATAGTAAGCACTTCAAAGAAGCGTTCACATCTTTATACTAACCAGCTGGAAACCCAAGGGTAAGACCTATACACAACAATGCGTCTGATTACTTTCAATTTACTTGTGATTAACGAGGATTTTCAGTTATTGGTGTCTTTATGCGATTTTCTGTAAATAATTTTAAAAAGTATATTTATTAGTAAGAGAAAAAAATATCCCTACACCATCAAGATTCAATCTAAAGCTCTCTATAATCTTTGCCATCAATGAGGAGCTCTTTTGTTTGACAGGAATACGTACTTTCTTCACAAAATATTGCATTGTGCTGTACCAGTGTCATATTTTTCCAGAAAATTTGTTATTTTCTTTTTATTATTTGTTATTTTTTGTCAAAACTACTAATAGCAATAGTAATACTATAGTAATACTGTAGTCCAACACAGTATTTTTATTTGGCAATATCCAGTATTTTTATTTGGGAATATACTTGGAAAGAGCTCTGTTAAAATCCAAAACTCTTTCTGAATGGTCTTTGGGTTTTCAGGTATTGACAAAGAGAGAGTATTTGAAAGCATGTGACTCCACTTAAATTATTATTATTATTATTATTTTTAACAAATATTAAAATAATTAGTAATTATTGTTATTATTAACATATGTTAACATATCTGAAACAGATGAGTTTCATGATGATGGTCCAATTTGTCCTGCTGCACTTGACTCTCCTGTTGGTCACAACTGGTCCTGTCATTAGCATGCCAGGTAGGCCTTATTTAGTCAGTTCAGCATCTATAGCCTATGGTCACAATTGTGCTGCTCTATGTTTGTAAGATCAATGCTGTCTCATTTTGCAAAACAAGGAGAAAATGGGTGTGAATCACACAGTAGCCCTGCTGTTCTAGGTCTCCAGGTGTTGAACAGCTACAGACCAAACAGTGAACAGGCAACTCATTCCACTGGGGAACACTGACTCAGCCTCACTTTCATTTAAGTTAGCGTTAGGCCACTGCCCAGTTCGCTATCAGACTATGTTATTTCATAATTCTTTTTTATCTTCCTCTTAAACCCTGTTGACATGTAGATATTTGTAGCGTGTGGATATTTGTAATGTGAATAAAAACGTATTAAAAATGATAAATTCTTGAAAATATCTAGATCCTATATATGTGTGAACTGGGCCTAAATGGTACTGTTTTTCTTCTTTGGCCTTTTGTCTAATTAATTTATTTATTTAACTCTACTCACCAGGGTCTCATCTTCACCATGACCACTTTCAAGCTGACTCTGGCATCCAAGTAACCGATAAGGACCAGATAGAGTTTACCAGCAACTTAATATGGCAGAAATACACACACGATCATTTCCCTATATATAGTGAAGCTGTTACTATCCGCAAAAATAATATATTCTATGGATATATAACTCGAGTCCATGGTTGTATGGTTAAATATATGTGGATAAACCACCCGAACCCATTTAAATATGCTGAAGTAAAAGGTGAAGATCCCACAGTTTTTCCATATAAATTTGATGCAGATCCCCACGTTCTTGTGAACAAAAAAAATTTTGAAATTCTAAACTGGGTTCCTTCCTCATATGGAAACATTCCACCATATGCAGTCCAGGCTTGTGAAGGTGTCTACATTGCTAGGACAGAATCAGGTATTGGAGTAATCATCAGAAATGGAAAGAAAAAAGTGCATCTCCCAGGAGATAGCACACATTATGAGGTTCTCACTCTGAATGAAGATATTGAAACACAGTTTATAAGCCAGGCTCATTATACCATAAAAAGGGAGGATGTATTAAGCAAAATACAAGTTCTGAGACATTTTGTACTTGAAAACCATGCCTGCAGAGCA
Organism: Limnothrissa miodon; assembly: GCA_017657215.1. NCBI lineage: Eukaryota > Metazoa > Chordata > Actinopteri > Clupeiformes > Clupeidae > Limnothrissa > Limnothrissa miodon. The sequence continues at coordinate 54,043 of JAGFZM010000096.1, read as the reverse complement.
GTCAACCAGCAAGTTACTCTGGAAAGAGCTATTGAAACTACAAAAAAATGGGACTTTGGTGCTACTTTTACACTTGGTATGCAAATTCAAGGTAGTGTAAAAATTCCATTTCTTGCTGATTATGGTATGACTTTGTCAACTGAAATCAGTCTCTCTGGTACTTATGGTGAGACTTATGGTGATAAAACAACACACTCAGTCAAAATAGATATGCAGGTTCAGCCCAATGAGTTTTGCAACCTGACAATACAAGCTAATACTTTTTCGACCAATGTCCCAGTGACTGCTCTGCTCACAAGAACCTACAAAAACAAAGAAGTGCGCACCACAAACATCTACGGCACCTACACTGCGCAAGAGGTGGGGCAGATCAAGGGAGCTGTTGAACGCTGTGAGCGATTTCCTAACCCTAAGCCATGCCAAACATGAGAAAGTATGACCATCTGTCACATTACATTTGCAAAAATGTTAAAACCATCACATGACACATATCATGACCAATAATGACACCTAATTCATGTTAATGGAAGTTGTCATGTAATAAAAACGTTTTAACAACACCTTGTTTCTTACAGGCTTATGCAAGTGTTTTTGTTGCCAGAATTTGTGGTAACTAAGACATGAATAATAAATTCAATAAAATATGAAAACCGTGCAGGTACTGCTTTGTTGTGATGTTTTTACATGCTAAAACACACTGACTTTGTCACTCTCAAAAAAAAATTCAGTAGGCTATATGCAATAGGACTATGTCCAAAAAAATTCAGCAGTTTTAAAACTGGAGATAGGAATTTGAGGACATATATCCCTAATGGGTGTAACAACTCATTGTGTAACAGTGGGTTACATTAATTAACCGAGCCAGTGTGTGGGATTAAGGTTGAATTGGTCATGATCACAGTGGGCATGTGAGAATGTAAATGAGCATCTAAACTTCCTTGGGATGGGATCTTAAGACAGAGTGGTATAGCAGATAGATAATGCCATAAAACTAAAGCACCATTGACAAAAAAAATGGAAAAAAGAAAAGTAACAGAAGGAAACACATGGTGCGCCCATATTCCAGCGCCGATTGGTTGACAACAAGGGCTTCATAAAAGATTTTTGATTAGCCTTCGAGTCGCCTCAGCCCTCAGCGCACGTTAGAATGTTTCGTATTAGTGTGTCGCGACTTAAGCTATTTAAGCTTTTTATGAAAAACTTAACGTTAAGCCCACATCGCCTAAGTAGAACACGAGCATCCAAGATTTATATCGACGATATGACGCAAGTCTTAATGGACGATGCAAACAATGAAGCTCTTCATTCATTGACCAGGTCAAAAAACTATCAAAGGTAGCAGTTATTGCTGCTTCTTCGTAGTAGGACGTGCTTGGTGCATTACCTATATATTTACAGCGCATTTATTTGAAACATTTTATAAAAATGAAAGTGTGTTTAAAGGAGTTCCGTTCTTCTTTCAATCTGTGCTGTCTGGCGCGGTGGCCAAGTGGTAAGGCGTCGGTCTCGTAAACCGAAGATCGCGGGTTCGAACCCCGTCCGTGCCTCTGTGAGGTAACCCATTCTCTTTTGATGAGTGAAGATAAACACTGTCAACTATGACTCTCACGAGAAACGGAATTTAATGGGAACAACAAAGTTGGAGCTCTACTGTGCTCAGTGCGAAAGAGTCAGCACTGTGGTAGTACAGCGGGGTAAAAAAGTTAGAGGTACCGTGCTAGTGTCTCAAAAGCAATACAAAGCAATGTGACGTAGTCAACACGGTTTCATTGCCAACTCCACTGTGTCAAAAATATATATTTTTATATATGGACCCATGTAACAACAGTCAGTTTAGCCTACTAAATGTTAATGACACAATAGCCTATAGTATACCTAGTCTGATTCTGCTACTGTGTAGAGGCTTTATTTAAACTGTGCTATAGCCTACCTACCTTGCTTTTTTAAGGAGCCTAGGCCTACCATAATCTTTTCTTTTCCAGAATTTTCTGTTTTAAAATGGTGGGCATATGCCTAGGCTACAGTTAGGCTGGTTAATAAGAACTGGTGTGAACAGCATTATTTACCAGTGTGTCTGTTTAAAATGTTGCTGCTGAAAAAACTGCATCTCAGGGTAGTCCACTTAAAATAAGCTTTTTTTGGTGACACGATTTTACCCTAAAAAAGCTTACACGCTTATGACCACAAGATGTCACTATAAACAAAAAGTCCAATTGTCCAATTGTGCAGTTAATGTCAAAAACAAGGATGACAATGTCGCAATAAAATGTTGCCACTGTCATCAAAGTAGGTGGATTTTCCTCATTGTGCATATTTTCACAAAGTTTATCATATAGAAACCCTTCAAAAAAGTATTTGATGAAAATGGGTAGCCTATTTCAATATGTGGGAGTCTCCGCGTGGGTCTTTTCCAGAGTCCTCTGTAACCATGTTGTGAGCTAAAACGTAAGCTGTTAATTAAGTCATAGCCTACCTTGGAGTGGAATTGTTGAATGTCAGCTTTCAGGAACAAATCGGTGAAGTGGCCTATTTCTTTTATCATAATAAGTTGGTGAAGTGTATTTGTGTCTGTGTCTGTGTGTGTGTCGTGCGCATGATTTGGGAGCTGGGGAAGGGGAGGTGGAGTGGTTGGAAAGAGGTGCGTCGGACAAAACACTCAGGATTTCGTAGCCTACGCTGTCCTTTTTAGGGAGTGTCGACTCGCCTAGCCCATTGCTGTTCACCCAAACATGAGATCAATGTCGTCTCCTCCTGCAAAACGCGGTTACGCACCCACTCTGGGGACGCAGAGCACCAGTGTGGAGCTGCTCAAAGCCGCGATGTACTTCCCAGTTGTTGAATCCTTTGACGCTACTGCAACAGTAAACTTTGGGAGTTGTCCAGCGCTTATATTATGTTTCAGGCGATTTCGGGATTTATTGCATCCTATTGATAACATTATTACGTGGAGGAAAAACTGACTGTGCGAAGGACAGGATGAGGACACGAATGAAAAAAATGAAGTAGCCCGTGTGGGTAACATTGGAAATAGTTATCACCGTGGGATTGTACTGTAAGTGCATCGCTCTTTGGGCTGCTGGAAGACAGGTTGTTATAGCCTGTTATTTTGGTTTGGCTCAATCAACTTAAGTGATCACGTTTTCTTACTACCTGAACTGGAGATCCGGGAAAGGTAAACAGATTTCAAGTTTTCGACATGAAACATTTTGGACGTTTCCCAGACAAGCTCGCTCATTGTAAACTTCACGTGAATATTTTAGTGCGTCAGAGGTCATGGTGATGGCAATTAGAATTTAACAACAAAATTAACTCTTGTTGGCTGTAGCTAGGATTCAATATTGACCGAAAACATACAGTGAAAGTAGCCTAGGCTTCAGACTGGAGTGCACAGCGCTGGGACCAAACTCGCTGAAAAGAGTGGGTCAGTTCACACTCTATGTAGGTTAGACTCACTATTACAAACATTTTGTGCTTATTGGACTGGCATGGAAATGGTAGGCCTACTTTTCTCAGTTGGACTAGAACAAGGATGATAAGCAGTGAATCAGGAGTTGGGTCTTTGCGGGCAAAGTGAGTTGTTCAGCATCTCTCAACTGGCCTACAAAGTCCCAGTCTCTGGTTCATATGATCTACTTTCTTGGTTTAGTTTTTTACAAGTCAGAAGTTTGTAGATTTGCATCTACACATTTTTTGTAATGTTGTCTTCAAAAGGAAGCTGTCTCTTGTAGAAGTGTTATAAAGGTAGCAACCAACACAGTTTATCTAATGACCTTTTAAATTATTTTTTATTAGTTGTAGGCCCACTTTAGTGGTCTGTCTTTCTTTCTTACTTACTTTCTTTCTTTCTTACTTACTTTCAGTCACTTTCATGATCAAAGACATTCCCTGGATTTTATGTAATGTATTGCACTCAATCCAGTATTTCTCCTGGAGGTAGTAACATTGTATATATTCTAGCCAAATTACAGCTTCCGTTAAATACATTACGCTGACAGTTTTTATAGTATTATTTTTTAAATAATTCTAAATAGGGCGTAAGGCCCTGTTGTGTCATTAAAAAGCAATTGCTATTTGTAATAAAAGGTCACAGAATACAGTGTGTTTGTATGGGGGGAGTCTGTGCCACCCGCAGTTATGAACTGGTGATCAGGGTAGTGTTTAGATTAGTGCCGTAAATGAGCATGTTGGCCATGCTGTGGGGCTTCTGAGACAGTGACTTGTGAGACAGAGCAGTGCTTGTGTTTGCCTGCCAAAGTCTCTTGAACGGCGTTCAGCATTATCTAGTCAGTGCCGTCAGCGGAGGAACTATGGGACCATATGCCTCTGACCACAGCCATTTCCTATAATAATAATAATAATAATAATAATAACCTACCTCTGTGCTTCTGATGTGGCAAACAGTGGTGAATTTTAACGTGTAAAGACTGAGTAATAAACACTGGCTCCATGTAGCCTACCTGTCTGGTCCCTGTTGACTCCTAGTAGACAGAGTAGGCCTTCTCACAGCCTTCTCTCAGTTTAATCCAAAGAACTTGATTTTTCTGTCTGGAACTTCATGGAAGTTGTCCCATTCATGGTACAATGGAAGACAAGGAAGAGCAGTGCACACACCCACACACACACACACCAAACATGCTTACACACACGCACATATACACATACACAGCCTTCTCTCAATTCCATCCAAAGAATTTTATTTTTCTATCAGGAAATTCATGGAAGTTGTCACATATTTGAAAGAGCACACACATACACTCAAATACACACACACACTCACACATACATACACTCAAACACATACATACACACATACCCAGCCTCCTTACAATTCAATTCAATCCAAAGAACTTTTTTTCTGTCAGGAACTTCATGGAAGTTGTCACATACATGGAAGAGCAACGTAACCCACAGCGCACCATAGTTCCAGCATTCTATTGCCTACATGGAGCTCAAAGAGAGCTAGGATATAGATTTGTAAATAATACCTCCCGAAGGAGTGACAACAAATATGAGCTAGAAAAGACAGCTGTCTTTGGACCTGCTGAGTGATTTGCGTGTTCATGTCGAAGGCACCTTCTCTGCGGTGCAGGAGAGCTTGCACTCTAGGAGAGGAGTATGCTGAACTCATTCACCCCTTCCCAAAGGCACCAACAGGCACCCCCCACACTCGCTTTCCTGAATCCTTTTTTTTATAAGAGTGAATTTATAAACGTCTGGCATGCTGCTTTGGAGGAGGGAGTGAGAGAAATTCCCTTCCAACCCCCTGCCCCCCCATCTCTTTCTTGTCTCAATTTAAACTTTCTGGTTGTTAAATGATTACCAAAATGCCAACTCTCCTTGCGGCCAACTGCAGCGCAGCAGCAATAGTAGCCTAGAAGTAAGAGCTCCTTTGTGCTTTCCCTCTGGTCTTTTCAAGCACTATTTATGTTACGTCTCCTTATTTGTTGTTTGTTTTTTAGTATGGCTTGTCTGTTTTCTATAGTAGTTTGTTGGAACATGGAAAGAAAGGCAATGCTTATTACATTTTGGCTTGGACCTTGTCTTGGGATTGGTGGAGGTCTGTGCTCCCTGACAGCATCTGGCCTTCTTCTCTGTTACCTTCTCTACTTGATCACTGTGATCCCTTCTTCACCCCCATTATCAGTTTATGGTTTTTCCCTCACTCACCCTCTTCCTCCCCATTTACTTTAAATCCTCACCTCCTGTGTTTCCCAGTATTCCTCAGTCCTTCTCTTCCTATACATCCATCTCCATGGTTCCTCTCTCTCTCATTGTCTGGTCTCCATGTCCGACCGTGCTCCCTCCTTTCACGTCCTGCCTTTCTCAGCTCCTTTCTATCACTTCTTTTTTTTCCTTTATTTTTGGTTCTCACAGTCATTTCCTCTCTCGAGGCTTCTCACCACTCCAATCCAATCATGAATGTTACTCTTTCTCTCTCTCTCTCTCTCTCTCTCTCTCTCTCTCTCTCTCTCTCTCTCCTGTTGCCTTCCCCTCTTCTCCCCTCATCTCTTCTCTTATCATACCTTCTCTCCTCTCATCTGTTCTTTTATTTTTTACCCTTTTATTTTTCACCCTTCCTACACATCTCCCACATACTTTTCTCTTGGTACTACACCTTTTCTTTTTCTCCCCTCCTCCTCTTTTTTGTCTTCTTCTCCTCTCCTTGGTCAGACCTGTCTGCACCCTGTGGCCAGTGAAGATGGCGTGGGCAATTATGTAGCTTAACATTACTAATATAATTTCTTACTACCGGTGTTTTGTTTTAGTTGAGTGTTCTGTTCTGTGTTCTGTTTTTCTTTCTTTGTTTTTGAAATGTTTTTGTACTTACCTGCACAATACCATAAGCCTTTGTATGTTAGTATGTTTAGTATGTAATATATGTACATGCACCCCCCTTCCAAAAGAAAACAATAAAAAGATGATCACAAAAAAAAGATGGCTTGGGCAAAAACTCGTACTGTAAGCTCCGCTGGAACACAAGTCTGGGAAGAAGAAGCCAAAAGGCAGCAAGAAAAATGAGGGACTTTTAGGGGCAGCTGTGTTTTATCAACTCAGTCATAATGCCCCTAAAAATCCTTATTGCTCTTGCAATGTTCAGCAGATTTTTTTTCTTCCCCCTTCTTTTTGTGCATTTCATTGTTTTTGCACGGGGGAAGATGTGGGCATGTTTAAAACCGGACGCACAATGCATGTGATGTGGACTTCTGTGTTTGGCTTCAGACAGAGACAAAGGCCTGTGCAATTAGGTCTCTGAATGCAACAGTTTCAGAATGGGTTTCAACTGAGTGAAATGTTTTTTTTTTTGGGGGGGGGGGGGGGGGGGGGGGGGGGGTTGTGGTGTTTTCATGCAAGGCTGTGTTCTTTAAGTCATGCTTTTATGTTTTCTTAACATTCAGGTAATTGTAGGAAATTGGTCTTTTATGTTCAAATTGTGCCATAGGGTAAGAAGGGTGACGACGTCAAGCAGAATCCATTTAGAGAGACAGTCTGCATTTTTAGCAGTGCTTCTGTGGTTTTTGATCTCCATCTGTGGCTAACCTTCTTATGTCGTGTTCCTTGAAAAAGATACTCTTAAGTGGTGAATTCAATTTTCAGAGCAGAATTCAGGCTTCACATCTGGTTTGTCACGGATGTGCCAACACAAAGCAGTATACTGTTTCAGCAAAACTCTTTAAAGAATTAATACCAAGTCCTAACACATACACACACTAAGGGGGGGGGGGGGGGGCTCCACCAGCTCTTACACTGCATGGCTGTGGGTCAACTATCTGACTGCTTTGTGTGCATCATGGTTGAAAACAGGAGAGGGCAGAGTGCTGGGGGCTCATCAGGGGGTACAAAACAGCCACAACCTGAGGGATCAGCTCTTAGACTCGTAGCTTCCCAGAGCTCACATCCACAGATACAAGCCCATAGAGCTCACATCCACAAACAGATACAAGCCCATAGAGCTCACATCCACAGATACCAGCCCATATAGCTCACATCCACAGATACCAGCCCATATTGTATCGAGCTCACATCCACAGATACCAGCCCATATTATATCGAGCTCACATCCACATACAGATACAAGCCCATGTGCTTGTACAGTACATAGCTCACTTCCACTTCCTCTCTTCCAAAGCTTGTCTGAATCATTGATGCGAAAGTGGAAACTTTTTGAGGTTTTTATGAGAGAGAGAGAGAGAGACTTTTCCCCCTATACAATGAGGCAGCAGATTTTAGTGGCTCTGCTTTCCGCTGCATTAGTCATTCAGGTTCACCAGTGACAGCAAATAATAATTTAGGAGGGGTGCCATTTTCAGAAGCTGCGTGACCTGGGTTGCTGTGTGGGGGCGGGTGGTGGCCATGATAGCTCCTTGGCCGGATGGTTGGAGAACGGCTGAGTCATGTCACCCACTTGGAGAGCCAATGTGAAATATCAGAAGGATCTGAGAGGACAGGTTCACTGGTTTGTTATGACTTTAATTAATACATACATTCACACACACACACGCACATATGCACAGGCACACAAATACATACACAATCCTGATCCTAGCAAGGGTGCCTGAAATATCTTGCGTGCATGACCCCCCTATCCCTTTCTCCCAAACGTCTGTACAGTACAGCTGTCCAACCATGCAAACCCACAGGCTTATATCCCAACCCCACATTAAAGTAGCACATTATGAGAGGCTTTCAGGTCCATTGTGAGGTCTCTGTGAGGTATAGTGGAGTCTCTCAGAGCCTCTGTGTGTGGGGACGAATGGTGGTGGATGAAGTCCGTGCTTAGCATCCGGTATGAGCAGTATGATCTCTGCTGTAGTCCAAGGAAACGCTTGGAAGGTAATTGAAGGTTGTTCAAATTTTAAAAAGAGATTTTCTGTGGGAGGAAGGAGGGAAAGACAAGAAGACGCTATTTTTCGGTATTTAAGTCTGCGGTGCATATATGTTTTTTATTGTTTTGTTTTTGTTTCATTTCATTTTTCTTTTTTACAAGTCAGCCAAAGTTGTACAGCAGCAGGCTACCATTGTTTTTTGTTACTTTCGAAAGCATGTGATCACTTGTGTGGCCACATGGGTCAGTTGATTTAATTTTGATGGTAATCAAACAAATAAAATTGTTGGTCACAAAACCCATACCGCTCCATTCATATCCCCACAAATACTACTTTTGACAGGAAGCCTTCTAATGACCTAATGTTGTTAGCTAGACGTATTCCTTTGATTCATTGTTCGGCCATTTGATAGTGCTCATCACTGACACTTCCCCCTTTCCTTGTCCTACTCTAAATAATAGTTATCAATGGCAAGCGGTGTGTGTGTGTGTGTGTGTGGGTGGGGAGGGGTGGGGGGTAGGGGGGGGGGTATCTAAGAAAAAAGCCCTCAAAAGATCTCCTGCTGATTTGCCTTCTCTTGCTGGATTAACTATTGAAACATCCATCTATGCACATAGGTGCCTGAAGGGATTCTGAATGCTGCAATGCAACAAAACAATGCAAGAACCATGCACATGCACATTAGACACACAGTGGGTAGTGGTTGTCTTTAATAGGCGAAGGAGAGAGAGGAGTGGGGACCTGGGAGAGGAGATACAACTGAAAAAGCAGGGCTTTGCCTGACAAGCAGACTGTACCCTCAAAATGTCTAGTCTGCCATGACTGATGCCTGATCCCATGACTGGGCTCAATCCAAGCTAAGCTAAATTGTTGTCTTTCAAACTGCCTGTGTAGAATAGCTAGCCTGACAAGCTATTGCAAAGGCTACAAAGATGGCAACATGGGAGAACAGCTATTTGCATTTACATTTGAGCATTTAGCAGACGCTTTTATCCAAAGTGACTTACATAGGAGGATAACAATCAAGCAGGAAGAAACCTTAAAGAGCGCAGCGCTAGGAAATAGCAGTGCATTAGTGGAGTCAAGTGCAGTGCAGTGAAAGTTGCTATAGGGCAGAAGGTGCTGGGTCTTCAAGAGCTATTTGAAGGCAGACAGACACCCCTTTTCTGATTCATAGAGCTTCTAAGGCTTACTTTCGTCCTACCTCCATGTAGCAAACCACAGCATCATATCCTACTGCTTGGGTACTTCTGGATTTCTCGATTGTTTGAATATTCACAACATGTTACACTTGTTATGTAAAAATATCAATTAAGTCTAGCCTGATAATTTGGCCTATTGCACTTCCACCATAATGATACTTTACTCTGCAATAATTCACATCCTAACAAATTACTCAAATGCCCTGATTGACATTTATAGTGATATATTACTGCACAGCAGAATGAGTGTCCATGTGTATGAATTACAATGAAAAAGGGGTTGAGTGTGTGTGTGTGTGTGTGTGTGTGTGTGTGTGTACAGGCATGTTGATGATTCATCACAGCCATGGGTGTGGAAAAGGATAGCTGCCTCAGTATGGTTTTTGTTTACAATTGTTTTTGTATTGTTTGTATTGCTACAGAAACAACCTTCTATTGGAGTGAGAGATACTTCATAGATCTTTCTAGAAGTGTATTATGACAAAATTAAAGTCTGCTTGTCTGAGCCTTTTGCTCCCACAATAAACACATAATTGTATTGTAAGTTGATAGCAAAAAATATGCTATAGATTTGACGACGCAGTCAGGTTTACCATGAAGAATCAAAAGTCAGGTTTATTGCTTGTACAATGGGCCCAATGGAGAGACAGACCATACGCTGTAGTTACCAATCTGACCTCTAACTGGACATAGAACTTGTCCTAGGCTAAATACAAGAATCTTCAAAGCAGTTCCAACTTCAAAGAACAACAGTCAACAAAGGTGGGTGTGTGTTTCTGTCTGTGTGTGGAGGTCCAAGCATGGATCATGACTATCAATTATCTAAAGTCCACTGTATTACCAATCTAATTGTAAATTAGGTTAACACCTAGCCAGGAAGAGACCTGGCCTGCACCCACACACACAGACAGAGAGTTCACACCTCATAAGTTGGATACACATTGTCTACAAGAAATACAAACATTATATATAAAATAATTCCTATAATTTATATATAATTAATTAAAATAAAATATATATAAAATAATTGCTAATAATTTCTAAAGTGTAAAAAATTATCTGGACATTTATTTGAAAAAAATAATTTTTCAATTATATATATGAAAAAAAAAATGAAATAGTATTCATGAATACATTTCATTACATACATTACATACTGTTTCAATCAATTACTTTAGCCAATAGGTGATTGCTTCGTGAAGGATGATGGCTTCAGAAAAACTGATTAATGAATTGAACATTTTTCTGACTAATGGTGATGGACATGAGGTGAAATTCAAAAACTGTATAAAGCCCAAAGACAGGTTTCTATTATAAAAGTTGGCTTCTCGATATAAGCAGCTAAGCTCTCACTACTGAATTGAAACAAGGCTGAAAAAATCAGTGAAGCCCAAAGCAAACACCTTATTCTTTCCAGTTGCCGTCATGAAAAAGGTATAATTCCCAGTCCTGGTCCCCCGCAAAGTCAAACAGCTGCCCAGTGGAACAATCGGCACTATTTAAACAGCAGGCTGCAACTAGGCTCTTCAGCAGCAAGCCAGTCACAGGCTGTGTTGGCTGTGCTATCGAAGAAGTAGCTCCTAATATGTTTTATGATCCTCAGCCTAGTGGGGGAGGCCCAGGGGGTGTTGGAAAAGTTCTCATACGAACCCCAAAATATGCCTCACATAAGAAACACAGCTCGAACCAGATCTGGCAGCAGACACACACACACACACACACATACTCACGCACACACACACACCACCGATGCAGTTTTGTTGTCTTTGGGTTGCTTATCATGGGCCATGTGTGGAAGTATGTGAGCACGTGCGTGTCTTTGTATGGGTAACTTTGAGTAAGAATGGCCCAAGTTCTCAAGTTCATTGTGTGTGAAAGAGAAAGAGCAAGGCGATGAGAGAAAAAGTGTCAAACAATGTGTGTGTGTGTGTGTGTGTGTGTGTGTGCCCCTTTGTGTGTAAGTGTGTGTGTGTTTGTGTGTGTGCTTATGTACGTGTGTGTGTGTGTGTGTGTGTGCGTGTGTGTGTGTGTGTTTGTGTGTGTGCATGTGAGTGTGTGTGTGTGTGTGTGTGTGCGTGTGTGTGTCTGAGTGTGTGTATACTTGTCTGTGTGAGTGAGAAAAGGAGAGAATATGTAGTCGGTGTGGGCAGCGCACGTGTGTCTGCCTCTGTGTGGTTGTTCTGCTTGGCTCACTGATCACATTTTTATTTTTATTTTTTCGACAAGGCCATAATCACCAAGTATAGTCAAATTGTTGTGTTGAGTTAAACCCCTCTCTCTCCAGGGCACATACGAGGCATCACTTATCCAAGGTTTCCCCCTCAGTCAGCCCAGGCCAGACGCTTTTTAGGCAGAACGACAAAACCTTCCAGATCAGCCACACGGCCTCTACAGGCCCGGCCATTGCTTCGGGTTCCCAGGACATCCCAGTCGGAGGGGATGGAAGTATTGGGGCACATTGGCCTTAAAACTGGACCAAAAACAAGACCAACAGTCCTGCATTACAGCAGGCCAAATGACACCACCAGTCTGCAAGTGGGCCGAAGTGAGGGGAGGAACCTATTGGAAACAAAATGAGTTGTGTTTAGTTGTGACCAGACGCATTGGAGTAAGCGATGGAGATGGACACATTGTGAGAAAGAATATAATAAGGGACATTTGGAGAAAGAAATGAAGAGTTCTGATGCAAAACCCTGTGAGTACATTTTCAGAAATATGTCAAATATGTTTTTATAATCATTTCCAAGTGATTTTGTTAAACTGCAATTGAATGTTATTCATTTGATAAATGTTAATCAAGAAATAACAAATCAAGTCAAAACAATCCATTTGAAGTTGGACTGAAAATAAACTTGATCAAAAACATTTTTTTTTGTTTTCATTTTATCTCAAATCAGTTTACAAAAATAGGTATTGCTTCTGAAGTCCTCAAATACAAGGCAGGAGCACAACAGTGATCACTAGGGCACAGATGTGAAGGGGGACATGGAAAGCAAATGGAAGAAGCATTTCTCTGGTCAGAGAAAGAACACATACTGTATGCATGTGTTCCAATTCAAATACTTGGCAAGTGCACTCTAATCGAATCCTTTCGTTCTAACACTTTAAAATGAGCCTGTATAAGATGCTGAAGCAGTGCTCCTGGGTCACTTTCAGACACACAACTTTGCATATGCTATTATTGAGTCTCAAAGAACAATTTCTGATGGTCATGTGTTACAAGATACCTTTAAGCAAACTTGTTGTGAGGGTGTGTGACTTACTTGGTATGGACTACTTTGTACCACACTTGGAAGTTACAATTGAAAGACACTGAGGGACAAATGTTTGAACCCTACTGGTAGACAGAAACACAGAGACAGAAAAAGTGTTGTCTAGACACCATTGGTTCAACTTCAATATAAAGAAGGCCAACTTCATCGTCAAGATTTAGCAGGGCATCCACATCTAAATTAGAAGAAACTCTTTAAAGCACACATTTTGGACTGATACAACAGGTGATATGGGAGAGGAGTGAGGGGAACCACTATATCCATCTGGAACAACCAACTTTGAACAGAACAGGAGGGCTGCGTCAGGGCTGCTCCTTACCATCCTTACCATTGAGATCCCATCCCATGAAGTGGAACTGCATCAGCTGAGCAGTTCTCACTCTTAAGACCTTGTGTTCGTGATGATTCTCATTCCCAATTCATATATTGACGAAGGCTAATTATATTAACAGATTACACATAGGAGCAACTGTCTCATGGTGAGTGAATGTGGACCACAGTTACAAATTTTCCGTCTCTCAGATGGTGATTAGTTCATGGTAGGCTATTAATTAGGTCTTGACTCAGGATAACCATAGCATTATCATAATAAACCCAGGATATAGTCACACAACATAAAAAAAATCATGGTGTTAATGAAACTATGGTTCCCCAGAAGGACTCAGGCATTTTGTTTTTGGGAACTGCAACCCCTGTTCAGGAAAACACAGGCCAGAATAATAGATACAGATACAGAAAGAAGAGACAGAAGATAAACAGACACAGAGAGAACATACACACACACACACACTGAGTCAGTGATCCTCAGGTCACATTGAGGAGACACAGGGCCAGTGGGAGCAACATCTGGGTAGGCCAGTGCTGCTGTTGTGACTGGTGTATGGTGAAGGCTTGTGGCCAGATCTCCACTGAATTACTCTGCATCATCTTGCTGAGACAGGCATCCAATGAAAGCAGCTAGAACAGAGTGAGAATAACACAGGCACAGCCAAGGCCACCAGCCCACTGCTGCCTGGGCTGTCCAAAGGACCAAGGACACATCCAATATCTCTATTAGAATCAAACAAAACCTTGGCTTTCTCTACAAACTTCTAGTCTTTCCATATGCGCTTCAATGTCTCAGGAACTCAGAAACAAACTGTATTTGGATAGAATTACCCCAGTGGCAAAACTCTAACCAACAACATGAAGGTAAAGGGAATTGCGTTATTGGGATTATGGATGCTCTCTGTTAGGGCGTTGGGATGGTCTGCTGGCCAGGAATGTGGCACGCCATGTTGTATCAGCTCCCTGCTCTGGCTTGCCTCCCATAAGACAACACCGAGATGGCGGTCCAGGCTACGGAAGGCTCTTAAAATGGTTTATGTCTTAGTGAATGTTAAACATGACAGCCCAGGCTGGCTAGACATGTCAAATAAGGTTACAACAACTAGAGGGAGGCTGTGGCATGAACACACTGTGCTGGTTTTACTTTGAAACCTGCCACGATGTCAGCATGCAGATTTGGGCTAAAAAGGAAAAAAGCAGCAGTTAGAAGGCTACAATAATGTTAGTAGAAACTCAGTTTCTTCCGTTGCAAATTTGATTTGATTCCTGAATGAGGTCTGTTTGGTCCATTTGAAATAATAAAAGAAAAAAATTCAAGCTAAAAAGTGAATGAATCATCTTTCAGAGTGAAAAAAAAAAATTTAAAAAACGGCTCCCGCGTGATGATGATTGTCTTTGGAAGCATCTCATCATCCTTTTCTAAAACCCCTCATAGATGGGTCTACTGCCAGGAGTCATTTAAAAGCACTGTCAATACATTCACTGCATTGCAGCTATAAATGTGCTTTTGCTGAACAAATTCTAACCTATTCAAAATAATGCATAACCATGCATTTTTGTTATCTTTCTACTTACAGTACAGTATTCATCCCTCTATAGTTTCTATCTGCCCTTATACACTCACAAAAATATAAACGCAACACTTTTGTTTCTGCTCCGATTTTTCATGAGATGGACTTAAAGATCTAAAATTCATTCCAGATACACAATATTACCATTTCTCTCAAATATAGTTCACAAATCAGTCTAAATGTGTGATAGTGAGCACTTCTGCTTTGTTGAGATAATCCATCCCACCTCACACGTGTGCCACATCAAGATGCTGATCTGACATCATGAGTAGTGCACAGGTGTACCTTACACTGCCCACAATAAAACGCCACCCTGGAATGTGCCGTTTTTTGCTTTATTGGGGGTCTGGGGACTCAGAACCGGTCAGTATCTGGTGTGACCATCATTTGCCTCTTGCAGTGCAACACATCTTCTTCGCATAGAGTTTATCAGATTGTCAATTATGGCCTGTGAAATGTTGGTCCACTCCTCTTCAATGGCTGTGCGAAGTTGTTGGATATTAGTGGGAACTGGTACACACTGTCGTAACATGCTCAACGGGTGACATGTCCGGTGAGTATGCTGGCCATGCAAGAACTGGGACATTTTCAGCTTCCAAGAACTGTGTACAGATCCTTGCAACATGGGGCCGTGCATTATCTTGCTGAAACATGAGGTGATGTTCATGGATGTATGGCACAACAATGGGCCTCAGGATCTCATCACGGTATCTCTGTGCATTCAAAATGCCATCAATAAAATGCACCTGTGTTCTTCGTCCATAACAGATGCCTGCCCATACCATAACCCCACCGACACCATGGTCCACGATGACGAGCTGGAGTCAGGTCAAGACCCTGATGAGGACGACGAGCATGCATTTGAGCTTCCCTGAGACGGTTTCTGACAGTTTGTGCAGAAATTGTTTGGTTATGCAAATCAATTGTTTCAGCAGCTGTCTGAGTGGCTGGTCTCAGACGATCTTGGAGGTGAACCTGCTGGATGTGGAGGTCCTGGGCTGGTGTGGTGGTGGTCTGCGGTTGTGAGGCCGGTTGGATGTAGTGCCATATTCCCTGAAACGCCTTTGGAGACGGCTTATGGTTGAGAAATGAACATTCAATGCACGAGCAACAGATCTGGTTGACATTCCTGCTGTCAGCATGCCAATTGCACGCTCCCTCAATGCTTGTGGCATCTGTGGCATTTTGCTGTGAGACAAAACTGCACATTCCAGGGTGGCCTTTTATTGTGGGCAGTATAAGGTACACCTGTGCACTACTCATGATGTCAGATCAACATCTTGATGTGGCACACGTGTGAGGTGGGATGGATTATCTCAACAAAGCAGAAGTGCTCACTATCACACATTTAGACTGATTTGTGAACAATGTTTGAGAGAAATGGTAATATTGTGTATCTGGAATGAATTTTAGATCTTTAAGTCCATCTCATGAAATATTGGAGCAGAAACAAAAGTGTTGTGTTTATATTTTTGTTGAGTGTATTTATCTATCTATCTATCTATCTATCTATCTATCTATCTATCTATTTATCTATCCATCCATCCATCTATGATAGGGGGCGTACAATATTTCTAAACTTTCCTGCTCACTGTCGCACCATGTCCTGTCCTGTGGCAAATTCTAACTTCCCTTGTGTCTTAGCTGCTTCAGATTTGAAGGTGTTCTCATGTCTGTATAACCCAACTTGGCCCTCAACAACTCCTCCAGAGGAAAAGTATCAACCCTTTCAGATAACTGTGTCCTTATCTTGCTCTTCAAAGAAAACTAGTCTCTACCTCAGGATTTGCTCAGGAACATAACAAGTCATGTTGGCCTGCATCCAAACAAATAAAAATAATTGGCTCTGTAGAGGACAAAAATTCCAAGAAGCATGTTTGTTTCAGGATGGTCACTCTTTTCTGGTGTTTTATTACAGTATACTAGATTGACGTTAGGCATAAGTACTAGCTGTATAGGGGAGTTATAGTAGTTCAGTATTCAGCATGTCTAACTAAGGAGCTCTTCATGTTCCTCACCAATTCAGGGTTAATTTCATAATTACATCATAGCTATAGTGACTTTATAATTGTTTGCCAATGTAAATACCACATAGCTGAAGAGATTGACTATCCTGACACTCCCCCTGTACACATCACTGTTGTTGTATAAAAGCAAACATTTCAATGCCTGCTGTTTTTGTTTACATGCTTGTCCATTTAATGTTGATTTATTGCATCTGGTTCTAAATGAGATTAGTTCAGATCACTGAAAATGAACCTGCATGTTAACTACATTCGCTTCCTGTGTTCTGTATGGAGACCCCACACTCACAGTAGCACTCAGCAGGGGCTATGGCAACAGCTTGAGCTTGTGGCTTGAGTGTCCCCCCCAACCCCCAACACACACACACACACACACACACAGTCACACACATACACAGTAGCCCACTGGCCTGTGGGTAGGGCAGGAGTTTAAGCAATGACCGGACACACTTGTGTTGCTCGCTCCCACGGAGAAGGCCACTCAGTCCATTAACACTTGGTCTAAATCCCCAAGCCCAGAAGCAAGATTACTTGTGATCTTACGTACGTGTGATTTGTGTGCGTTTCGTCAGTGTGTTATTGAAGCAGTGTCGGCTTTCCTGGAAGAAAAATGTGCTTGTCTTGGAAATATAATGCGTGCCAAAACATTCCAGTGAGGTGCTGATCACCGAGCAAGAAACTTTGATGAAACTTTGATGTTTAAAGAACTTTGATGTAATAAAAAAAATACAAACCTACACCCTCATGTATATTTCAGTTTACTGTATACAGTCTTTGTCTCTTTGTTCTTGTTGTTGAATGTCTTCTTTTCTTGTTTAATAACATTTAATAATGACTACTGAAAATTCTTATAATTTATGACTTGTGAAAGTTTTACAAGAATTGCGTTCATATCTTTCCGAGGCCTAAATGTGGTCACTGAGAGAGCAAAAAAAAGCTCAATTAGTTGAATTATATTTTCAAACTTGTGGTAGCACTTACTTTAAGCATGTATAATGATTTTATATAATGTGGTGTTTCACAATGCTTCTTTTACTCTAAAGGATTGAAATCTTGACATGTGACAACATTTTGTAATTCCAGTTATATTACTTGGAATAACCTGGAAATATTCTGGATTCAAATTTTAGTTACATCTGAATATGTTCTGCAGAAACGTTTTGTTTCGTTTGGCCAAATTTGTCTTGTCCATTTACAGCTGAAAGTCTGATACTATACTTATATCTCTTGTTCAAACAATTCTCCGGAAACAACACCCACATGCTGCACACAGTGTGTGGAGGATGCCTACAATCAAATAGAAACTACGTTGTAGGACTAGCCCATTGCAAGCAATATAAAAGCTGTAGTGAACAGGCACATAAATGCTAAACCAATCCCACACAAACAACAGTAACACAAACAACAACAACAACAACAGACAACTTTATTGTTCACTAAAGATTTGAATATTTTATTTAGCATTTTGAGAAATCTGAGGAAGTTCAAAAGGATTTTGACAGTGTTGACAAGTTTGACAAGTCATTGTTGAGTAATAGTGCAAGGTTAACCTTGCCAGGTTTAAAAAAAAAACTGAAACCATTTGACAGTTGGGAAAATTCATTCCAAAAAAGAGATCCAAAAGTACCCCCCCACACACAAACATAAACTTCTGAACTGTCTACTTAACACACCATATATTTATTGCATTCAAACTCTAAAACTAAAAGTGTCCAACTGATTCTCTACGAACCAACTGATTCTGATTCCAACTGATTCTCTACGAACTTGCAAGATGGAAAGAACCTCATGCCCACCTCACACACACACACACACACACACACACACACAAACCCAACTGGCCCCCTCTTCCATTTCTCCCAACCCATCACCCCCCCCCCCCCCCCCCCCCCCCATCCCCCCCACCCCACCCCCCCCCCCCCCCACACACACACACACACACACCTCTTCTTACACAGTCTGAGGGTGTTGATTATTTTTTGGCAAATGTGCCCGCAGACTGTAACTAATTACCACGTGGCAGCGAAGCAGGCACGACTCAACCTCGAATAACCCAGAGAAACACAACAGCACTCTTGCATGGACGCGGCCGAGCTTCCAAAAAAACCCGGTGCGCGACCCACTTGATGGGGCCAGGACACACTAGAGTATGTGTGCTTCTTTGCTGAACAGAGGAGGAGGAGGGGGAGATCTTTTTTTCTTTTGCATCTTTGTCGCCACTAAACAAATAGAGTCATTGGTGCCCAAATTTAGCCCCGTTCCAGGAGTAACAACACTGACGCTGTTAAATGGGACCGATGAAAAGGCCAGTTCTCTGAGGGAGAGTGTGTGTGTGTGTGTGTGTGTTCTGCAGGCCCTCATATGAAGTGTGTTTATGGTGTATTTTTGGCATCCTGAGTGGCAACTCTGGTTGCTTTGGGTTCAGCCCACAGCTTTCCATTTAGGTTTCAATTTAGGTACCCTCCCTCCCTCACCCACCAACCTACCCAAACCAGCTACGCTGTATGGGGTCGCGACCCCAGAAAAGAAATGCTCTGGCTCCCCTAAACCACCCCACCCCCATCCCCCATCTCCTGCTGCCATGATTTATATTCCCAGGAGCAGCACAAAGTATTCCTAGAGCTCTCCTGCAGACCGCTGCCTGTGAACAGATTTACTAGGCTGTGTGTGTGTGTGTGTGTGTGTGTGTGTGTGTGTGTGTATGTGTGTGTGGGTGTGGGTGGGTGCGTGTGCATCTATTTTTGTGTAAACTTGTGTGTGCATGCATGTTTCTATGTTTGTCAGTATGAGTGTATATGCTGGTTGTGTGTGTGTGTGTGTGTGTTTGAGCTTTGTGTTTGCAAGTCTGTGCATGCATACTTCTATATCCGTGTGTGTGTGTGTGTGTGTGTGTGTGTGTGTTTTGTGTGTGTGTGTGTGTGTGTGTGTGCGTGCGCGCGTGCATGCGGTTGACTGGTTTGTGCCTGCTAAGCACATTTCAATATCAGTCAACACTTCAATTCCAGTTGCTTATAAATACCACCTGTAAAAGTAGCAGAATGAGGGGACCTATTTAATACTAAGTGTCCTTATGCAACCGCCATTAATCTAAAATGAGCTGTTAAATAGATAAATCAATATTTATTCACTTCATTCTGAAACAGTGTATATTAAACACCCACACTTTTCTGTATTAAAGTATAACCCATTCCAGTCCCAGAAATACCACAATGGGGCTTACGTGTACAAGACTGGGGGATCGCATTTCTGTTCACTTGAGGATATGAGGCATATTCATTAGCCGCAGAATTGCTGAATGATTGCAAATATTGGCACTTGAGCCACTCACTCGTCCATATGGGTCACCAGGGTTTTGAATTAACTGTGCAAGCAGGCAGGCAGGCAGGCCGATGAATGTGTGTGTGTGTGTGTGTGTGTGCTTGTGTGTGTGTGCGTATGTGTGTGTGTGTGTGTGTGTGTGTGTGCGCGTGCGTTTGTGTGTGTGTGTGTGTGTGTGTGTGTGTGTGCGTGCGTGTGTGCGTTTGTGTGTGTGTGTGTGTGTACGCGTGTGTGTGTGTTTGTGCCTGTCTGTACAGAGGTTGCTGGAGAATCCATCCTGCAAAGCCAGGAGGACAGAGGATGTTTTTGATGAAGCGAGTGGATAAATATAGTTGTGGAATTCTCAGCATCTGCCACCACACTGCCATATACCCCTGTGCTCAGGCTTGCATTAACAAGAGGGTGTTTATTACTGAAGCACAGGGTGACTGAGACAGAGAAAGGGAGAGAGAGGGGGGGGGGGGGGGGGAGGGAGAAAGGAGAGAGAGAGGGAGAGTTTGAGAAAGGAAGGCTAGAGATAGCAAGAGAGAGTTGGGAGGGGACAATAACCAGTAAAATTCTCTGTGAATGATTCCTTGGTGAGGGAGAAGCATCACTGACGTCATGGCAACCTATCTCAGCCACGTGTGAGTGTAGTGGATTGCATCAAAAAATCATTTGGACGAGGTGTAAGAGCTTATTTTAGCACAAACCTCAGGTATGAAATTACTGTGACACTGATAGGGGGTTGGAGGCAGGGTCAGGTCACACACGTACGGCACACACACACACACACACACACACACACACAAACCTACAAACACAAACCTACAAACACAAGCATCTACATTAACAAATACACAAACTGCTCCATGGAGACACACTTATATATTCACACAGAAGTGTGTGCGCGCACGCACACACACACACACACACACACACACACACACAGAGAGAGAGACACACACACACAGACACAGTGTAGCTGCATCCCTCCACCCCAATGGAGGTGTGGAAAAATCCTTCCCAAATGTCACGGGTGTGATCATCCACCATCATAACCTCCCAAATACACCCAGATGTGTCGTTTCCAAGAACACTGCTAACTCAACACTACCGCTAACTCTCACACCTCACCACCCTATCCTACAGCACTCACACCCACACCCACACCCACCCAAGTGCAATAACACATATGCACAAGACACACAGACATAAATATCCAAGCACATCAAGCACATTCTAACATATTATATACTCAAGTAGATTTCGTTAACTCCCTCATAGAGACGTGTTTTGTATGTTTATACTTTTATACTCACATATAGAGACTGCTGACTTATAGTCTCACATAAATACTTTAGTCACACACTTTACAGTTACACACTGGAGTTACACATCTCTTTCTCATTTTGAGGCGCATCCGAGGACAGGACACTTTTTTTATTTACTTGGAATTAAGCGTGCTAGTTCTTTTTAAACTTTTTCATTTCTCTCTCGCTCTCTCTCTCTCTCTCTCAGTGTACTGTGTGATGTTGGTTTCCCTCTGAGCCGAGAGATGGGGTTTTATGAGGTGATGTTAACAGGATCCTGTGTCCAGGGCCCTTTTACCCTACGGCCCCTTTCTCTCCCCCCGGGGCCCCTGAACCCAGCTCGAGGTCAGACACCGGAGATGAAGATTAGATGACCGTTGCTTTAGTGTGTGTGTGTGTGAGTGTGTGTGTGTGTGTGAGAGGGAGAGAGAGAGAGCCTGCCGCATGGCTCACACGCATGGACTTACGGTCAGTGGGACGAACGTTCCTGTGCCTTCAACACTCACTCTCTCTCACACACACTCTCTCTTTCTCTCTCTCTCTCTCTGTCTATCTCTCACCAGGCCAGACAGGAATAGCCGGTCTTCGTCCGCCATCTTCTCGAGATGTGAATGATTGCGTTTTTAAAAATACATGGCACACTTAACGGGGACTAAAACTCCCACACGTCACATTAAAAATGCACATGGGGTCAAGCACAGGTGGAGCCCTGTGGCTACTCTGTGATTTTTACCCAGCCGGAGTCCGGCCGGGCCTTTGGGTTCGTTCTTCATTTCCTCCCAGTGTGATGCCTCACTCGCTCTCTCCCATTCATCTTGGCACTTTAAACGCTGCTGTGAACACTGAGATTTGGGCCTCGTGAATGAGGGCAGAGTATAGACCAGTAATAGACTGTAGACCCTCCAACAGACTCATGGGGACTGATATGGAAGCGTGAGGACGTGACTGAACAGTGGCAGAGAGATGAAATTTACCACTTTTAAAAAGAAACTTTTAAAACAGAACAGGCAAATATGGGTTAAACACTGTTTCAGTACGCCCTGTCTGTGGTCCATCAACTAAATTAGTGAGCAGCTGCCATTTACGACCTAGGAATGTCAAACCTAAAGTAATTACCGGTAAAACAATTAATTATTATAATTTATATGTAAAGTAAAATAATGAGTAAAAAATTCTTAATTTCCCATTACAAGGGCATATATGTTTAGTATTTCCCACAAATGAATAATGGAGTCACTGCTGTAGTAGACCTTCTGTACTATGATTGTTATAAATTCTTCCTGAATCCACATTGTTCCTTATTGCCTAGGACTTCACAATCAATCACATTGTTGTTGTTGTTGTTGTTGTTGTTGTTTAAGTACAAAATTTCTTTAGTTTGCATGTTGATGCAGATAGTGTAGCTCTGCCATTTTGACCACAGCATCCAAGGCCACTTTTGTCAGATAACAATAATGGTGGGCTGAAAGATATAGCGAACACACACATTGAGGAAACTATTATTTTAAAAGGAGGTGGACATATATAACTCCCCTATATTTTTCAACTTTTGACATTTTTCTTTTATGAATGATATTTGAACAACTAGTTGCATTAGTTTTTAGTTAAGTTAAGTTAAGTCTAAGGTTATTAACCCTTGTCAATTTCTCTACATATACTGGACATACAGAGGAATTGAAATTACGTTTCTAGCTATCCCACAGTGATGCGCATGGTCAGGAGAGCCAGGATGGTTGAAATAAAGATTGAATTGTTTTTGTCAGTATTACTCCATCTCTGGTGAAACAGATGCTCAGCATGCTGTGGATTTCACTGCAATGGCATGGGCACATTTCCTGAGGAAGACCTTATTTCCAGGAAGGCGGGATCTGATCTTTTGACAGGGATATGCTATAAAAACAAGTTATTTCAGTGGATGCTTTTTAATTTTAGCAAGTAAGATTGGTCCAAAGTGAAAACACCTATTACTGAGACTTGAGCTGTGGTCAGATTACTCGTAGTTCATTTGGCCTAACACCCACTCGACAATCTTAGGTGTATAGGGAAGAAAGGGTGCAAAACCTAGAGCCAAATGTATTCCTTCACACATAGAGATTAATGCTTGTGTTGATTGCTGAGATCTGGCCTGAAGACTTATTATAGTTATTATGTCCTGTCCTTACATACTCAATTACATACTCAACCTGAAAGAGCCACATCGCTATTCACCACATTATTTTTCATAATATATATTGTTGATAAGTTACACTTTCTACTAGATAACTTTTTTTAATGTGAACATGTGAAATGTTCAGAAATTCTTATGAGAGTAATTCTTATTTGACAAAATTAACTGCCTACACACCCATGATTCAATAACAAGGTGGAAAGATTTTTAATAATTTGAAAAGATTTTGAATAATTTGTAACAACATTGTGGCTCGGCAACTGTGAAGACAATACAGAAAATACAGTACTGTGGGAAATCATGTTCTAAATGTCATAAGGGGAAAAATGAATAATTCTTTGTTTTTCTTTTTATTCATTAGATCAGAAAAATACTTTGGTAAAGTCAATATAAATTAATTCATTTGTACATGCTTTGCAATCAAAAGTGCTTCCATATTCATGGAGAGAGTCCACCATATTTAATGGAGAGAGTCCATCTCATCTCACTGAAAAAAGTTCTGGCCTCTTTAGATGCACACAAACACACACACACACACACACACGCACACACATACACACACACACAGTGTTAGGGAAAGAGGGATTGCTTCAGTGATCGTTTCTTCCATGATGAAGTTAGCCTGGCCACTCCTGTAAGACATGGCTATTATGGCTGTGTTAAGATTATAGTCCACGGTGATTTAAGGAAGGCCTAGCGTGTGTGTGTGTGTAAGGAGGGTGGAGGGAGCGGGAGGTGTGGGGCAAAGGGCCAAGACTCAGAGAAGATATATCAACTGTGTATCAAGTCAAGAAGTGTGTGTGTGTGTGTGTGTGTGTGTGAGAGAGAGAGAGAGAGAGAGAGAGAGAGAGAGTAAGGAGAAGGAGATAGAAAGAGAGGGAGACAGAGGGTGAGAGAATGTGTGCAAGAGAATATGTGTGTATGTGTTTCAGACTGTATGCAAGTGTGTATGTACGCAGAAGCACCTGAAGCCAATGTTTGAAAAATCTCCTTTGTCATAAACAAATA
Organism: Limnothrissa miodon; assembly: GCA_017657215.1. NCBI lineage: Eukaryota > Metazoa > Chordata > Actinopteri > Clupeiformes > Clupeidae > Limnothrissa > Limnothrissa miodon. Next base: position 29,538 of record JAGFZM010000096.1, on the reverse strand, counting down.
CACAGATCTTAAGATCTTCAGTAGCACACTGTGGCTAGTTACACACACACACACACACACACAGAGAGAGAGAGAGAGAGAGAGAGAGAGAGAGAGAGAGAGACAGAGGCACAGATAAAAGAGTTTTGGACAGACAGCCAAGGCATGTAAGATAGTAATCATTATTCATGCGCAGTTGGGACACCCTAATCCAGGCTCTTACAGTGATTGAGCACGGGCTCAGCCAGATCCAGATGGGGCCGCAGCTCCAGTGTAAATCCCCTGCAGCAGCCACTCAAAGGCCAATTTAATAAAAGACTACGCAGGAGAGGAGGAGGAGGAGGAAGAGGAGGCGGGAGATAAACCAAAAATGCTGACACCACACACTCCCAGAATGCAGTGCAACAGGAAGGTGAGGGAAGGGTCTCTTCTCTCACCTCACTCAGATCCCCCAACCCCCCCCCCCCCCCCCCACACACACACACTCACACACCATTCTATATCTTTACCAGATGATTTACACTCTGAATTAGATAAGGTCCATTACGTTCAGAGGATATAGTGCCACAGATCTAAGGCATAATTTGTGTGATTCATTTTATAGTCGTCACATGACCTCTGCATGAACCAGGATGAGTGTCAGTTCTGTGATACTATCAGAGCCTCGGGCTCATTTCAAGACATTTCCATAGTTCCTCTTCTGCCACTGAGAAACTCTCTGACATTGCACCATTTTTGACAATAAACACGAAAGAAAGGAAATAATTTGCTCCATTGTGCTACTTGTCATAAGTTTTGATGTGCTTTCCAAACACTGTGTTGTTTCAAAAAACAGAACTTTTCATGTTGCCAGTTCCCCACAGTCCCCTTGCTCAATAATTAATCGATTCCATCTCTCCCTTGTTTGATAGTGTTTATTCTTGCATCTATTACTCCAAGGAAAACCACCCAGGAGGCAGAAGTATCCCTTATTCACATTCCCTAATTCCCAGCCAAGAGGAGACCCGAGGGCACCAAAGTGAACACAAATACAACAAACACACAAACACAACTGTTAGCGGCTGCCATGGGAACATGGAACTCCAGTAAAAACATGTATAACTTTGGGTATTAGAGGATCACATCACAAGTCTTAAATTCCCAGTGACGGACCGCATAAACACTGTGTCAAAGCATCCTTTTGGAGAAGCTCAGAACACCATGGGGACAAGACATCATTCCAAGGCGCCAAGGGGGAGCCCAGGCACAGTCACAACATCAACAGGTCCTGGAATTGGATGTTGACATTGAAATAGCAGTAGTAGTTCAGAAGACAACTTCGAAAAGAGATGTGGAAATTAACTGAAGATCCTTCAACCCAAGTAGTCTACAGGGGCCAAGTTGTATTCATTTTCAGTGAAGTTGGTTACTAGTTATGTCTTTAAATTGCAATTCATGATTTTACTCTTTTTATCATTAAGGAAATGTACTTATTATGTAGTATTTTACTGATGAGTTGCCCCATACAAATATGCAAGGCCTAAAGACAGAGGTTAATCTGTGTTTTCGAAGCAGGTAGTCTGACCCTTGACAGAGATTTGCTGAATCACATTTGAGTTCAAAAAAGACTTTAAATCACTGATTGCCTTTTGTCCCACAAAGCAGGCAGTCTTGGCAATCAGGAAATACATACAGTACAGTACAGTACACCTCAGAGCCCTTGCAAGGCTCAGACACTGACGGAAGGCAGCATGTCACTGAAAACCTCTTCTGAAGTTCCAAAAATCCAGCATGTCTAATTTCTCTGTTTCCCTGAGCTGTCTGTCTCACGCTGTCTTCCAGCAGGCCCTTGAAAGGTGATCCCTGTAATAGCACACAGTTATGCCCAGTGGGGTAGACCATGGGACTCCATGATGATGATGAGGAGGAGGAGGAGGATGAAGAGGATGGATGGTATTGAGACACCAGCCTCAAGGCTTCAGGGGTTTTTCAGTTTCTGGGCTGTAGAAAACACGCACACATACTCACACACACGCACACATACATACATACAGACACACAAACACACACACACACACACACAGACACATTAATGTCCTGATAAATGTTCAGGAGCCTCTGCTAAACCAATTTGGCTCCGATGGCCCCATGCGCGTGCAAATACACATACACACACGCAGCAGAAGTTTTTGCCAGCGTCTTAAAATAGCATCGTTAGCACACCGGAGTCAGATGGTTTTGAAATACATGACAAATGCCTGGGGGGGTTTACAGTTCAAGTGGCAGGGGCCACAAATTAAGAGGAGGTTTCGCACTCTCATGACGGCCACTTTCGCACAAGCCCACCCAGGGGAGGACAAAGGGAAAGAGAGAGACACGGAAAGAGAGAGAGCAAGAGAGATGAGGGGGTCCACTCCAGAGATGCTTGAGAGTTGGAAAACACCTGTGGTTTTTCTCCATAGGAAAACACCTCAAGAGCTCTTCAGATCTGACAGCACGGAGGGGCCCCAAACAAAGACGAAGGAAAAAATACAGCACCAAACTAACAAACAATAACTGAACATTCACTAGTAGGCCTAATCAGGCTACATGCATTGGTTTTTAGTACATCACTGTGGAATCATCCTCCAAACGTTATGTTTGAAGAAATGTTACAGTAGGAGCCACTGATTGATATAATATTCAGTTTGGAGGAAATGACATACATTACAAAGAAGTGACACAGTCTTGTAAGGTGTGATTTAATTGCATAGCGGGAACACAATCGAGTCAAAAGGTGAAGGGAGAAAGGTTGGCCATATTGTACAAGCATGTTAGGAAAACACATTGAAACAAAACCAGTCTTAAGGTCATTCATCTGTAAATGATTGATTCATTATCATTTATAAACCTCACCACTGATAAGATCTATGTTATCACAACGACCAAGTGGAAATAGACATCACACAGGACATCAGTGTTTCTCCCTAAAACATCCAGCCCCGTCTGGAGTGTTGTATTGGGTGGTTGAATAAGTTATAGTGGTGTGTGTGTATGTGTGCATGTGTGTGTTAGTGTGTGATGTGTGATGCTGTTTATCTGAAGAATGTACAAAAGACTAACAGATGGTGAGAAATAACTGGAAGTTCCAGTAGTGTGATTGAGCTGTCTCATAGTAAGGCCTCAACAGACTACCAGACCTCTTCTCATTTGCACACTGCTGCAAACCACCCAGGCTGCAAATCACTGTCAAATCACTCTCACTGACTTGAAAGAAAGTCTGTTCACAGCCAAGTGTTATGGGTGATTGCTCATTAAAACAGTTCCAAATGATGCTTGTGGTTTTGTGCTTCCAAAGCTCAGTAAAAAGACCATTGGGTGGGACTGAGTGAAGATAAGTGTTAAGGAGGATCCTTTGTGGGACCTCTTGAAGGCCAAGCTTTAGGCCCACCCAACCCTCCTGGGTTATAGCTGTCATCAGTTCATATCTAGGTCATATTAACATAGGGTGCAATATCTGCTGCATTTTTTGCCTTTCTGCAAGGTGTGTCAACATTCTGGTCTTTGGAGAAGAAGTTGCAAACAGCCAGGGTACATAAAAAAAGCATGATGTGTATGCAAACTACAACACAGGGAGGTAAAGTTCTAAAGCTCGAACAAAGTCCTCATGTCAACATGAAATTAGATCACTATTAGCAAAGATCTTTTAGAACACAAGATAAAGCATTCTAGGCTTCGTCAGTGTAATCAAATGGATACTTTTCTGGTCTCCTAATTACGGACGTCATAGACGTTATAACATTAACAAATTCTCTTAAAAAGAAGTTAGGCATTATAAACATAATTTTGTGTGTCGTTTTTTTAACATTGCTTATGTGTGATACCAATAACGCATGTTTTAAGACAAGGGATAAATAATTAATTTTATCAGTAAACCTAGCAAGCTAGCTTGCTAGCGTTAGCACGGCAAACCGATTTGACTGGGTTACTATGGGAATGTGGCTAGTGATGCGGGCTGGCTCGCTAGCACTTGGATTTTGGTTAAACTTGAATATTGTTGTAAACAAACTTGAGATGTAAATATCCATTTTAGATGACAGCAGTAATGTTGTCTAACAAGGTTGATTTTATTGAGACTGTTATTTAGTAATAAGTTGGCTATTAAATGGCTATGGACTCTGATTTCGTTGGTTAGCAATTAGATGATAGAGTGATAGAGTAGGCAAGTGAACCATTGTAATCGTTGTAATTTACACTGAATCATTGTAAATAAAGAACATATTGCATTTTAAATCATTTTACCGTCGTTTTTGAAAATGACGTCAAAGGTAAGAGACAACTCCATGTAGTCCTTAATTTTTCGTTGTTAGCAGAGGGATAGCAACATTCATTTATCATCGTTACAATGCGTCTAAAAAACACACACGGACTATGTTGCTACTCATTTTATTGATGAAAAACGAATGCCTAGGTCCTCGTAGGTCAGACACTGCCATATTTGTTGTATATGTTGTTTTGTTATTTGAGCCATTCATTTTCCCATAGGGGTTTTCGCTTAGGAACCGGAAGTTGGAAAATGCTAACCCGCTGCATACAGAATGACGTGGTTCACTTGCCTACTCTATTCCTACTAAGTTTAACGTGAGTCCCTTTTACTACCGGTCTCCTAAAAAGGCGTGGCAGCCTCTCGAACACTACGTCATTGATACAGGAAGAATCTCCTTATGATTCGTCTCGCTTCATCAACCGTCTCTGCTATTAGTTCTGAAATTAGTTGTGGTAAGAAGGTTGCCTGTGTAGAGGATCAGAATGCTGAAGGGAAGAACTCTTCAGAGGGTTACAGAGGAACACTCATGGGCACCTCAGAGTTCTGAGGAGTTCCAGAATGTTTTTCTTCAGACTGTGTTGTATTGTCTGTTGTGTGTCACGAAAAAGAGGGCCTGCGTGAGCGCTGCCTACAAGGCCCGGGGCAAGACAGTAGAGCATGGGCACAATCATCTTCCCCCGTCAGCACCCTCCCCTCGTCTCCGTCCCCTCCACCCCTCTCACTGGTGCTCAGGAGGGTGAAGTTAGCCCAACTGGTAACTGTTTGCTCTCGCCCTCTCCCCTATTTGTACTCTTTATTCTACACTTTCTCTTCAGAACAACCAACAGTTTTTTTTTTCTTTTGTCTCCAACTGTGGCTGTGGGCTGCCAATGCCAGGACCTGAATCTGGTTCTGTTCAGGGTTGGGGGGTGTGTGTGTGTGAGTGTGTGCGTGTGTCAGTGTGTGTGTGTGTGGTGGTGGTGGTGGGGTGTCTAAGCGAGAGGATCGCTGCCAAATGTCATTCCTCTCAGGCCGAGTCGGTCCGACGCAAAGGAATGCGGTCCGCCAGTGGAGGAGCCGCTCCCGCTAGCGATCGTTAGCGCTGATGCTACATCTGGCTTTCCAGCCATTCCCAGTCCCAATGGAGGAGTGCTAGAGGGTGGGAGAGAGAAAAAGGGAAAAATTGTATGATATGGACAAATATAGGACGAGAGAATGAACAGAAATGTTATGAGGAGGTGGGGGCAGAGGGAGAGAGAGAGAAAGAGAGAGAGAGAGAGAAGAAAAGCCAGAGTAAAAACCAAATGAATGAAAAGTCAGCTTGCGGCATACAGAGAGAGAGGGACAGAAATCCCCTACTTTGAGCTCCACGCTTCCATGAGTCATCAGTGGCTGTGAGAGAGACGAGCCTGGAGTCATGCCTGGCCAGAGCTGGAGTTCCCCTTCACTCACTCCACTCACTCGCACTAACATGTGGATATGCTCACGCATATTAAACAACGCTCTTTCTCTCTCTCTCACACACACACATTCACATACACACACACACACACACACGCACACAAACTATATGTACATATTAAATAACACACTCGCTTTCTTTTGCTTTCACTCACACAAATAGCTAGGGTACCACCATATACTTAAGAACACTCACTCTGTCTCTCACACTAGCATGTGGATATGCTCACGCATATTAAACAACACACTCACTCACACACACACACACACACACAAACTATATATACATATTAAATAACACACTCTCTCTCACACAGATACACAGCTAGCATACCGCCATATGCATACTCAAAAACACTTACTCCACTTGCACTATCATGTGAATATGCTCACACATATTAAAGAACACACTCTCTCTATATATATCTTTCTTTCCCTCTCTCTCATGCAGTCACACACACACACACACTATATGTACACACACACACACACACACTGTATGTACACATTGAATAACACACTCTCTTTCTTTTGCTCTCACTCACACACACAGCTAAGGTACCACTCAAGAACTCCCTCACATTAACACGTGGATATGCTCACACATTTTAAAGAACACACTTTCTCTCTCTTTCTCTCACTCACTCACACACACACACACACACACACACACAATATATGCACATATTAAATAACACACTCTCTTTCTCACTCTCTCTCTCTCGCTCTTTCACACACACACACACACACACTTCCACAGACAGATAACATACCACCATATGCATACTCAAGAACACACTTTGTCTCACACACATACTTACATGTACATATAAATTCTCATAGATAAAAAAGCAACATACATAAGCATGGCACAAGCAAAATCATTCTTACACAGACACACAAAATGCACGCACAAGCAGATATTTCCCACTTCACACACATGGGTATTACAACACTCACAACTCATCCTACCAAACACACACTTAATGCACTATATAAACTAAGAAAACAATTACCAATACACATGTATAGGTACAAACACAGATTTGTATCTACAGTATATGCATACATACGCACACACACACACACACACACAGACACTGCAAATGTAGCTATAATGAAATTGCGCACACTCCCATGGCTCTGTGCAGCTGTTAGACATATCGTCAAAGCAGAGTCGTAATTTATGACAGTTTAATCAGATAAAGCTCGACCTGTTCACTCCAAAAAGTTCACATCCAAGATCTGACTCTGATCTCTTTTCCTCCCTCTCGTCTCTCCTCTCCTCCTCCCCCAACGGCTAGGCACTGATAATCTAACACTGATAATCTAACACTGATCACTGGTGAGTAAACCGCTAACCTACAGTATCCACTCCTGTCACACTGTCTATAGTTAGAAACGCTGTGCCGAGCCAGCGGAACCGAGAGCCTGCGTCTCGTCTCAACACTGCGCTCTAACTAGGGTTTAATTAGGCCCATCCGAGCTCACTGAGAGTAGCGTTCAGGGCTTACGCGTGTGCAATGACTCCCTCGCCGCTGACAACATTACAAGGTGAAGAGGCCTATTTGCCATATGATCAGCAAACATCATATTGTTTAAATATACCTGTCCATATGCTTCAGATTTCCTCACATACTAAAAGAAGTCAATATCAGTATACCAGAGGTAGTAGGCTATGTTATTTAGACACGTTTTGAATGCCAGTAGACAGGTATAAGGTGGGGGGGGGGAGTAGCTGTGGGACAAGCAGCTGCAGTAGAGAGAGTAATAGCTCAATGTTTGACAGCGTCCGTCTTCTATTTCGCAAGGGGGAGGGGGGGAAATACCCTCTTGTAGCAGACACCAGAGTTCGAGTCTCATAGGCTTTTATCATAGACGATGAACTGAACAGGTTAGATAGTGATGAAGTGCACCACTCACTTGTTTCACTCAGCAGGAACTCTTTTTGAGCACGTTTGCTGCTACAGCATAGTAAAATTCCACTTTTGAAGTATAATGTTAATCAGTATCCAATAAATTTTGGCTGCGTTCAATTATATGCAGTAGGCTACGTCCCACATTCAAGTTTAGTGTATCAAAAGAGACTTGGGTTTGAATCTTACCCCATCTCATTCATAGTTGGCCTAACATGCAACACAAGCGTATGTAGGGCCTCCAAGCCTCCAGGGGACCCCTATTATCAGCTTGCAATTTCGATAAAGTTTAGATTAATTGTGCTAAATTAACGTATAAGCTAATATAACAGTATTTAAAACATATATCACAGCATTTATTTTGTAAACGAAAACATATGAATGCTGTTATAATATTTATCTTGCTGGCAAATCAGTATCAGGAAAGACACAAAAAGAAACCCCTTTTGCTCAGCATGTCAGAGCTGCCTTCACATGTTCAATTCAAAGACACAAGAAAGAGAACATCAATGATCCAGCTTCATGAAGAAGCAGCAGAACCTGTTGCCCCTGGTGCATGAGAAAGGAAAAGAAGACAAACAGAAAGACAAAGAACTGTAGATGGGTAAATTCAATAAAACATTTCGTTAAATAGGATAAATTTGTCAGATATATGTAAATGTAGTTTTCTATAGCTACTACTGTAGCTATGTGATTCTCATTTCTAGTTAAGACTGGAACAATATTCTGAAAATACATTTTGTTGTTGAGTGTTATATTATCTTAGAAAACTTGCAACACAACACTCCCCCGTTCGGTTGCTGGTGCAGGAAGAGGTGCTAAGAAGTGGTAGATCGACTCGCCCTCAAGTGTTATATTATCATAATAATAATAATATAGATTAATAATATATATTTTTTTTACCTGTCATCCTCTTTCTGAGTGTGCTAACAATGTGTTATTCAGATAAACTATATTATCTATTATTACTATTATTATAATATACAATATTTTATTGTTAAATTGTAGTTAGGCTACGGTCAAATATTGCTTTTTCTTTTACAGTAACATGCATCACATGTTGTAACATGTTGACCTGTTTCAGTGGCACTCTGCCAAGGTGTCAAAGAACGTTGAGGGATGTTAACAGCTATGAAACAAAACACTGAGATGACACATTGTTCTGACAAGCCTATTATTCTTAGTCACCCTGGAAATGACAACAGGTAAAGCCTATTCGCCTTTTTACAGGAAAAAGGCCCAAAGCGCAAAAGCACCCATGCTCATTTTTCTCACTTTGCAGGGCAATAAAGTATATACAGTGTGTACTAATAGTGTGCTGGTGTGTTGGTCTCGGAAGACAAGTGATGATGGACTTAAACAATGTGGCATGGGGCTGTGTCAAAACCAAAATGTCTCTCTGCAAACACACAGGGATCTTTTAACAATACACACACACATTCTCAGGGACAACATACATTCACAGATTAGACACACACACACACACACTCACACACACTTGTGTGCGCATACACACACAGAAGCAAACACACCAATCAACATCTGCCCGTGCTGCTTGTACTGGGTCACAAACCAGCACAGAAGAAACTCTCGAAAGTCACATTCAACAGCATTTATCCACCATTCACAGAACCTCAGGAATTTCAACACTGGATTTCATATTATTCACAGACCCACGGAATGACATATTCAACACCTGCTGTGTTGGGTTCTTTCAGTGAACTGGCCAAAGGTGGAGGATGAAGAAGAGGGGGTGTTGCCCACCCTAATGTACTCCAAACCAGGCGTGTGGATACATGACTCATGCAGTAATCATTACCTCACACTCAAGGGAGGGGGTGGGGGGGGGGGGGGCTATAAATGTCATCTTAGGAGACGCTGCCTCTTTGGCTTTATGGCAGAGCTGGCCGGTTGTCAGGCCAGGGAGGGAATCTTTAAATATTAGTGTGGGAGATTATGATATTATCCAGGGGTGTATTTAGTAAAGAGAGAGAGAGAGAGAGAGAGAGAGAGAGACAGAAGGAGACACAGACAAAGCATATACGCTGTGAGGAAAATACAGGATATACAGACAAAAAAGAAGGGTAGAGAGAAAGAAAGAGGAGTACACACAGTACAGTACAGTAGGGAAAAACGAGGGAAGAAAGAGATAGTGATGGAGAGGGTGGGAGGGTTGAGACAGCCGGAGAAAAAGGGGGGAGTCCCGAACAGACAGGGTGCATTTAAGGGAAGAGGAAATGAATCTGAATGAGAAAGGAGGATGGGAAGGAGAGAGTGCAATTATGGGAAGAATGGGTGAGGAAAAAAAGGGGAAAGACGTACAGATGTTAGAGGACAGGGAGACAAGAATAAAAGAATCCAAAGAGGGTAAACCTGGAACTAATAAAAGAAAAAAATGTGTTCCTCCCAAACTGCCTGGATTGTACACACACACACACACACACACACACACACACACACAGAGGAAGAAAAGACTTTGTCAGCATCACCAAGACACCACCATCAAGCAATTTGTGTAACACTAGCGCAGGCAGAGTTGGTTCCCTTCTATTCAAAACCTAACGGGCACTTCAGTGGCCCATGTGACCTTATCTGTCCTCAGCATCTAAGGATAACTAACGTTGAGTATGTGGTACAGGAAGATTAAGGATCATACATAAAGTAGGAGTTGGACAACCACTGCCTTTAGGAGAGGGGTGTGGTCCTGATGAGATTGACTACACACAGACAGACATACACAGACACAAACACACAAATTCAGAGATATATATATATACACACACACACACACACACACAGATATACACAAACATACAGACACAAACACATACACACACACACACAGAGAGACACATGGTTAACAAACCGACTGCTTCACAATTTAGGGTATGTTAACTGAAAAGGAATTTTAGCGTACATCCTGACCCTCGAACAACATCCCATTCCCGTGACTGCAAAAAACTTCTCAGATTCTGTGCTAAGAGCATCCACTTCTCCATAGCACCATCAGTGCAGAGTGCCTTCTCAAGTTTGTCTTCATTAGCATTTAAGCGGACATCAAAGCTCAGCAATCCTAAATGAGAAATGGCTTGATGGAGGCTAGGTTATGGGGGAGACTATTTGGACAGCTTTGATGAAAGACATGCGAGTCATTTTAAAAGCACTCTGCATTCCTAGTGGATGTGTCTGACGTGGGCTAAATGAACGGAGTGGTAACTGAAGACCCATGGGCACTAAGCCACAATGTTTTTTTTTCTTTTAGGAATTCAGGTTTGTTGTCACAGAGAAGTAAAAAAAAGCAGTGGAATTACGTAAGTCTAACGGGGCGGGGGGGGGGGGGGGGGGGGGGGGGGAGGAGAAGGGGGGGGTGGGGGGGGGGGGGGGGGGGGGCAGGGGCATTGACTGAGAGCTGCAGAGATGGCAGGAGGTGACTATATGAAGGCCATCAATATTGTATAGAAAAGCATCAGCTATGAGGGGGTTAATTAACGCTACTCTCAAATATTAACAAAGGATATAGTTGCAGGTCGGACTCACAAACACACAAAGCCCACAAATACAAGGCAATAAATATATATACAGGGCATAGCTTACTGTATACACACACACACACACACACTCTGTAACAATTCTCACTAATGAATATTTTGTAGCAACACTGCCAAATGAATTAATTAAAGGCGCTCTAAGCGATGCTGTTTCACGTCACTTCTTGTTGACGTTCGAAGTATTGTCAAACAAAACGGACGATAGCTCCAGAGAGGGTTCAAGTTTTATAAGTTAGCTTACTCCTCCCCCTCCCTCCCATGCCTCCCAAAAGACTCATGAACCTTGTCGTTTATTGGCTGGAACACTGTTATGTTTCGTTTTTGTTTGTTATGCTAGGTTTGCCCACTGTGTTATGTTGCCGTTTGTGGAGCCTGGGCTGTCTACAGAGACCGCGTTTTTTTACAGTGTGTTCAGGGGACAGGCAGCTAGCAGATTGTGAGGAGATGTTTGCTGTATGTAACAACACATGTTTTAGTCCTAAAAACGTGTCACATCGCTTAGAGCACCTTTAACTGCCAATCAATCAATTAAGGGATTATGGACGTCAGTCACAAAACAAAAAATAAATATTACAAGAGCACACATGCATGCACAAATACATACTGTACATTAGGGATGGACAATTAATCGCATTTGCCATTTAATCGCAATTTTGAAAAGCGCAATTTTGAAAAGCGCAATTTCGAAATCGCAGAGGCGCTTTTTTTTGTTTGTTTTGTTACTGCATAGACTTAATGCATAGGCTTGTTAGCCACACTCATCACATGTTAAACAAGGATTGGGGTTCAACGCAACAAGATATTCTCTTGAATAAAAATATGCTGATTGATGAGTAGTTCATTTTTTATTTTTTATTTGAGATTGTGTACAAATATGCATATTAATAGGACATATGTGGTGCTTGTGGTTTTTGTGAAAAATCGCAATAAAATCGCAATCGCAATATTGGTTGAAAAAAATTGCAATTTTGATTTTAGGCAAAATCGCACAGCCCTACTGTACATACAAACACATACTGTACACACACACATGCATTCACACATACATATACACACACAGAAACAGACACATACACACATGCATGCACGCACAGAAACACACAGACACACACGTGTTCGCACACACTCACAGACATACACACAGAAGCAGACACACACACACACACAGCAATATACATGTCAGCACTCACAAGTGTTTGATTGGATGCAACATGAAGTGGTGGTGGGCAGTAGTACATTATGATCACACACATTTTTACTACACTAGTGATAGAACAACATTGTACCCCAGATAATTAATGAATTAAAGTCTCAGAACTACAGAAAAAAGTCTTAGAGACCATACACAGTGTACACATACACACACACACTCTCTCTCTCTCTCTCTCTCACACACACACACACAAAGACACTCATTCAGTCCATTCTCATTATCTTCTCTTTGCTTTCATTGGCAGCCCTAAATGAGCCCACAATTTGTCAGTGTGTCCAGATGGAGTGGGTGGGGACAGGAGTGTGTAGACATGTCGAGGCCTGTCATATGACTCTTAAAAATCAAAATCAGTTTGTTTCAGTGGTCTGATGTCTTCACTCAACATAAGAGTGGCTTCTGGAACTTGGCCGCGTTACTGGTGTCATGACAGCGCCCCCTGTTGGATACCATCAGATCAGAGTCCAGTTCCTTTGGGCGACAAACCAACATCAGGGTTTATTTCATTACCTTGTATTCTGTCCATTGCTCTATAAATGTCATCTGGCACATAGCATACACCGTATGTTTCTATGCAGTTCACGCCCTGAATTGCTCCTCTAGTGCCATTAAAAATAATGTTTTTTGATGAGGAAAGTAAGCTGTACCGCCTAAGCGGTAACAATTACTAGAGGCTAGGTTAAGGGGGAGATCAACAAAGATTAAGAATAATGTTTTGTGTTTATATTAATATTTTTATTATGTGTCATTACTTTTGTAGATGTGCGTGCATTTTTCCTTTAAAATAAATGCAATGGCATTGACACAACACAAATATATTTTTAAAAAGGCCTCAGCTTCTCCTTCAATTATCTTTTTTTCCATAGAGTGGCCTTACTGTGCTCTAGCCAATCCAACCACAGGATGTCTTCAAGAGAAAAAACATCAAGGCCTGTGTGATGAGCATAATGTTATCAGCCTGGTAGGCTACCTTTCCCTCTCTCAGTGGTTCATGTTGTATTAAAAACAATAATAGCCTAAAGAAAATGATTATGATGATTATGCTCAGAATAGTCAAAGAAATATCTTATTTACATTTATCATTTCGCCTAAATTATTCCTAAGCTACTCCTCTGCATCTTCAAACTGATCTCCTTCTAGTGAGATTTTCTGTACTGGGAGAAAAAGCAACGATGGTACGTGGTGAATTGAAGGATTGTACTTGAACTCAGATTGTTTGTGATCGGGGACGTGGAGTGGCACTTTAAGTTGGATATCTTCCGTTACAAGGTCTTCGGGACCTAAGGGATGCAAAAATAAGTCAATAATATAGGCCTAAGGCCTATATACAACATAGTAAACAAGAGATTGTTTACGTAGGCCTACCATAAGGAACAAGGTTATCTAGTTGCATGATTTCATTCTCCCAGTCTTCGTCATCCTCCTGCACACTTGCCATGCAACCTTGCATTTGAACATTTTCATCCCTGATCTTCTTGTCACCTTCACTACCCTCTTCATCTTCGTCCAACAAATTTGATAAAAATGGGTATGTTACCATTATGCACACTTCCTCCTGCCGCCCACAACTGTGAAAATATGATTTGCGTAATTAATACCGTGATGAAATACATCTATTTCACAAAATCTGGCTGGCGATGCGTGTTTGAAGCTAGCCTAAATGTTACAATGTCAACTGAAGTTAACCTCAATATTTGACAAACCAGTCGTTTGGGCTTAATAACATTAATAATTGGGCTTTGTCCCAAACAATTTCTCTAAACACACATACGTGGATCTCTTTAGAGCGTTATGTTCACACAACAGTTAGCCAAATTAGCAGCAGAGACGGTTGATGAAAAATATCTTTGTTAGCAGTTAGCTAGGTTTTTATTATTACAGCAGCAAATATTATGGAGCCTGGTAGCCATGGTTTATGGCTTAAATTCATCTTTCTAAAAGTCTGATGTAATAACCTTATTTCGTGAAATCAATTATTCTTCTTGTCTTCTGGTAATACTTTGTGATGAAGTAGAAACCTGAAATTGTTGTGACTAACTATGACAATCAGTTAGCCTTGAAATGAGTTTAGGCCAATTGAACCAAGGTGATTCCAGTTTTTCGCGCTCCCAACAGGTGGCGACACTGTGTTATACAATATAATCATACAATTCAATTAAATTCAAAAGACATATGTCAGTCACTGTCTCATAGCCCTTCAAAACAACAAGCACCAATGAGCGACACATACAGATGGTGATAATAGATAGGCTAATTGGGACACAAGGCTAATTTAAAACTACAAATATGAAAAATTATGAATTAAATTACTGCAAAATGTAGCCTTTTAGGAACAGTATGGACTTGTAGGCTACCTTCTTGTGTGTGTGTGTGTGTGTGTGTGTGTGTGTCAGAGAGAGAGAGAGAGAGAGAGAGAGAGAGAGAGAGAGAGAGAGAGTTTTACATTGCATCCACCACAAACATATAAATTGTAACTGCAGATTATGGGGCACAAATCTCCTTTATTCTTTTGGAAGCAATGACAGCAAAAGTCTAAAAACCAGATACCACAGGATCACAGACATGACGGAGCTTTGAGCATTGCCATGACGTCAACCAAAAAAGCAACAAGTGAGCTAGCATTCTCCTGTGAAAAACAAACAAACAAACAAAACCTATAGGGAAAAAATAGAACAGACATCTTATTGATAACGCCTTAGAGAAAATGAAATAAGCAGAACACTCTCATTTGGACATAGGCTGATGCACCCTGCTCTGTGCTGTCTTTTCTGCCTGTGTGTGATAGAACATCAAAAATTACACTGCCCAGAGGAAGGGCCTACATTATTAACAGTCTTGTTTTTGCCACACAGAAAAAAGTAAGTTTAAGTTATATTTCAAGTTGGACTAATTGGCCATGTCCAAAATTTAAAAGTAAGAGGTCGTCTGCAATTTATGAATTCTGGATACTATCCCAAAGGAACTTTTCTCTAGGAGAAAAATAATTAAGCTCATTATAAGAGCTGATTTATTTCCCTAAGCTAGAAATAAGACTGTTGTAAGAAGAGATATTTTCCTCTGGACATAGCTGTAGTATGTTTTGAGATGTCTGTAGGCTGATGTTGTAAGTACCATCAGCGTAGTTAAATAAACTTAAAAAAACACAGGCACTGTCTGATAGGCATATTGAGGACCATGGATGGACATACTCTTTGACAGCTGCTTTTCCATTATTATAACCATAGGCCTGAAAGTATTGCCAAATAAAATGTTCTCTAAATGTCATACAATGCTTGTTTGCACATAACACGACTATTGATATCTTGCTGTTGAATTGTATCATAAAACTGTATAAAAGACAGCCTTTTCATTTAGTAGGTCTGATGAAGGGCACATAAATACAAATATTAACTATTTTCTGTACAACATTTACAGTTTGTGAAAAATGCTTGGACAAGTTAAGACAGGAATAATGTGTGTATATAAAAAAGCTTCTATGACTGATCACATTAGATCAAAAGTAAACGTAAAGTAAAAGAAAACAAACACAGGCTCGTGCCAATTAAAATTTAAAAAGGCACACAAACCATTTTCAAAGGAAAGAAAGCAAGAGAAATATGCTCAACATCAAAAATCAGTACAATTTGTGCAACAAGGCAAAACTAGCTTTGTGACAATACAGAATACACTGGTATTAGTAGTATTTCCCTAGCTACACAGTTGCTTAAAATACTGTGGTGTGCAGAACCTCACAGGCAATCTAAGTAAGTCCAATACGGTCAAGGGCAAAAAGTAACTCTGAAACTGTGATACATTCATGACATGTACAGTTAACATTATTTTCATTTAGCACAGCCAAGGGCGACTGTTAACCCTCAACAACTACAGTAGCTATTCTACAGAGTGATTATCTTTAATAGTGATTATGTTAACATCATTTATGAACCCTAATGAACAATCAATGACATTAGTTTTTTTTCTATTGTTTTTTTTTTTCTTTAGTATTAGAAGAGGAATTGTAGTCTTCCACCTACTCACTCATGTACAGCTTGTATGTTTACCAAACCTGGCAACAGATGCAGTCGGTAGATTATGTCACTCAAAAGCACTATTCCTGCTGGCTGTCACATCCACAGCCATATAGACAGACAGCAAGAGAGGGTTACAGGCCAACTTAAACCGAACATGATATCAACCGACTGCCACTTCCACTGTCTCAACTCCTAAATTGCCTTAAATTGCTAATAGACAGAGTTGCACCCACTGCTCAAATGTAGACACTCAGACGGGGCCGGCAATGTCAGACACCCGACTGTCAGCCCGCCACTTTTACACCTGACCTATGCAAATACCCAAAAATGCCCGGATGGGTACAGTCCCTGGCATCACTTCAACAGAACGCCCATCTGTCTCTCTCTCTAGAAGACTGGCCAGGCAGACTGGATGTCTTCAGGTATCAACACCACCGTCTGACTCTCCTATCCCATTGCTTAGCACACAACACAACTTGACCGCCGCAACGTTTATAGATCTTTATGAAAAAATAAACCTTTTTCCATCCTTTACACTTACTACCTTTTGACTCATTTCATTGCCACAAAAAAAGTACATATTTATCTTTCAATTCCACCCACAAATTTCCCCTCAAGTCCTTACTTTGCATGTCAATTCCAAATTTCCATTCCAATTTTGTACTTTAGTACAAACAGTGTAAATGGACACTTAGGTCACATAGCTTCAGCAGCTGTGACTGAAAGTGACCCCTGTGCTTTCCTGGATTTTCTCCACTAAATCTTTGTGGTAGATTGTGACCTGTGTCAGCTGTCCACTTTGAAGAATTGCAGCCTACATGTAATTCCAAAATCCAGTTGCATGTTTAAAGGTTAAACGTGTTTTAGTGACTAGTTTTACACCATGAATTTTACCTGCACTTTTCCTCTGCAAAATCCTGCAAATTGTACTCACATTTATCAACATTAAGATTATGTGAGATTATAATAATAGTTATAAGACACAGATATGACTATTTTTATGCCAAAAATCTATGTACCCGTCATGGTCTTTACCAGACCACAGAGGACTTATGTAAACTTGTCCCCTGCACATTTTACGTGACTACAGCTCGGCCTTCTCACACGCATGCACATAAGCTGTGTTTTTGTTTGTTTTGTCTTTTTAACTACACAATCACAACACACATGCTAACGGCTAACAGTGCTCGCTTGTTAAAATGCTACATAACTCTCCCATAAACTTGGCTGGGAGCTTCCACGTCACATAAACATGGGTGCCTTTTGTTAGGGTGCAACGTCTGTGAGGGAGAGCGAGAACTAGCACATCACACACTCTTTAGTGGTTGTGTTTAACATTGTACGATGGACTCGTTAAAAAGCACTGGACCTATGTACCTAGAGGTAGTGTATGCAAACATAAGTTCAAAAGGAAATGGACAGAGAACATTCAGTCACGTGCACTTGAATGGTTCCAGTTTTAGTCCCCTTAGCTCCAAGGTGTGTGTTCGTCATCTCAATCGATGGGCCGTACGCATGGTGGTGAGACAAAAATGCCAGAACTCAAAAGTGGGCATGAGAGGTACAGTGTGGTCACTGACAACAGCTGATTCTGTTATGTCCCGTATGTGATGCAGTTCATGTGTCCAGCCTGCAGAGGGCGATGCATGTCCACCAGTGGCAGACTGGACAGTGGCACAGATGCAAGGGCTCTAGTGTTTGATCTCTAAGATGGAGGGGTTGTGGTCCAGGATGGCCAGGATGATCTTATCCATGTACTGTCTGAGGCGGTAGTTGATCTCCTCTTGTTCTTTTAGGGCATCCACAAGCTACAGAAAGAGAGAGAGAGAGAGAGAGAGAGAGAGAGAGGTTACCGATAGTAGTCAGTAACAACATTCTTCACATCTGTTACCAAGGCTACCCACATAGGTCATCCCTTGAACCCACCTTAGAGTCTCTACAGAGAGAGAGGTTCACTGACATTCATGCACACCTAGGTTAGTAAATAATCAACATAAATTCCTGTTTATATGTAAGTTTGTGTGTGTGTGTGTGTATGTTTATATTTTTGTTTATGTTTATTCACCTCATCCCGGGAAGCGTTGTCTATTTCAGCGGCCAGAGACTGGGCCTTGGTGGTGCAGCTGAAGAGGTTCTTGGCCTCGTACAGACTCAGGGTCAAGATCTGGGCGTTCAGGTCATCATTCTGGTCCCGCAGCTTGTAGTTCTCCTGCACAGAACCCCAATCCCATCATAAAGAGTCAGAATCGTTAGTTTCACACCCATTGTCAACCCCTCTAATAAGGCACTAGTAACTGAATCAAAGACTAACGGCAGAGTTACAACCACAAATGCTAACAGCTAACAGTGCTAATCACTAACAGTGCCTCTGTGCTAAAATATAGCAAGATTTCATGTCACACACATGTGCTGTTCTACAAATGCCGTGAAAAAGGGTTCAAGTTTTACATTTAGGGAAAAATATATGTTATGTAACGTGTTCCCATTTAGATTGCGTATCAATAGGGCCAGAGTGGCTGTGGGTTGATGGGAGCACAGAAAAAGTGTTAATAGCAATACTCCCTGTTATGGAGAGATTTCAAGTCACACAAGTGCTGTTCTACAAATGCCGCTAAAAAATTTCACTTTGAGTTTTGAGTTTGAGTTTCACATTTGGGGAGTAATGTGTATATTTTATGTAACGTGTCTCCATTTAGATGCATTAGATTTAGTGCAAAAATCTATTGTTGTAGCAATCTGTCCACAGAGCACTCAGAACCACTGGGTTACACAGCTCCAGGCTTGACTGGTGTACCTGTTTGAGGCGCTTGACCTCATGCTCCAGCTCGATCTCCCGAGTCTTGGCGTTATACTCCGACAGGCCGGCGGCCGAACCCCGCCCTCTACCACGCTCCGACTCCAGCTTAAACAGTTGGAGGTGCTCCAGTTCCCGACGCAAGTCTTCTATCAACTACACACACACACACACACACACACACACAGACATGTAAAGAAAGTCTTATTATATTTAAAATAAAGTAAATATCAAAAAATTTATCAGCATGAATAATCTTCTGAATAATCTTACTGTACATAATAATATATGTGTCTAAATGCATCTATAGCTGAGTGGGTACATAGATATATGCTTGTGTGTGTGTGTGTTTGTGGGTGTGTGTGTGTGTGTTTGTGGGTGTGTGTACAGACCTCCTGCATGGCTTCCCTCTCCTTCTGAAACTCATGTCTATTTTGCCACAGCTTGTCCATCATCTTGCGATACAGGTCCATCTCATCTTTCAGTCGCAAGCTGGTGTCCTCCAACTTGTCCGTCATCCGCTGCTTCTCCTGAACAGACACACACAGGCATTAATGTATTGGCTGGGTTGTGGTCATGTGGTTGTGTGTTTTTCTGCGTGTTTCTCTTGGTTTAGACCAGAGAGAAGAGAATGTGGGAGGAGATTTGGGCAGAGAAGGGAACAGTCTGCATGTTAACATTTACACAGTAATAAAACTTGACAAAGTCAGACATGTCAACAAAGGGTCATCAAACAAAAATGGTTTGTGTGTGTATGTGTGAGCATGCGTGTGTGTGTGTGTGGGGGGGGGGGGGGAGAGAGAGAGAGAGAGAGAGAGAGAGAGAGAGTGTGTCTACTGTACAGATACAAACCTGATCCAGTTTTTCAGTTTGAGATTTCAGTCTGCAGACATTAAGTTTCATCTCTCCATTTTCGTCTTCTAATTGTAGCACTCTGTGGGACACACACACACACACACATTCGTGAATGAATCTGTTCATCCCTCTCTGCACCTCACCTCTTCAAGCTTGTGAGTGTATATGCATCTGTGTATATAAGAAAGAAAGTGTGTGTGTGTGATTGTGTGTGTGTGTGTGTAAGAGAGAAAGTGTGTGTGTTTGTGACTGCGTGTGTGTTGTGTGTGTGTGTGTGTGTGTGTACCTGTTGCCTAGCAGCTCTATCTCATGGCTCTTGTCTCTCTCCATCTTGCTGTAGGCCTCTCTGTGTCTCTTCAGCTCCTCCTCCAGAATCTGATCGGCCCGGGTCTCCTGGTCCTTAATCTGCTCCTCCAGCTCATGGACCCTACACACACACACACACACACACACATTAAACATTACATCATATATGCATGCTGTGTGCATTAGTGTATAAAGCATGCATGTGTATTGTATATGTGTGTGTGTGTGTGTGTGTGTGTGTGTGTGTTCCTAACCTGTGCACCAGCTGAGTGTTCTCTTGCTTGAGTTTGGACTTGAGGTCGCCGTTGGCCATGCTGTCATTCTCCAATTCTGTCACCTTCTTCTCCAGGTAGCTCACCTGAGGGGACAGTTACAGAACAGCACTCAGATTGCATCTCATGTACCGCCAGTCTGTATACTAGCACAAATGCAAGCCCCACACAACTGCCTATCATTCCCTATTGCAGCATCTACAGTATATATATATATTTTTTTTTGTCTATATATATATTTTTGTCTAAAAATAAAATATTTAGTTCTATTTGTGATTTATACAATCAAACATATTTGGTTGTGGTTGTGTATTAAAGTCATGGTCGGAGTGTCTGTGGGCTGGTGGAAGCACAGAAAAAGTGTTAAATGCAACATCTCTGGTTATGGAGAACTAATTCATACTTGGGCTTGTAATGCAGCTGTCTGATTTGAATTATTTATAAAGAAAATTGGATAATTTCATTATAATTAACACTTAAGAGTTAGCCTACCCTCGTTTCATAGAAGTTCACATTCATAATGACTATTTGCAGGTAGCACAGAAAAAGTGTTAAATGCAGTACCCCTCG
Source organism: Limnothrissa miodon (assembly GCA_017657215.1). Taxonomy (NCBI): domain Eukaryota; kingdom Metazoa; phylum Chordata; class Actinopteri; order Clupeiformes; family Clupeidae; genus Limnothrissa; species Limnothrissa miodon. Next base: position 8,353 of record JAGFZM010000096.1, on the reverse strand, counting down.
GTTATGGAGCGCTAATTCATACTTTGGGTGAGCATTGAAATGCAGCTGTCTAATTTGAGTTATTTATTATACAAATTGGATAATTTCACAATAATTAACACAGAAGAGTTAGCCTTTCATGGATTTCATGGAATTTCATATTCATATTGACTATTTGAAGCTAGCACAGAAAAAAGTTAAATGCATCCCCGCTAGTGTGGAGTGCTAAGTTATACTCTATACCATACTACACTGGTTATTGTAGTCTGGGTGGGGCCCAGGCAGAGATGCCAGGGGGCGCCCCACTACCCACCTTCTCTGTGATGTCCACGTCACAGGAGTCGATGCTGTCTCTGAACAGGTCCTCTGTGCTGCCATGGCTGCTACTGAAGTTACTGTGGTGGAAGAGCTGCCTGTAAATACAGAGGACGAGGAGGGTTAGGAGGGAGACACAGAGAGAGACAAGAGACAGACATAGAGAGAGAAGACACACAGGTGGAAAAACACCAGAGCAGAGAAGACACTATGGAGAGAGAGAAAAACACACAAAAAAAGAAGAGGACCACACATGTGGAAGGCACACAGTACTGCACAAGTATTAGTAAACTGCCTCAAATACAAAAGCGGACAGAGTTATCTATTCTAAAGGTCTCATCACGCTCATGTGAAATTCTAGCCTGGGCCCGCCCATAATTCCTGTGACGCTACATTCAATTTCGCAAGCAAGTCAGTCTGGCCGGGCTGCCGTTTTAGAGGAATTATTTTTCCCAAATCTGTGGGCACCAATGAGAAACGAGCTTATGCATACATCATCGGAATGAGTGGTCTGATTGGTTGTAGATTCGTCAAGTAGTATACAGAGGCATCTGATGGATGCAGGTTAAGCCCGCCTCCTAGAAGACGTTTAGTAATGTAGGATGGCCAGACTAAGCTCCCATGAGCTTTGTCGCGCAAGCCAGGCTAGTGAAATTCTTCTATTTAGACTGTCCAGAAATGTAACTTTTCTGCCTTGTTATATCTTCCTGATTCCCCTGTAAACGCCTAGATCGTATTTCTCTTATTTCTTTTACCTTACATGTTAAGAGCACCAGCTCAGCTGAACACCTTGAAAAATCCTACTGGCCTCTCCAACACTTTGTGCTTTTACCTTTGAGGTGTGTCTTGATTACACCTTACTGATACAACCTCCAAGGCCACATGCACCACAGGGACACTGTCCCCATAGTAAACAACTGGAGCCCACACAAAGTCATTAATTAAACCCATTAATTAGCTCTAATGAAGTGCCCAGCATGCCTCTATCCCCATAAAAGGGCATTTGTCATCGTCTGACAGCGCACTCTACTGAGGCAGGTGATGCGTTCGGGTCCGGGCTCTTGTGCCAATTAAGATAATGAGTCAATAAAATGCTAATGCCAATGGTGCTTTGTTTCGGGCAGGCTACACAAACATTAGCACTATTCCACCCACACACATAACTGTAGTCCCCCCCCCCCCCAATAAAAGGTTTGCTCTCTGAAGGGGCAAGTGGGTGTGTGGGAGAGGGTGTTGACTCACCGTCCAAAAGCTGTGCTGGATATCTTTCTGTTTGGGCTGAAAGAGAATAAGAAGAGAGAGAGAGAGAGAGAGACTGCTGAAAAAAACAACAAAAATCTACAGGAACATGAGAGAGAAGGGAAAAGTAAATCAAGTGCAGCCATAGACTACCCCAAGAGGGAGTCCAGACATTTACAAATCTAGCCAAGTCTTACAAATCTAGCCAAGTCTAGCTAGACTTCAGGGTTTCACTTCGGACAGTAATGGATACAATGAAGGGGTCTAAAGAGGTGAAATGTCAGATACCCCCCCCACACACACTTCCCTGTCTCAGATGAGTCTAATGCACTCTGCTTCTAGGGCCTGGGTATCCTTGCGCATCCTGAATTAAAAGTGACAAGCTTCACTGCAGGTGAAAACAAACAGAGTGTGTTTGCGTGTGTGTGCTGTGCGAGAGTGACAGGAGAGGTCAGAGGTGGTGAGACAGCCCAGCTGATACTGTGCCATTCTCACCTGTCTCGTCCAATCAGGATGTGAGAGAAAAAGAAGGACACAGTTCATGGAAACGGCTTCACGTCTGAGAATTAAAAGAAACACACACTGCTACAGAAGCCGGTTTGGGCTATTATCAGAACAATTAGCTGAATGTGTGTGTGTTTGTATGTGTGTGTGTTGGGGGGGGGGGGCGCACTTGTGAGGCTCTCTTAACAGAGCTTTTGTGTTTGGTCTAACTTTTGCATGAAATGCATGATTAAGCATAATTAGTGAAAGCTCTGGCCTAATTGGGGGAAAGGGCTGGCCATTCACCCCGGCTGACATGGTCACTGTATACTTACGACCGCACACACAGCAAGCAGCAAAGAAAAGGGTAGGTAGAGTTTAACCCAGGCTAAGCACACTATCCAGTTGTTGGCACTGACTGACTTTATTCTGCTAAATTTAGTTTGAATATATATATAATAATATATAATATATATATAATATATCAATATATTGAGTCTGAATATTCTCTTCTCAGAACCGTCTTACAATAGAACCTGCCACCTATTGGCTATACAATGCTCCAGCCTGAAAATATTTCAGTGTAAGAGCCACTTAGTGTGCTTTTGATCCAAAATGGACACAGATTCAGTTAGCTTATTGGTGGCACTAGCGACTAGCCTGCCTATAGTCCCCATTCTGGCTCTGAGCCCTACAGTAAGCCTCCTGCTGGGCCGGGCGCGGGGATTACTCTGATAATCACTCCACTTAAGCAGAGGTAGAGAGAGGGGGCGAAAATAGCACACCTGTTTGTGCTAAATATAGCAGGTAGGGTGTCGCTTGGAAGTGTTGCGCAACACTGGGGACTCACGTCACTCTGTCAGTAAACTCCTTTCGAGTGTTACATCATCACTATCATCATCATGTCAGCCTCAGGTAGGGCTTGGCCCATCTCGCTTGCCACAGCGTATTTGTGTGTGTGTGTGTGTGTGTGTGTGTGTGTGTGTGTGTGCTTGTGCTTGTCACTATCATGATTGTCAGTCATCACTTTATGGTCTGTGTGTGTGTGTTCACCCTCCATCAACCTCTGTCATCAGTCACAAGGATGCTACTCCACCAACCCCCACAGGCCCTGTAAACACTGCAGTAAACACACACACACATATACACACACACACACACACACACACAGATATATACACACACACTATCTCACACACTTGTATACCCATCTATTTAATATACCCATCTATGCATCTCTCCCTCTTAATCTTTCTGTCACACACAAACACACACACACCCTCTCACACACACTCCACCCTCACAACACACAACCCTAATAACCCATCCTCTGGCTAGCCCTTACAGTGAGTGAATGAGACTATGGTGCAGCAGCAGCAGCAGCAGCCCGGATCCCAGATCCTGCATCTCCGAGCTGCATCCCAGAAGTCTGTGATGAACGGCTCATCCTCTCCTCTAAAACTGCGCTGTATTTAGCTGCCAATTAAAACCCAGCCAAATGACCTGGAGTGCTCAGTGATGGGGCCATTAATCTTCTATATTATACAGAGCACAGTATATGCACACACAACACTACAGCCCTGTGTCTATGTCTATGTGGGCTAATGCTTAAACCCCTTTGAATGTTGTTCCTTTGAAGTGAAGACGGCAGCCCTCTTATCTGTCTGAGTTTGAGGGGTGAGAGGCAGAAGCGGTGGGGTTGCTGAATAGAGTTCATGGTAGCCATGTTAGTCATTGCCAGTGGAGGGCCTCGCTACTCACGAAGCTGCTTAGCAGTGGAGGACTCACGGATTTACAACTGAGGATCACCCAGCACACTGTAAAAAAAACAAAACGCTATGACAACTTAACAATTCAAGGCAACTTGATGTACAGATTTTTTGAGTTTACAGAACACACACTGCCTACAAATGTTAGTTGTTAGTTGTTTTTGTGTGGTGTACCCTCAAAGACTCTGTGCATCAAGTTGCCTTAAATTTTTAAGTAGCTTTTTGTTTTTTACAGTGCAAGGAAAGGACCAAAGAAAAACTCCCTAATTGTATATCTGTTGTGTCTAAAATTAAAGCTTGGCAGATCCGTAGCTTAAGGGACTACCAAACTGCACGGGTTCGTGCAGTTGTTCAGATGGCAATTAATCCATGGTGTTAATACATCATCATAATAATCCCTAGATTCCAATCCTCATCATTCCCAAACATGCAGAGACAAGCATTGGCTGCAGGTTCGGAGCCCCTTTTAAAAAGCAATCACAGCTTTCTTTAGTATAGCAATGAAGGTGTGGGAGGTATAAGAGATTCCTTCAAGAATTTAGATACACTCTTCTACCCACACACTCAGGCACACCTACTGTACATACACACACACACACACACACACACACACAGATATACTGCATCTTTACAATAGAAAACAGCATCACTCAACTGGTCATAAACTGAGATACTCTGGTGGACCCGAATCCATATAAAACCCTTTTATTATTAAGAATTTACAGTGTGGGATGTAAAAGTGTGTGTGTGTGAGTGAGTGAGAAAGAGAGAGAGAGACAGATACTGTAGCCTCAGTATACATATCTCCCTGTCCTGTAACACACACACACACACACACACACACACACACACACTCAAAACACTTTTTTATCGCTCATTTAACATCCTGCCTGCTCGGGTCACTGCCAGAGGAATACTGCTTATCAGCACAGAAGACACAGATACATTATGAAGCACACACACACACGCACACACACACACACCATCTCAGCAAGGGTCAAGCTCTAATGCAAGTGTTAAAAGTGTTGGAGCAACTGTGGAACAATTAGAGCCCACAGTGCGCTGGACCAAATCTTTGGAGCTTTTTTCCAGTGAGTCATGAATCAGAGCAAGGGGAGTTGGACCGTGTTAGCAAAAGAACCAGCTTTCCTGATATCTACTTATTATTACAAAGACAAATAAAGCTTAAATTTCCCAAGCTGGGGCTTATCGTGATGAGAGTAAAAACAAGATTTTCGGCAAGTCACCGAAGCATTCAGATTAATGTTCCAGAACGAAAAGGGAACATTTTGGCAGTAATGTCAAAGATTTGGGAACACTTAATCCTCTGACAGTAAGATTTGCGTTCTTCATATCGTTTTCTGCTATGCTGCCAAAATACAAATCACCATGAAACACGCACAGATAAGGACTAGTTCTTTCATTTATGAATTGAATTGAATTTCAGTATGAAAGCAAAAATAGACTATTGTTCATTGTCATGTTTTTGGCATTTCCCCTAGGTAACCATGTAGTCTAATTAAGGATTCAAGAGCCCTCTGCATGAGTTGGGCTTCTGCATCACTCTGTTGTAAGTTATTCTACGATAATAACCGCCTCACAGAATGTTTGAACTCTTTATTATATATTTTATTTTAACTACACTGTAAAAAAGACATGGTTTCAATAGTAAAAGTACACATACCTGTTGGCCTTAAGGTTCTTGAGTCTTGCTTCCAGGTCATTGAGCAGGTTGACCTTCTTACAGCACTGGGAGCAGTAGACGTCCAGCAGCTCGCTGTTGTACAAGTGCCGGATCTTCTGGGGTGTCTGACCCGCACTAGACACAACAGATGACCGGAGATGAGAACCAGGTTTACATTGTGATTAAGTGGAGGATATTGACCAGCACTGCAGTACAACTTCAAACTCCACAAAGTGTTTGTGTGTACTGTATAACAAGCAAGTCATAAGTGAACTGTGAAAAAATGTATTAACATAATTTTTTTTGACGGTTTCAGCAAAGTAAAAAAAAAAACATTTTTATTTTTAAACTCTTTTTTAAAAGAAATATTTTTCTGGCTTAAAAACAGCCCTTATGAAGAGCACAGTGTTTCTGTGTCTATTTGTCTATGCATGTGTGTGTTTCTGTGTTTGTGTTTCCCATGTTAGAGAGTTTGGTCACCTGGAGGGTAGCGAAGAGCCGAGGTCCGAGAAGCCGTTGGTGCGGGTCTCGTCATCAGGGCAGGGGCTGCTGGGGGTGAAGTCAACGTCCTCGCCCTCGCCATAGTCCTCAAACTGCTCCTCGGTGGAGATGACGGACGCAGACGCCGAGGTAATCAGCTGACCAGGGCTGAGAGGCCAACACACAAGTGGAGACATATTAGAGGCTCTGCAAATGCAGCTGACAGGCTTTAGGTCAAAGTTCTGTGGTTGTCAAGGAGACGGCATGTGCAGGCAATAGTGTCAAAAACCTGTGCTTAGTCTAAACATTGTTTTTAGGTGTTTATATTTGAAGGGGGGGGGGGGCAGGGAGGGGGAGGGTGCCTCTCAGTCCCAACACAGCGTGTAGCTCTCAGGAACTATTAAGAATTTATTAGCTACTGTAGCTGGTCCCATCCACTTACAGTGATTATGCTAAGCTATGCATATAGTGTCAGACTGGACATTACTCTGGGGTAGACAACAAACAAGCTTTAACCCATGTTAAAGTGTTCCTTTAACACTGAAGAATAGACAGTCAGTGTCTGCACCATTGCACAGAGGAGGAAAGACACAGAGACACCACCCCCAGACACACACACACACACGACTGCAGAAGGCCTGAACTTCCTAAGGAGAGATTTGCTTTTATTTCCCTTCCAAACGCACAAGCAGAGAAGATGCTATCTTTAATGGGCAACATCTCGGCTGGCAGCAAAAACTAACAGGAAAACATCCTTCGCTATAACGAATCCAAATGTAAACACATTTCAGTGTAATTAGCCTCTCCAGCCCCGCCAGTCAGTCTCTCTCTCTTTCTCTCTCTCTATCTCTCTCTCCCTCTCTCTCTCTTTCCCCCCAATGTGAGGGAGGGAAGCCACCAGCTCTATAGGAGCTCATCACAGCAGAACAGTGAAGCTGAGGAGTCAGCAGTGTAGCTGATAGTGGAAAATATTCTGGCCCACAATAAGTACCACCAAAAGTGTTGCATTAAACAACATTGTGGCCAATAGCAAAATAAATAAATAAATAAATAAATAGTGCCACAGCACAAACAAAAGTGCGTTATTTCAGTGAAAGAATGATTGCAGGCTGCTATATAGTTGACTGATATCTTCTGACTCAGATGAGCCTACTGTAGGACCCATCCAGTTGCAGTCTGACTGGACTGTAGGCTGTTTGTCCATCATCCAGCCACTGCTCTCCACTGCTCTAGCATCTGGGTCTCTTATTGTCTAGTGATTAGCCTGAGATGCTTGCCTGCTGCCATTGTTTTGTTGATGTTTGCCTCAGTGTCTCTGTTTTTTTTTTTTTATTCTATTAAAACGGACTATAATGTCACTGAGGCAGTACTTTTGTGTGACTTTGTTGATAATTACCATTCAGAACTGAAAGTATTTTTAATAAGTATATTAACATCAGCCTACTGTCGTTTTAGTGAATGCTCACAGCATGTTGTCAAAAATGATATACTAGAATAGTACTACACAATAATATAATATCATTCCTCAGAGATAAAAACAGAAAGAAACTAACTTGTTTCCTGGCAGGAAGAGTCCCCCTAGCCCTTCATCCTTGTCGTCGTGGCGACCGCCATCCGAGGATTCTGAGCCAGCTCCGCTGTCAGCGGCACTGTCCATGTCAGACTCATGGGCATCACGCCCTCCCAGGCCGTCTTCCTGCGGGTACAGCTGGCACTCAGCGTAGGGGCGCGTGCACATGATGATGGGCGCACCCAGACCCTGCTCACCATGCTGGGGAGATAAGAGAGGAGGAGGAGAGAGAGAGAGAGAGAGAGAGAGAGAGAGAGAATATAAACACTTAAAAAGCACAAGAGAGAGGCACATGCATCTGTGTGTATAAAGAGTACAAATTAAATTTCATTAGATTCTCATTTCACCCATAGATGCTTGTTTATAATTCTCATGAAGGACTAAAAGAACATGATCACGTGTAACTAACAAACAAACAATGATTATAAACATGATCACGTGTAACAAACAAACAACCAGCCTCAGCTGGACCACAGAAGAGTTTCATGAATAGAAAATGTTTAGGTCATTAAAATGATACTCATGACAATGACACTTCAGCTAGAGAACCGAAAGAGCCAAGGCGTTTGGGCCATGTTTTGGTCGTCAGCTACTTTAGATTCATGTCACATTTCAAAGGGAGGACATGGAAGGACACATCTGCTGTTGGCGATGCCATCTACATTACAAACAAGGACACCTCCGATTATAATTTATGGGACTGCTTTATTAGATGTCTGGGTGTGTCTAGAAAACGTGCCTTTGTGTGTGTGTGTGTGTGTTTGTCAGCTTTGCACGTCTGATGTATCCAAAGTGATCTAATTTCTTTAGTTCAACTCTCAACTGTGTTCTCCC
>JAGFZM010000095.1:346705-377444 GCA_017657215.1 Limnothrissa miodon | reverse complement strand
AGAACCAAAACAAGCCAGGCATGTCTGGCAATATCATCACCGACAGGATCCTGACAATATCAACAGAGCTGAAACAAGCTGTCAGAAGTCTAGTGATGTCAACAGATCTGTGCATATCGTCATCCACATGTCTGTCAGTCATCAGTCATCTGACTGCTGGATAACAAAAAACCTTAAAAGGCTTTAAACCTCCCGACCAATTAAAAGATCCATATAATTTCTGGTATTGATGAGCCCTTCTTGTTCTTCTCAACATTCTGAGTAAAGATTCTCTGAAGGCTTGATTTTTTTTTTTCCTCTCAATGTCCAGTCATATCAATCAAGTGATAACACACAAAAAAGGAAGCCATCCAAGAACTGATCAGAATTGTCAGGACTCCTTTTGAGGCGTTCCACCTTGCCAGCTCTGGTTACTGTATCCTGCTGGGAAAAGGGCTGCTGAGCCAAAAGCGAATCCAAACACGGTTTTTAATGTCATAATTATTTGGGCTCGGCTGTAAACGCAGCACTGGATCTCGCCAGCGCCGTTCCTGCCAAACTGCTGTGGGAGAGTGTCACTCGATGGCAACATGAAGCAGAAACGACGGCAAGGGGCCACCAGAACCGACTGAGCAGGAATGTCTGGGTCAAGACTACTTCAAGGCCTCAGGTTTTAGAATTAAGCTATTTCATTATACCCTTCTACTAAGGTCTCCATAATGCTGGACAATTCATTTAAAAAAATGGATCCAACAACCATTCCCATTGGCGACAATCTATTCATCCTTTTTTATTATTGTTATTATTATTTTTTTTATCTACCGCATTTTATTGTGTGTGTTCACCAGCGCATGTGTTGTCATGTGATTCTACCCCATCAGGATTATTGTCCATCTTAAATCATGACGAAAATATTGAAAACATACAGTACCATCATCAGTTTTTGTTGCTATATTCTTATTCTTATGTTTTTTCCCCAGAATGATGTCCCTAGAACGTTTCTGCCTAGTGGTGAACCTCAAAGCATGCACAACCAAATCCAAATGCAAATCTGTGTAAAGTCAATAACTAGCCCCATGATTATTAGCCAAATTCTTACACATAATGTGCTATACATCTCAGTCCTCTATTTTTTATGATCATAAGAATGTCACAATCATAATCAAGTCTACTGATTGGGTGCTGTGCTAAGGTAAAGTCCTAAGTTCAAAGCATGGAGATATTATAAAACCTGGAGAAAGTGACTGATTCCTGCCCCCATGCTAAGCTTCAGAATTCAGCATTCAAAATGGAGTTTCGTGGATCTTATTTCTGGTACCATTTTAATTAGCCAATTATGTGATACATTACTAACTGACAGCAATTGGCTGTTCCAACACAGATACTTCGCTCATGGACGCACATTGTCATTTCGCCCTGCCTAGCAGCACTCTCTGGAACTTCATGCCCACCCCACACATGCATGTTACCGTAATTGGTTGGCTGAATGGAACTTTTCTGGTGCCATATGCAAAGGATCTGCATGCATGATGAGAACGCATCTTATGTGTGGTTTGGTTTAAACATGCTGTTTGTTTTGGCCTTGTGGGTCTAAATCCAGTAGGCATCTCTTGATAGGTGTCTACTATGAATAAATTATTATCAATATGCACACACAAGGGAGCTTATGGCAAACACTAAACTTGCGCATGCTAAATATTTGTGCCTGTGCATATCTCATAATGAACCCAAAAAATTACCTTTCAGCAATACGATATTGATTCCTGACTAGATTTTTTCCAGATCAGTGGTGCACCTATATTCTGCATTACTATATTAGCAACTGGTGAGCTCTGCACTGGACCACACCTCAATATTTTATTGACATGCCTGTTGGGCACAATGTCATCTCCTATCTAGACATATATTTCAGCCAGGAAAAAAAACGATGCATTAGCACTGAATAGTAAAGACATGTTGTGCAGGTCCAGAATTCATAAAATGGAATTAACAGACAGATCAAAAGGCCTCTGCAAGCACAGGATATGTTTACAACCAATTTTACCAACGATTGCAGAGAAAAGAGTGGGATGCATCACAACTTGAAAGAAAAAAATATATTATGCCTTCCTCCATCGTTTTGGGGTAAAGTCAGTTCTTGATAGGTTGTTTTTCTCAGGCAAAATGGAAAAAGTGGAGATAGGGCCAGAGAGATAGTATGCAGCACAAATGTGTAACAACCAGTCTAAATGATTAGTTAGAAATTGTCATATGGCCCCTTTATAGCTCATGCAGGTACAAATTCACAAAACTATATTACAGTAGAAGGTAAATTGTACATATTGTTCTCATAATTCTTCTTTTTCTCTCTCTCTCTCTCTCTCTCTCTCTCTCTCTCTCTCTCTCTCACACACACACACATACAAATATTCCAAATATTCATTCACAAACTGAGCTGTAACCTGTTCTCACCTTGCGTGCAAGTGGAACTTCTAGTTCAGTGCACATGCTGTTTAGACTTTTCAAGATTCTCTTTTCCCAGCTGGCCTGGAAGGGGATGTAGACATACACAAACACACACACACACACACACACACACACACACACACACACCAGTGAATTCCTCAAGAGTCTCCAAAAAATTTATTTGATACTTGTGAAAACATCCCATCATGCAAGAATACTGAGTTGGTCTGAAATGGAAATGCTGGCAGCACATCTGAGAGTCATGAATTATAGATGTGAGGGAGAAAACAAGACTTGATGAAAAAGACCAAAAGGTTTTGAGGATGTTAATGGAGGAGAAGGAGGGAGGTGACAGAGAGAGATACCAAAAGGAGAGAGAGAGAGAGAGAGAGAGAGAGAAGGGGGCAGAGATTGAAAGAGAGAAAGCAAGAGTAAGAGAGAGGGGTGAGAGAAAGAGAAAGATTGAAAGAGAGAGAGAGGAGGACAGTGATTCAAAAAGAGAACGATTGAAAGAGAGGGGGAGTAAAAAGAGAGAGGGGGGGAGAAGAGAAGAAATGAAAAAGGGATGTCGGTGAAAGCGTAGCTTGAAAGAGATGCATGCGGAGAGAAAGAGCCCACCTGGGCCTTGCGCATGAATTGGAGGGAGAGGAGGAGGAGGGGAGGATGATGGATGGATACTAATGAAGAGAGAGAGAGAGAGAGAGATTAAAAGAAAGAGATTAAAAGAGAGAGAGAGTGTGAGAGAGAGACAGAGCCCACCTGGGCCTTGCGCATGTAAGCCAGGGGCTCTTTGGTGTGCTCAGGGGGGGCTGCTGGGTGCCCAGGGCGAGGCCTGCTGAAAAACACAAAACAAACTATCAACACACACACACACATACTCACACACACTTGAGCCTTCTGAAAAAACAAAAAAACTGTTACAGTTGTATGTGTTGTGCTGTTTGTCCCTTTTCTTTTGCCGTGCTCTCTACCTCTGTTCAGGTGCCCTGAGGGCTTATTTGGCTGCACCTGCCCAAGTGATCAAGCTCCTTCAAAAGCTCCAAGTTCCTGCTGCGAGGTGGGAGGCCTCTGCTGTGGAGACGTCTGTCTGCCTTACTGCCTCTCAGTCTGGGACTTTCTTATGGATTTTGTGCTGCCTCTTGTTAATAGAGTATTGTTCATTTAGGGTATTGTCCATGTATGTCAATAAATCCCATTACATTTAAAGCTGTTTAATGTTGGGTACTTGGGTCAGTAGTGGGTTGTTGTTTGCCCCCCTTAGGGCGGGGCATTACACAGGTACGCACACACATAGACTCGGGACAAGCCCTGCTAAAAAATAACAGAATATAAACATACACACACACACACAAACAAACAAAAGAAACACTACACACACACACACACGCATAGACCGCGCGAGGTCAGGCAAGGTCTGCCGAAAAACACAAGACAAAATATCAACACATATACAAACACACACTCTCACACACGCATAGACCCGGGGCAAGGCCTGCTAAAATACACAAGACAAAATATCAACACACGTACAAACACACGCTCTCACACACGCATAGACCCAGGGAAAGGCCTGCTGAAATACACAAGACAAATAATCAACAAACAAATGGGGGAAGGAAACAAATACAGGCACAAACAAAAACAACTACACACACACACACAGACACTGTCACACTGCACCATTAACTGCCTATATGTTAAAGGTATTGTTTGTTGTATAATCTGTAGTCTACTATACTCTGTCTAGAACTGACTGTGAGCTGGAAATGTACTTGCACTGACACTTTTGCCAAACAGCTCCAGCTGACAAAGGACTAGGGGCTTTGACTGATCTTCCTGACAGCTACAATACCTCAGGCAGAGTAGATTGCCTGCCCAGATCAGCATAGTACCATCCAGGCTAATCCAAACCGATCCAGACCAGGCCAGACTATCTGACTGCTCCAAACTGACCCTCCAGTCTTCACACTGTAATGCATCACATGGCAGTTCAATCTCTATCCACCAATAGAGATTCACACGCATCCACAGATGCACAAATGCATGGGTGTAGGATGCTGACGCAGGATAAAGGCCCATGCATAAACATTTCCAAAAGAGTTTGATTACTGACTTGTCCCGCAAGTTCAAACAACAAGACCCGGCACCAACAAAGCAGCGCATGCTGCTACAGACACAGAACGCTTCTCAAAGTCAAAGAACGCTTCCTTGGTAGAACGCTCACCTTGGAATCTTTACACTATGGAGATGAGGCTTTATACCTCAGTAGCATTTGAAATGCATACAATGGAATAGACTAGTGTGTTTACATCCCCTCCATGCATGTAGAAAAGGGGTATTGTAAGAACGCAGAGGATTCATCAGTCCAGCATTGGAACAATGCTCAGCAAGGTACAATAATGTGGAATCCTCAATCAGGATTGACCTGGCTACACAAGACGCGGCAGTGCTGCAAACAAAACAAAAAAAAAATAGAGCAGTCATTTCAATGTATTTTTGATGCAACTTGACTTGATGTAAGGTAACACATCCAGCAGAGCCCTAGGCAGAGGATCAGAGGCATCCACGGCCACACACCAGCATGGGTACAGGTGGCTGTAAGACTGTTACAAGAATAACAAATTGCTGCCCTCATAGGTGTTCCTACAGGAGTGCTGTCTGATGCAACATACAAACAGGCTAGCATGCTCAGTGCTTCCCCTAGGATGTCATTGAAGGTGCGGCGGATAAGAGAAAGAAACTGAAAAAAACGATCCTAAAGCGCTAATCGGTTTTGTAACGTCACGTGAGGACGGGGGGGTGGGTGGAGTTCTGAAGGTGCGGCGGCAAGGCTTGAAGGTCAGTCAAGTGTACATAGGGGAAACCCTGATGCTAATAGCCTGGAAATGAATTTAAACCTGGCTACCACTGTTGCCAACTGTGCCCTAGAGCAGTCAAGGCACTTAAACCAAAGTGGATCAAGGATTTGCTGGCCCTGAAGTAAATGATAGTTGACAAATGTAATTTTTTGTGAATATTAGGTCCAGTTGGACTATTTAACAATTTCTGATTGGACACGACACATTCCATGTAAGCTTAGGTTTCCATCGACAATTTCATTGGCTGGCCAATTAGCGAACAGAGAGCTCCGGCCAGCCCAATATATCCAGTAAGTTTTCACAAGGTAGCCCATCTGCCTGAAAGTATTTAGTGGCTGGATAGCACCTTGCATGGCAGCCTCTTCCTCCGGTATGTGAATGGTTGTGAAGCATACACTGCATCTTGCGCTTTGTGTACCCATAGGTGTAGAAAAGGGCTATATAAATGCAGACCATACCATTTATTAGTTACTGGCCTTAGGCATCATATGTACTACTATTATCGGATACTTTTGTTCCCCCATCCAGCAATCCAGCTGTATTAGGGCTGGGCGGTATATCGATATTTAATCAATATCGATATAATTTCAAACCACGATATGATTTTTGACATATCGTATATATCGGTTATGACTTGTTGTTTAATCCAGAGACAAGTATTCCGCTTTTTTCTGCTATGCGACGTCTGTGCACCAGCTTCCTTGCCACTGATAGCTCAGTGTTCCTTGCTTTGAGTTAGCTCCTCCCTTCCCCTACTCTTGTAGACCGAGTAAACAACAATGGAGACTTCCATAGAATGCATGAGTTATACAGATGGAGAATGCCGCGGAAAGGTTATTGTGGCCAAAAACGCGAAACAACGGTTCGGTCATTTTGAAATGGAGGCCACCGGCAAGTATATGAAGAGTGTTACAAACTCCGAGGACAGACCGCCACAAAACCAGTGGGAACTGAGCAAAACTTCAGAACTCTTTAGCATGCAATGTTCCCTAACTCTATGACAGAAAAAGCGGCGGTGGAGCATAACGTTAAAATCAATTGCCGTATCACGGTGGACATGGCATCAATTGCCGTAGTGGAACGCGGATTTGTGTTGTTACTTTACAAGACAAGAACTGCCGCGACTATGATGAGAGAGCGCGATTGGCATTTGAACTCTGTGACGCAATGACAACAGACGAGTGGAGTAAAGTTAGCAGAACCTGTGAGTCCTACATTTGTGTCACATTACGGCGGAGACTCTTAACTCATTTGTTTTCTTTGCACAAAATATACAAATGGAAAGAAGGCCCACATGTTTGTTATTACTGTTGCACAGTTTAGTTGAGAACTTGTTATTTTGAAAAAAAGCTCTTTATATTATTTTAATTATTTATTTTATAGACACTTTATTTTATTTATTTTATTTATTATTATTATTTTTTTTTGCTGGAAAGATATCGAGATATATATCGTATATCGATATATAAGAGAAATATATCGAGATATACATTTTAGTCCATATCGCCCAGCCCTAAGCTGTATGTTATCTACAACAGAGTCCTCTGGCTCACCCTCACACACATCCACACCCCAATAAACAATAAGCACATGAAACTCCCAACAAACATACAGAGAGACAGACAGACAGACACACAGCCAGGTGCATGACTCATGGTCCAGAAAGATAGCTTCACTTTTATTTCCCCCTGCAACAGGGCAATTACTCACTGCCAGTCCTTGGCAGCTGCTTGGCCTCCAGGATTAAACACAGTAAAAATCTGCACTTAGAGGAATAGACAAGACTGTGTCTAATGACCTCCTCAAACATGAAGAGTTATATAGTTGTTCTTCTTCAGGATTCAAAGCTTGAGTGTAATGTACTGTATGTGAGTACTGTATTTCCTTTTTTGGGTAGAAATTCGGTCAACAGAATTTTTGTTTTCTTTAGTTAGTTTGTTTGTTTATGGCATACTGTTTCACCATAAATTCAGCCAAATATAGTGTGTGTGGTTTCTTTTTTTTGGTGTCCAGAACAAAACACACTTACGCAGTGGGTAAAAAACTACAGTAAGACAATACATCTCAGTACCCCCTTGTCACCAGACAATTACATCTAACATCAACTGCCAGAACCTAATCTATGCAAACAAAATTGACAAATAAAAATTTAATTCTTAAACAATTCTGATTGAGGTTTGTTGTGTTACTTCCAATATCTCTAAATGAACACAAAAGAGGTAATCTGAGAAAAACTGAGGGCAAAGTCATTCATCCAGTCACCCTTGATAGTTTTCAAACTCAGCACATAAAGTTGTGCAATTCAAGTTGTAGAAGACAAGTTTGAAAAGCTACTGTAGATTAATCTGTTTTTATTTAGGTTGGCACTGTTGTTTGTACATAACACTGTTTAAACACAAATGCCAAATGAGTGACCGCGTTAACGCGAAATAATGCAGAATTTTTACTGCTCTGTTGGTAACACCGTTCATGCACATTACTTGAGCCAGATGCAAGATAAACTTCTTCATTTTGCCCCATGTCATTTCCAAACCACTGCAGATCCCACTAGTTGGTACAGTATAAACACTCAGACACAAATTACAAGGAATAAATTGAGTTTGAGTGTGTGTGTGTGTGTGTGTGTGTGTGTGTGCGTGTGAGGATCAAGCAAGAGGGGAGAGCGTGGGCTGTTTAAAATCATCGACACTTGTAATTAGAGGTGCAATTTGTTTTCAGGTGACGGTACAATGCAATGCTATTAACATAGTGAGAAGTACAATTGAACTATGAACATACAGTATGAACATAGTGAGAAGTACAATCATCTCCTCCCAGAAGTGAGAGGACTGCGTTTCCCTTTGTCCAACGCCCACTACTCCCCTAATGTGAATTGAATTGTAGGCTAGTTTTCCAGTGAAGTGAGGTCTTGGCATGAGGTCTGGTAGTCGGAGTAAGATTAAAGTATAAGATTATACTAGCTTAAATATGTTTGACTATTTTCTGCTCAGGAAAAATTGATGACAGTCCTATCAGCATACAGCCCAAAACTTTAAATATGACAAATGTTTAAAAACTCTTAGAAAATGTAAATCTTCCTAAATAAAAATAATAAAAGAAAGTTGCATTAATTGAAACAATTATATAATAATATTAAAGACAATAATAGAGTATTAACTTACATGTGCAATTCCCTGTACACTGCATTTTGGAGCTTCCTTTCCCAACCTGAAAAAAATGTAGAAGAAAACATACGTCAAAGGCCTTTGCTATTCAACAGTCGCAAAACTGCATCCAAGAAACAAGATAACGTTACCCAAACAGACAGTGCACCACCACAAAATGATTGCTGCATTGGAGTAGAGGTGCCCTCTTTGGCCATGACCTACCCGATTCTTTCAAGAAATTGCGAACGTCGTCTTTAAGCGATTCAAGTTTTATATCCGGTCTGTGCAAACATTCCTGTAGTCCAGAGAAAGCGGGGAGAACCTCTGAGTCATTAAATCGCTATGTTGCTTACATAAACATTCAAGTAGGACAGCTGTCACAATGAAAGCATCAGCTGAAAAGAGCATCTCAGATGCCCAGCATGCAGCGCTGCTAGTTGTATGGTTGGCTAGCAAGCTAGTGGTGCATTGCATAGCACACCGTATTGTACTGTACGCTACTGCTGCACTGCACACAAGTAATATGCTAAACCATACTCACTTTGGCCTGCCTTTCTAGCTGGGAATGCAGATGTGTTCCTTTTAGGCGATGGACAATTTGGGCAATTGTAAACGACAGCTCCGTTTCCTCGTCCATCATTATTATCAGCTCCTGATTCCATGTAAACAACTACTTTTACAAGCAAGCCAGCCAGTCTAGTTAGCTGACATCTGTCAATGCAGACCCCACTATCGTAACTAAGCAACTGAGGACCATGAATTTGAGGGGAAACAAAGACCACAGAAACATTGGTTCCTACAGTAAAATGACACTCGACAATACTCCCAAAGAATTTATCAAATAATATTCTCCATCAAAGAATCTGTAAAAAGGAGATTAAATTGTGATTTTAAGTCAGCTGTAGCCTACCATCTTATACAGCCAATTTGTTTGATATGAAAGAGCTGTTTGGACTTTTATCTAGTCCCACCCCAGACTGATTCAAAGGTTAGTCCAGATATTTCTTTTGTGTAGGGGATGGACAGTTCAAGGAGTGCAACCGTCTTATTCCTGGCCACCTGGTCTACATCTGCTGAACTACACCTGCTACACTTGAGCAGAATCTTATAGTGATTTCACACAATACATCACTGGGAAGTGGGAAGTTTTTGATTTTAGAGGGTTAGGCCTACATCACTCTTATAGGTCTAGAGTCTAGAGATTAATATGTTTACAGGATACGGCAGTTTAACGTCAAGACTTTAGACATTAAACTGCAGTATCCTGTGAACGCATTAATCCCTATGTAGCCCTATATGGAAGTGGATGTGCATGGTAGAAGTGGATAGTAAACCATAAATTGAGGTCATGGAGGAGACACTGAATTTCCTCTAAAAATGTTGAACATGCCTTTGCGTTCTTCAGACCCAGAACTCAAATAATCTGGATTGCACATATGGAATGTAATAGAAATCAATAAAAATCAATCAGTGATGGTAATAATCAGAATCGGAATCAGTTTTATTGGCCAAGTATACTTGCATACAAGCAATTTGACTCCGGTAGTTAATGTCTCTACACACACAACACGGACATCCATCAGTATACGTACATACAGTGCAAGAGGTACTACTGATATATAATGGGTATCAAGACAATAGACAATATTTCGCCTACAATAAACAATATAGATAGACTACTATCAACATTATATACAGGTAATAAACATAGTGGTGCAAGAGGTATATGGATACTGTATATGATTGGTATCAAGACAATAGATCATTTACAATAAACAGTATACAGACTATCAACATTATATACAGGTAATAAATTATACTAAGAGAAAAAAAACAGTAAGGTGCTAGGGAAAATATAGTGGTGCAGGTGTAGTGCAAGGATCATGGCCAGTGCAAATACCAAGGGGCCGGGGGGATTGGGGGATGTTGTTCCCTGGGCCAGACGGACAGGGCAGGATAGATAAGAATAAGAATAATAATAGTGCAGGTAATGTGTAGTTTCAGTGTGGGCAGGGTCCTTGTAATAATGAGATTGAATGATGATGATCTGAATGGAGGTGGCTGGCTCAACCGTTCAGGAGGGAGATGGCAGTAGGGAAGAAGCTGTTCTTCTATGTCTTGTTGTTTTGCATGCAGGGATCTGTAGCGCTTGCCAGAAGGTGAGGGTGAAGAGAGAGTGTGCAGGTTGTGTGGGGTCTTTATTGATGTACAAGCCTCTTGAAGCATATATTCCTTTATGTCATTCCACTTGCACATTCATGAAGCTTCTGGTACTTTTTGTGAACATTAAAACTATTGGCCATGCCCTGGGCACGCTTTCAACTGTTCAGTCCTCCCACTGAGGACATAGCCCTCTCTCTGTTCATGGTCTTTTCCTTGAATCCTAAGCCTTTGGATATACATTGAACTTTGCATAATAGTGGCCCAAGGAGGGCCTATTGTGTAGACCAAATTCATTTAGAAGGCTCTTGTTATGATTTCGAGATTAGTATCTAAGGACAAGTTTGCTTGAGGTAAGTGATGTTTAATCATCAGTAAGTGTCCTTAATATCAGATGACGACCATCTGACCACTTCTTTTAGGACTACTGCAGTAGAAAACTATTTAAGCAACCGTTAAAGTGGTGTTGCAGGTTTCTTAACTGTTTGACTGTCCACATATCTCAGTCTGTACTTTATAAAACCAAAGGAATAATCTTGAAGATTTATCAAAGCTCTTATAATCAAATATAGTTCAGTTTGACCTGAATATACCAGAATTAGGTCAAATATATGAATAAATATATTTAAAAATAATAACACATGATGAAATACAAAGTAGGCTTTGAACTCTGAATAAAGGTTCTGGAATGGGAGGTGGAAGTGAGTGGGTGGTGCAGCAGAAGTATGGTTTTAGAAAGAGGTTGGTGCATTCGTCACAGATTCTCGTTCTGTCACCTCAATCTTGATTAAATGGGACACAGACTCAAACTATAGTAAGCTGGATGTACAGAGGTTTCGTTCCACTGGTCTACAAGGGGAATGGAGTGTGACAGTTTATAACTGTAAGCAGTTTTGGCTAACCTTTCAAATAAAGAATCCAATTTAAACAGTTGAAACATGGGACCCAAATGCTTGTATAGAAGTGCTTTTTTTAACTGTTGCTTTGACACATCAGGAAGGTGTTAACCTTGTGACATATACACTTAATGTAGTCTTTGTATCATCATTACCTTTTCCTTTTGTTTCATTTGTTTCTTGAGGCCTGGCGAGCAAGACAGTCTAAAAAAAATCCTCTAGCCCGGAGGCCTGATGTGTAAAAGATACACGGAGGAAACATTAGAGAAAATGACACAGACATCTGCAGTGGACATAATAGACTAGACTGCACAGAGTTTTAATTTTTTTTTTTTTATCACAATGACACTACATACAAAGACACCCATGTACCTGTACCCTGTATCTGTTTAATTTTAATTTTTATGTTTTATGTCAGTTTTATGCTTACATCAGTAAATAATGTCTTTAAGATTTTCTCTGTTTAATCTTCTGTTTAGGAGGAAGACCGTCTGGAATAACCACTGTTCACAACTGAAATGGGATTTTGTACAACGCTAATCTGATAAAGCAAATATCTGTATGCAGTATTGCAATTCAGTGGTAACCTCTATAAGATTAAGGATTATCTTTGATTTAGTGGGCATAACATTTTACTGTTTTTGTAAATATTTTGAGGTCATGTTGGGTCCTACAATGTGCACTGGTAAAACCCATAACTCCCTTGTTACTGGTGGCCTTCTAAACTGAATGACAATTCATTGCAAAAAAAAGCTTGGTCGTAATTTAAGATATAAATACTTAAAACTAGCAGAAAATGCCTTCAAATTAGTATCTGTCCATGCAGCAAGATAATTGTAAAAAAAAATTGACTCACTTATTAGGCTGTTTTAGTTCTGTTCTCTGATCAATTTAAGAATTTCTACTATTGTATTCACATTTGGTTCAAAACAGCTTTTCCATAGATAGGCGGGATCATTGTTTACAGTGAGGTCCGATCCACCCATGCGCTCTCGTAGAAGCCTCCAACCCTCCAGCCGGTGCGCAACGCGCGCATTTCTTCAACACAGACCACAGACATAAAATCGTAATGGAGGGTATATTTCATACGTTTTGGCTATCAACCTTATAGTACCGTTGTACAGTGTTGGATTTCGGCACGTATGCAAATTGGTTTCAAACTGTTTTGTATTATTTATCGATTCATTTTAATGTCCTGTTGAAGATTTGGTATTGGAGCGACAAATGCTGTGTTTGGTGCGGGAGTACAGGGGGCTTGGCACAAGCCTCAATTAACCTATTTTGCATAGACACCTGGAAATGAAAATTCACTTTGACATTTTGCGTAAGACGTGAATTCCTCGAGGAAAAAACACGACCATGGAGACGTTTACCATCCATGATATGCTAATAAATTCCACCGACATTTATAAAATATTATGTGGACTTGGGATTCCGAATATCTCAGAATGTGAACCTGAAGCCCCTCCAGAACCGAAAGGTAAAGTAAAGTTTTACTAGACAGATTATTGGGCTAATGATTTCTCAATAATGTTCAGAATGGAGGTATTACTATCACGTATAGTCATTTTATTTATTACATTTCTACTTGATAGAAACTAAATTGGACTAAATCAGACTAATTTAGTCTAAATTTAGAAAACAGTTATTTAATAATACAGTTTATTTTTATTCTACATTGTGTACTGTGTATACAGCAAACGGTCCTCTATTTGCCGTTGTGGCCCACAGGGGAGGGTTATGTGGTTCACCAGTAGCGATACGCATGGGTCTACTTTCGGCACAGCAGGGGGAACCTCAACTCTCACCAGCAGATGGGCTGCCCGGAGAGAGAATATTAATAGATTTTTGTAGACTTTGTCCAAACGTTTGGACCTAGAAACAAAAACAAGGTCCTTGGGGGTAATTAATGAATCTATCATTGAAAACTGATATTCAAAGACGAATTACAATACCATGGTACCTACGCATTCTCACACATTATTATTCCATCATCATCATCATCATCATTATCATCATCATCATCATCATCGTCGTATTATTATTATTATTATATTAATGTTATATTTTGTAATAATAATATTGTTTTGTCATCAACATAACATGTCAAAGAATAGTGTGTTGGTTTATGCTTTAAAAAGGACTATTTTATTGAAGATGTAAGGAGGTTAACAGCAAAACTGTGGCCAATGTCAAAGAATGATTAATGTTGACAATGTATGATTTTTTGAACTTCACTTGATTTGTTTTGAGCAGGTGTCATTATAGCTTTGCACCTAAATGTGGTTCAGCTCTTACAACATTAGAGAAGTCTTTGAAAATGTGTCCCTGTTTCACACCTTCTCTCTGTGCGGCTTGGTTTTGCATGTTTGCTTGTCCCAGACATGAACCAGGCAGTGCGAATCGTCCTTTACAGCATCATTTTCCTCCTGAGCGTCTTTGGAAACAGTCTGATCATCGTTGTGCTGGTGAGGAACCGGCGGATGCGCACCGTCACCAACCTCTTCCTGCTGTCGCTGGCCGTCAGCGACCTGATGCTCTGTCTCTTCTGCATGCCTTTCACCCTTGTCCCCAACCTCATGAAGGATTTCATCTTTGGCAGCGCCATCTGCAAGGGGGCCATGTACTTCATGGGTGAGTCGCACCAAGGCGCTTGGATTAGTGTCCAGATCACTGTATGGCAGCCAAAAACATTAAATGGAGCAGATATGAAATCAGGCACCATGTTTTCCAAGCGACTAAATCATGTGTACATTGTAGTGTTTGCTAAAGGCTCTTTTTTGGGGGGGATTTTCATGGGAGATTTTCTGACACCCGATGACAAAGGCTGCCTGCGTGCTGCTTGTCTCCCATTTGCAAACTAAGACATTGGCCCATGCTTCTGTAACATGTTCTTTATGCCAGTCAGTGGCGAGCTTTTAGAGTTTACAATAAGCCAGTCAGAGCTTAAGCCTAGTTTAGCCTAGCCTAGCCTAAATATGGACTTTCTCTTCCAGTCCAGGACCAGTGACTAATCCATGGAAACCTGCTTGAAGTTTTTGGATTGGTCTGGAGAACGACAGAACAGGCACAGACTCCTTGCAAAAGTCTTGAATACAATAATTAATTATAGAAAAACTAATTAGAGAAACATATAAATGTCTCCAAATGACCTTGCTAGCTTCTAAACAG
Source organism: Limnothrissa miodon (assembly GCA_017657215.1). Taxonomy (NCBI): domain Eukaryota; kingdom Metazoa; phylum Chordata; class Actinopteri; order Clupeiformes; family Clupeidae; genus Limnothrissa; species Limnothrissa miodon. Next base: position 362,789 of record JAGFZM010000095.1, on the reverse strand, counting down.
ACAACTAGGTCTGTGTTGAGGACACAGCTTGCAGTGCTAAATCTGCAAACGGAGAATTTTCATGCTTAGAGTGAACAGATGTTCTTGCCATTTTTCTGTTGAATATATCCTAACTAATATGGGGGATTATTTCCTAATTATGACTCACATAGTGGTTTTCAATTGTTCAAATACCCTTTCAGGAATTACTTTTTAAGGTCCAATCTGGGTGCAATGCCTGCTTCTTGGATTTCAACAGTCTAGTCTGCTAATCCGTTCCTTAAGTGCTGGGGGTTGGATAAGGCTATAGAGAAATAGAATGCCTGGTGTGTGTCAGCCCTCCAATAACATGTTTCTTGATAAATGTCTGAAAATTGTCTTGAACATCCTCGAGCCATTTTGATTTACTGGGGCTTTTTTTATCAGCTCTGACAGTGGTGTAGTGCTATTAAGCAATAATGTTAAAAGGCTTTGGGGGGATGTGCACCAAATAAAGGCATGGGCTGTTGTGGCTTGGTTCTGTACGCTGTTGAAAGAGAGAGAGAGAGAGAGAGTGAGAGAGAGAGAGTGGAGTTGAGTGAGGGAGAGAGAGGGGTTGGGAGAGAGAGAAAGAGAGAGTGGGGGAGGGAGGGAGGAGAGACAGAGAAAGGGAGAAGGGCAGGGAGGGAGTTGTGCGAGTTGTGAGAGAGAAAGAGAGTGGAGGGCAGTAAGGGAGTTGAGCAAAAGTGAGAGAGAAGGAGGGAGTTTGCTAGTCAGTTAGAGTTGTGGCTGTTCAGTATGTGTGATGACTTACACGCACATTTAGAAACATTTATCTCTTTAATTCTCCTCCTCATGAATCTCTCCAAGGCACAACTGATTTAAGTCATAATCATTTCTCTTCCAAAGGCCACTAAATTTATTCCACAAGTTAGTCTGACATTTGTTGCAGTTGTAGAGTACAGTATCTAGAACAACTTGGCTGGTGTGAGACCAAGGCTGCCCTGGTTGTTTTATGTGTGTACTGTACGTGCCTCACCCAGACCTGAGACAATGCTGTTGAATTATGGTGACCTATTGCAGTGGCTCTTGGGCATGAACCTTTATATTTGCAACAGTGCTTGTGGGTTGGAGAGAGCTGTAAGGGCCTCAGCTCTGCGTTTGAACAGCTATAAAGAACTAACCTGACGTGCCATTAAAATGCCCGTGACATTAACTGGTGCCCGTCTGCGCACCTTTCAGCAAGATCTGGATTGAACCACTTGCCTGCAGTATGCAATCTTATTACCTTGCAGAATCCTCAAAAGGTTACTTTTAGTATGTACATATGAAACCAAACATCCTAAGTTTAGAAAAAAAGGATTGAGTCAGTATTTCTCTGTTCCTTGTGTTTTGGCAACAGGACACTATTGTATGCATAATTCATGGACCTTTTTTAGATTTTGTGTAAATCACAGTGCACTGGGTGCTCAAAGACTATGGGCTCATTCAAGTTTCAGTCAAGACTGCCTGATCCAGGAGTTTGAAAACTCAGGGGTGTTGAAGTGAACTTAATTTTGGATTATTAGCTCACTCTTAATTCAGTTGCTGAACCATCCTTCGTCAAACATGTAGCTGTATTTTCATGTGACACATAAGAGCCCAAACTGCATGGCCTGGGCCTAATCAAATCTACTGCATAGTGCAGTTCAGAGTTTCACATTTTTGAAAGAGACCAGACTGACCCCTCACTATTGATTGTGCTTTTTATGTATAACCAATGTGGAATAATAATGTGCTTTTGGCTTTGATTGTTTAAAAGCAATTTTCGATTTATTATTTGTGGTAGTCATTTTAGTATTAGTAGCAATAGTTATTGAGGTACTGTATTAGTGATATTATCCTAGTCCAAAGTCCTGTGATAGGTAAGAATAGAAAATAATAGAATGGAATGGAATTTAAATGTTGTTGCACAGTTGGTCCATAGGGTTAGGCATAGGACTAAATTTGCTTATGCAGCCTCTGAAACAATGCTCACAACAATCACCACACACGCACACGCATTCAGCATTCCAGCCATGAGGTGACGCTAGAGTTCAGCCATGTTCTCGTGTCTGATTGTATGTGCTTTGACCAGACTGTGGCAGTGATGATGGTTATTCCCTTTGACAGCTGCAGCAGGACATGTTCTTTAACACGTGCTCCATGCATCTCTCTGCCCCCTCCACCCCCATACCCCCACTCCACTGCTCTCCTCAGGCATCTCAGTGAGTGTCTCCACCTTTAACCTGGTGGCCATCTCGCTGGAGCGCTATAGCGCCATCTGTAACCCGCTCACCTCCCGGGCCTGGCAGACCAAGTCGCACGCCGCCAAGGTGATCAGCGCCACCTGGGTGCTGTCGCTCCTGCTCATGCTGCCCTACCCCATCTCCAGCACGCTGGTGCCCTTCACCCGCATCAACAACAGCACGGGCAACATGTGCCGCCTTATGTGGCACAGCGATGCCATACAACAGTCCTGGTGAGGAGGGAGGAGGGCAAGGCAGAGAGGGAGGATACAAGTTGTCACTTGGGATGTGTCCAAAATGGCATACTAGTCTATTACACTTTGCATAAAGCATATAGAGTATGGAGCCACAATATCAAGACAACTGTGTTCACTTTTTCCACATTTTTTTTTACCCCTGTGAAGTTGTTCTCTTTAAAGGCTTGTAAAATTTTATATAATTAGCCTAGTATTTGGTAAATTAAGAGAACACTTTCCCAATATACAGTAGATAGATATAAAGAAGATTTAGCAATGGTACATCTGAGGTTGCATGCAGAATGTAGTACATTAATATGCAGTTTCAGGAACGCTCTGAAAATCCATTTTTGTCCATAGCTGGAAGTTAGAATGATGAAGTTAATATCAGAAAGTATTCCTTTTGAAAAATCTTCGAAAAGTGCTTGAATGATTTGCTCATATGGATTTCAGTTGGCAACTGGTAGTGCTCAGGCATTTATCATATTTAAGTATTCATAATGAGAGGATGAGAAGATGACTTTTGCAGGTTATTCTGTCTGATGATTATTTTTTCCCTAGTAATTAAAACAATGGTAGAATGACCAAAAAAGATGTTTTACTGTGTTAGGAAATCATTCCAAATCTTGAAATAACATTAAAACAAAGGGCCTTGGTTAGTTTGAAAATACTAACCAATATATTTAATATATATATATATATATACATTTTAGTTTGAACCGCTCATCTGTGTTGTTTGTCTCCAGGTATGTGTTTTTGTTGTTGATTCTCTTCCTTGTCCCGGGGATTGTGATGACATTAGCCTACGGCCTCATTTCCCTAGAGCTGTACAGAGGAATCAAGTTTGAAATGGACAACAGAAAGGCCAACAGGGGTGGGAATTAAACCATTTACTCTCCAGTAGACCTCTTTCTCTCTCTCTTTCTTTCTGTATATAAATACATATTAAATTAATGTATATTTCTTATTTATTAGAATGAACTTTTTAAATATTGGGCATATGAAGCTTTCTTTGTGATGTTTGTAGTTAGTAGTTAGCGGACAAATGAATGAGAGTCTGTTATGGAAACTGATTCACTTGATCTAAAGATTGGTGTATCCTGTCTCTTATTGCATCAGTTTAATTGGGCTGTGGTCCCTAATCAGCTGCCAAATAAAAAGAAAATAGCACAACGGATTCAGTTAGCTTAAAAAAGGATCATGAATGCTCACTGTAATCACTCACTGTTTGTGTCCTTACCTGTTCGTCTTTTTCACCATTCAGAAAGGGAAAGCAGCACCAGTAGCTTGAAGCCTGGTGATAGCGACGGTTGCTACTTCCAGCCATCCAGGAAGCGTCGCTCAGACGCGGCCCACCACCAGTCAGCTGCGCTGGTCATTTCAGCTAGCGGCGGCGGCAGCAGCAGCACTGGAGCCAGCAGCAGTAGTGGGGGTGGGGGAGGTGGCGCAGGCAAAGCTAAGTTGAGTCGCGTGTGCAGCAGCAGCCCCACGGCCAACCTGCTGGCCAAGAAGCGCGTGATCCGCATGCTGCTGGTCATCGTGGTGCTGTTCTTCCTCTGCTGGATGCCCGTGTTCACCGTCAACGCCTGGCGCGCTTTCGACCGCCGCTCGGCCGACCGGCTGCTCTCGGGCGCGCCCATCTCCTTCATCCACCTGTTGTCCTACACCTCGGCCTGCGTCAACCCCATCATCTACTGCTTCATGAACAAGCGCTTCCGCCAGGGCTTCCTCGCCACCTTCAGCTGCTGCGGCCGAGGCCGCGAGGGGGCGGGTGGAGGTGGGGGTGGAGGGGTGAGCGATCGCACTGGGAGTCGCCGGAGCGTCCTGACCATGACGGTTGGTGTCGGCGGAGGAGGAGGAGGTGCTGGTGGTGGTGGTAGTGGTGGAGGAGGTGGGGCAAATGACAATGGCCACGTGCAGTCGAGTGGTGCTGGGGGCTCACTAATGCAATTTAGCTACACCAGCAACCGTGGGTCTGCCCAAGCTTAACACAGTCTGAATGGAGACCTGTAAATCAACTCCACCGCCCCAATAATACACACACACACACACACACACACACACCTCTTCCCCAATTACACAGACACACCCCATCGCTGTATCTTCACACAACCCCCTGTCTCCGCAGACTACACACACCTGTATACTGGAGCCAGCAGCTTCATCATTCTTCTCCAGAGGACTCATCTTTCTCCCTCCCAAGAGGCCATCTCTCTCTCTAACTCACTCCCTCTTTCTGTCTTTCATTCCTTTTCCTCACTCTCTCAGTGTAATTTACAGCTTTGGAGGCCCATGACTCCCAGAGCACAGGGGCCAGGACTCTGTTGTACAAATCACTATAACTGTCTGGCACTTGCAGTGGAATGGGCACGGGCACTGGCACCACTCTCTTGCTGTAAAACCACCACACAGAGCCGAGGACAGCTTGGCACCTCCACTGGCAGACTCTCAGCAAGGTAGACAGTGGCTTTCTGGTCTGGCAGGAGGGGCATTGGGTTTCTAGTGAGTGTTCCCTGGGGGTGCGTGAAGTCCCAAATTCTTGTCCCCAATAAGGGCGGGAGTGCTGTGTGAGGATTCACTGAAGGCTTGTCTTCAGCCTCCCTGGGTTGTTTGTGCGGCCACTGAGTCGTGTGCTCCTGTTTAAAGCCCTGTGGCTAAGTCATCCCCAGAGAACCAGGAGACACATACACACACACACACACACAGAGGGAGAGAGACTAAATGCAAGAATCGTGTGTATTGTGGCTGCTGTTTCTAGACTCAGCAACAAACTGCAACAGAGAAAGGCTCTTTATTATGGGGCTCTGACACTGTCCAGACATCCACGTGAAAGTGTGGCGCTAGCGCTTTCCAAATCCTTTTAAGATCTCCAGCGAGTGCTGAGGCGTTGGAACACGGCAGGCAGACGCACATACACACACACACACACACACTCGCTCTCTCTCTCTCTAGACAAACACGGACAACGTTGCACGGTCTCACCAAGCACTTCAGAGTGTTGATGCATCAAATATTTTTTGCTTGCTAGATTCACACATCGTGCTCTTGAGGTGTTCCTAAGTACCTAATTACATAAAGCAGGCACTGATGCTTGAGTCTGACGCGCGTGTGCACGTGCGTGTGTGTGTGTGGCATCAGTGGTCAGGATTACTGCTCTCCTGTTGCATATTTGAGAACACATTTGCAGCATTGAGGGAACCTAACAACACAATGGCAGTAGGTTTTCAACTGCTCTCCAACTGTAAGGTTACAGGATGCCATCACGCCCATGGCTCAGGCAGTCTAAGTGCTCTTTAGTATCTGTTGAAAAGTCATAAAAGGAGTGCAGGTCAGATCTCATCCAATCTCTTAATTCATTTGATTCAATAATAACTGGGCACCCTTTGGGCAAAGACAGAGAAAAGCTTCAAATGTGGTCTTTATCTCCTTATAATAAAGCATTGGTATATTTGACGTCCTCAACCTTTGACATTAAGGGTTTGGGATGGCATTCTTTTTATCCCTTGGCGTACTAAGTATTGACAGATCGGTTGCCTGGAGTCTGGATTTCATCCCTCATTTATCTAGAGACAGTTGAGTGCAGTTACCAGAGAAAAAAGCCAGGGGGTTTCGTGCATTTGTACTGTGCAGTCAGATGCTGTCACTGTTGTGTGCTGTCCTTGACCTGTTCACAGTGGTGCTTGTGTGACTATCAGCCAGTTTGTACGGCCAGCACGTGTTATCTTCCCGTGGGAAGTCCAGCACCTGTCACAATGGACTTCAAAGGGACTTCGAAATCTCGCTGAAACCTGGTCACACCTGATATACAGTACAGTACATTGTTTATCCTTTTTTTCTTTTGCTCTGAAATGATCAGAAACAGCCGGTACAATGTAGCATTTACATTTGGATACTGCAGCAAAGCCTGTGCACCTTCTGTGCCTGTAATTTGCTGCTGTTGTTTATATTTGATAAAAAGAATGTTATAAATCAGTTTACTTCTAGGCTAATTGTCACTCTTGAATGTGCATTATTTTTATATTAAATGTCGTTGCTTTTGGTTGTTTTAATGTAAATTATGAATATTCCTTTGGGAGGATCTGTGTTAAAAAGAGACAGCTTTAAAATACAAAAAGCGCGTATCAGAATTGTTTTTGCTTTTAAAATAGTGGTCTTGTGAGGTTTTGACTAATTACCATGTACATATTATTCACGTCGGAAATAAACACAAACAGTGTCACTCTATGGGGTGTGTGTCATGTCAGTGTAACATACTTCAAACACCAGAATGATGAGAATATTCTATATGGCATATATGCCAATGGCCAGTTCTATTTCTAGTTTTAAATAGACTACTATGCCATAAAACAGTAAATCTCAGCCTAAAAGGCTAATTAATGCCCTATAAATGGCAAAAGTGGCCAGAGTCATTGTCTCGCTTCCTGGATATCAAAGACTTCAGAAGGGGAAAAGCTTATTTGATGCCCAAAAAGTTCCATATTTATTCTATTCTATTTTGTCTTTAGCACATCTCTTTCTGTCTGGTACACAAATGCATGAGCACACACACACATTTTCAAAGCAAATCTTCTGTCTCTGTGGCATGAGTTTGTAGTTCTCTCTCATCTGTCGAGCCCAATGAACTCGTGTGTGTCAGCGAGGAAAGTGACGGGCCTGGGTAACACAAAGGGATTAAACAAAGCTTTTAAGCACCTGCCTGGATGCATAATTTATATACACCCTAGCTTTCTCTTCCAAAATATTTAGGCAAGGTAAATTGAACCTCTGTGGACGTGCGTCTGCGTGTGCAGGCCTACACTCTCCGCAAATCGTCTCTCTTCAAAGAGCCGGCGAAACGCAAAGCTTTTAATGGCCAGAATGCCCAGAGCGGCAGAGGAGCCGACTGCGCTGGAGGGATCAGGGGTTCCGGGTGCAGCAGCACACACATCTGGGACTCGTGAGCGACAGCTGAAACACTAAACCAGTTCCCACAGGGATACACACAACACAGCTCAAAGGAAACTACAAGGGTACATTATAGCATTTACATTTAGATACTGCAGCAAAGCCAGTGAATCTATGACTGTCATTTGCTGCTGTTGTGCATATTTGATAAAAGTATGTTTATGGATCAGTTACAATCACTTACAATTGAATGTAGCCTTCATTATTTATTGCTTTTGGGCATTTGAATGTATATTATAAATATTCTTCCAAGAGGGTTTGTGTTAAAATGAATCAATTTTAAAATAAAGCAACTCAAAGCTATTAGGCTTAGTGTCCCAACTGGCTGCTCCTGAAAGCATAAAACACATCTTTGGAAGACATACTGTAGGTCTAACTCAAAGGTTTTAAGCCCCTAAATTTAGGTACGTTTTTTGTTGCCAGATTCAGCTACTTATTAATTCCTCTTCCCTCTTTGGAGTCTACTGTGGCTGCTGTGGGAGTCACAGCACACGCCTGAATGTGAGTGGAAAATAAACACTGGGGTTTGCACCAGCCATAAACAAGTGCAGGTCAGCCAAGCAATGCTGCATTTAGACAAGAGGGTTGTTTTCATTAGCTCTGTATCAGTCTCTAAAACTACAACAAACTCTTCACACTTTCTTCTCAACTAACTCTTCACAATTGATGCACAATATTTTCCCTTTGAAAGTTGACAACTCAACCTTACTTCCATACATTGGCAAGAATAAAAGGTGAAAATACATAATGCTTTTTATTCCACTTTTTTATTTCATGGTTTTTATGCCAATATTGCAAGTTTTTTTTTTTTGAGCAGGTGCAATATGTACAAAAAACAACTGGACAAACAAAGAAAACAACTATGTTATCAAAAAAACTGTCCCCTTGTATCACGTTATTGCTAGAAGTTACAAATAGCACACACTCTACCATCAGTGGCCCTGTGAGCACTGGTTTGACTAACACCAACAGCTCCGCTTTTACGACTACAACAACACACTGACTGACAGAGCGATTGAGAATGAGCAGGAAAGAAATGATACGACAGATGGAAACATAAACAAACAGACTGTCAAGAAATAGAGTTGCAAGCGTGCCAGAGCCGGAAATGAACACAAACAGGGAGCGGGAGAAATCAACTGTGGAAATGAGTGGAACAAGGGCAGAGGGTGATGCTGCTAAGGTGATGGGAGCAGGCACAGAAGATGGATGAATAGACCTGGTATGGATCAATGTCAGTTGGGTGGGATCAGAAGACCCCTTCCTGCACCCACCCACACCCAATCCTCCAGCAACAAACTTTTGGGAGGCCAGTGCTCAGAGGTTTTCAGGAGCACAAAAGAAAAAGTCACTCAATTGTGACTTGATCACAGTCACAGGAAGAAAAAAAAAAAACCCTCACCTCTACAACAGCTTTGGGAAGAACTATAGGGGCCTCCAGCCTAGCTCAGAGGCCCTTGGGAGAGGAGAGCTTTAGCAAGTGCAATTCAGAGGGGAGAACCACAGCATGTGTGACAAGCCAGGGCCGAAAGGATCATACCATCTCTGCTGCTGGAAGAGGCATACTCCTCTTAGACACAAAGAGGGAGAGAAAAAAGGAGAGTGAGAGAGTGAGAGAGAGAGGGGAGAGGAGAGAGAGGGGGGGGAGAGAGAGAGAGAGAGGAGAGAAAACCACAGCATATGTGACAAAATGAGCCAGCCAGGATCTGAAGATTGCTGCTGCCGTACGAGACATGCTTCACTCCTCTTAGACACAAAGAGAGGGAAGATAGAGAAAAGCAAAAAAGAAGAGAGGACAGAGAGAACCACAGTACTGTATGTGTGACAACATGATAAGGACATGATCAGAAGATCACTGCTGCCTCTTAGACACAAAGAAAGGGGAGAGAGAGGGAGAGAAAAAGAGAACGGTTGAGAGAGGGATAAAAGCTAAATGAACGGGCACTGCTTTTCAATGCAGTGTCTAGTATAAAGACGGTAAGGCTGAGAAAATACAAAGCACATTGTTGAGCAATTTTTTCTGCCTTCTGATTCTTTTTTACTTTTTGATTCTTTTTTTAAGTCACCCTTTTGCTGCCCTCTGTAAGTCTTGTGATCAATAGCAGTGCATGAGATTATTTTTTAAAGACATTTGGCATATTAGAGAACATACATACAAACACATTGATCAGAGCTCCTCGTTTAAAGAAAAAAAAAAGAAAGAAAAACATGACATGAAAGCTGATTTTGGAAGAACATACATGTTATGTAGAAATTAAAGACAAAAAAAGTGACTCGGTCAGTCAGTCTTGGTTTGACATAAGATCCCGTTTGACTGAAGTTGTTACATATTTACTTATGAATGACCAAAACAAACATGTAACAGGCAACATACTGTACAAATGACTGACCCACTTTCGACCAGACTGTGGAATTGAATTTGAAATGAGAAACTGAATTTAAATAGTTTCATGGCTACTTGATAATGTTTTGATACGATGAGTTAATAAATGCAAGGCAATTAAAAGAAAAAAAACATGATTTGCTCCTTTTGAAAGTTTGGTCTCTTTTTGTTTAACATGAGTAAACAGTAAACGTTGATTAGAAGGAAAATCAGTATTTCGATTCTGAATTGGCTGTGAGGAACACTGTTATGACCAGCACAGTTCTAGAATGGTTACAGCCAGCACTGTTCTGGTTAGCAGAGTTCCCATATCGACAGGCAGATTTCACCACTATTTCTGAAATCCTTCAGAGACAGAGAGAAAGTGTGTGTGTGTGTGTGTTTGAGAGAGAGACAGATCAAGAGAGACAGAGAGAGAGAGATCGAGAGAGAGAGAGATCGAGAGACAGAGAGAGAAATAAAGAAAGGAGAAGGAAATGGAAAAGGGAGATGAGAGAGACGGGCCTCCTCACTCCCAGAGAAGTGAAAGGAACAGAGAGTGTTGGCCAAAGAGCAAAGCTAAAGAAGCAGAGAGTCTGGAGAGCTCTGCTCAGAATCTGCTGGGTGCTAAGGGTTCCAGGACATCAAGTCAGCATTTTTAGTGTGTTCACACATATAAAAAAAAAACCCATGAAACTCACACTTGAGTAACTTGTAGTGCATGCAAGAACCATTGGCTTTGGTAATGTCACACAGTCCTAGTGGTGGTTCTTACAAGTTGGTTGCTGAATTTCAAATACAGTGAAAAAAAATCCACATATTTACTGAAGACACGATTACCCAAATCAAACCATGACAGATAGCATGAGGCAAGCTAATTAACAGTATGTTCACCAACAATATCACCAAAAAACATCCATGTAACAGAGATAATGAGTAACAATGTTCTGGGTTTGATGTGACACTTCCCACTACAAGGGAAAATAAGAATGAATAAATCAGGCTCTTAGCACCAGTTTCCTCAGAAACTGCCGGTAAGCTGTCACCATGGTGACTATTTAGATAACTCCCAGGCCAAAATGAGGCAACTTGGGTATAAATGCACTTAATTTATTTTGGTAAGGGGACAATATTACAATAGGTGGGGGAAGGACATTTTTTTAAATAATTTAAAAAGAATATTACATTGTATAACGCTTCCACTGGTGACAAAATGGGACAAAAGCATAAAAACACATCCCTTAAAATTGATGATTTAACAAAGGCAAAAAGACAAAGACAAAAAACAACAAAAGATAAGTCTTCATTGTTCTGAAAGAGAAAACAAGATACTGACAAAAGTCAAGGGGGAAAAAAAAAAAGACTTTCTCATTTTCAACATTCAAGTTACAGTTTTCCCCGGAAGAGTAGGCTGTACTACTGGGATCAAGGTATTGCCTTAATATACATTTATTTTTGTGTGTTCTCAAAGAAAGAGTTCTATATCCAAGTCTACCAGCATAGAGGAAGACAGTGCAGCAGTAAACAATTATGGAGTTTACAAGAAAATTCGCTTCAGCTGACAAGTATGACAAAAAAAAGTTGTTTTTGTTGCTGTGGTTTAGAAAATGACCACAAAAGCTACAAGAACAGGCATCTATGGCCAGTGGTTATCACATAGAGACCACACAGACAGCATGACCTATACAATATTGCTGTTCCCTACAGTTTCTTTGAAAAACCCCGACACATCAATGCAAAAAAAGAGAGGAAGGGACACCTTCCTTTCGTAACTTCTACCGACTGTTTTGTCTATCTTTGTATCTCTTACACACAACACAGCTAAACGACAGCAAATACAAATATGGTAGTAGCTAGCTAGCGCCTTCTGGAGAGTACGATAGCACGTACAATGAACATCAAACTGCAGAAAACCACAGAACATTTTCTTCTTCTAGACTAGGGGCCACAAAGGTGCTGATTCTAGACTAGATTTAAAGTGTGCCAAAGCGTATGGAGGCAGTGCAGTGATAGTGAGCAAGATATGGACCCTGTACTCACAGAAACAACCAGATCTTTTTGCAAGAGAGAAAAAGGAGAGCAAGAGCGAGAGAGAATCATCAGTAAGGCTAATCCTTTGACAGAATGGTTGCAGTTTAACAAAACAATCACAATCTTTTTGTATGTTTTTTTTTGTTTGTTTTACATGAGGCTCACAGCCTACACATCCTGCTGGTTTTCACGTTAATTTTATAGTCAGTGACAAGATTTATATGCACCCACATTTTCCTCGGTTAAACAAATTTGTGGTATTAAGGCCATGCTTTCAATGACACATTATGTGCTTCATAAAACACAAGGTTTCCATCACTGGAGTTTGTGGTTTTAAACAGCATCTAGGAATCATCTGGAGAAATCAGTCACAAGAAACACTAACACACATTGTTATTGATGTCATTGTAACACTAACACACATTGTTGTTGCTGCAGCATACGTCAAAGGCAATGGTCGTATATCAACACCCAAAATCAGAAGCGTTCTTACAAGTTTCCTAAACGACAGCCTAAATATTAATGTGGATTCAAGACTGGACCACAGCATAACTGGAAGAGGCCTGGTCATTACAACCTGATATTTTGAAGATGAAATTCAACAATCCAACAATTCGCGCTGGGACCTGCCTTTGGTTTGTAATAGCCTGCAACCGGAGATGACGGTAAGTTTCGCCTTAGACTGAGATCTGCTCCAGACATTTAAAGGTGCAGTCAGCCATTTTATGCGGTTTGTAAACACAACACTTTTTATAGTATCTGCTCATGGCCCGCTAGCTCTTCACTGTCCTGGATCAATGTTTAAAAAAAAACTAACAAAATCAGGTCTTTTTATGATACACAGGCTCTGAAAAATGTAAGCAAATAATTGGGAAAGTCTGTTCCCAAAACAATAGCAAAGAACACAAGGGACCGCAGCTGCAAACCAAAAGTTCTAGAACGTAGCCTCCAACCAATGCTACAGAATCACTGCACCTTCGACCTTACTTGTGTATGAGTTTATGTAACACTACAAGACACAGCAATCAAAAGGTTTCGTGTGAACTAAACAAAACACTGGCCACTCTGGTCAAGCGCTAAGGGGCCCGACAGAAAGGCTAGTGAGCGAAAGAGCTACAGTCAGAGGTGGAGGAGTGGCTGCACTGTTGGCGCTAGGCTGCTACTAAGGCCGCGTCAAAATGGTAAGAGTCTACCTTTTGCATGCACGCTGGTGCTGGGGCTGGGGCTCTTCTACCAGTCCTGAAAACAAAAACCGAACAAATCGCACAGAAACGGAAAACGAAACTTGTGAAAGTTGAAGAAAATCACTACAAAAGACAAAGGCCTTAAGTACGTGTAAAATGTGTGTTTGTTTCTTTGTTTCTTTTAGCTGTCACATCTGATACTCCCATGGCAACAAACACCAACATGAATGGCAGAATTGATATTGTGGATATGTGTGTGTATACATTTCTTTCTTTTCTTTTCTGTGTGAATGCACCAATGTCTGGAGCTAGAGGACACACACACAACCTCATGGCAAACCATTAGGCTTCAAGCACCACAGCTAAGGCTAGAGTGGATGAATGGACCAAGAGTCAGTCTGCTTGTGAAGCATGTGTGTCGACTGGAGGCCTTGCAGGATAAAAAGCAGGAGACCCAGGGATTTGCAGGCCCTGTTCTCAGGCTAGTGTGAGACTATGCAGACTTGTCTATGCTTCTTAAAGGAAATGGAGCGCACAGAGTATTGCAGGCAAGGCAGAGGCATTGCTTAAAGCTTTTCTTTTTTTTTTTTCTTCTTCTTGTTCTTTTTTTAAAGACTTCATAAAAACACAGGATAAAAAAAGAGGACCTCTGAGTTTCTCCCAAACGCAAAATTAACATTTTCAGTAAAAACAAGGACAGAGAAAGAGAGATGGAGAGAGAAAGAGAGAAAGATCCTCATGTGCAAAGGTCTTCTTTTTCCTCTTTGAAAAAAAAAAAGTATCAAAACTTTTCTCCATCTGAAGGGCCCCCATAAGCAGGCGTTTGTAAAAGAGAAAACTACCTCTACTAAAGAGACATAGGAAGGGACTGAAACCCCAGACAACACGAGAGAAAAAACAAACAAACAAACAAAAAAAAAACAGACGTCCAGACAGAGGCTCAGAGGAAGAATAGAAACTATTTGGTAACAAAAGTGTACTATATGTTTTGATACAAAAAAGGTATGAGGAAAATGTACCTTTACTAAAGCTTATAGAATATCCTTGGTCCATAAAAACTATGTTATCACGATTTGTTTATGTGTTCCACTAGGACTTAACCCTCCTTATGTACAATAATACATCTTGCCCTTTACAACAAAAAACAAACATAAAAGTCTAACAAAACAGCAAATGAAAAATGATTAAAAAACAGAGAGAAAAAAAAAAACAAAACAAACAAAACCGCAAAAATAGACTTTTCTTTTAAACAAAGATTTGTACATGGCTGATGTATCATTGCTGTGGCAACACTTTGACAAGGCCGTCACAGCCGCTGGTGCTCTTGGCCAATGGGAAGCTCCTTTTCACGAGAGGGAGGTGGATGGAGGCGGAGTCAACCACCTGCACCAGGCGTGTCTCTGCAAGGTCTGCCACAGGAGGGCGCTGTCCAACACCACATGACCATGGCATTGCCGACATCTTCCCCCACGGACTTCAGCTATCCACTGCTCTGACATCTCTGAACGCATTTATTTTCCATGTTCACGCTTTTTTTTTTGTTTCGGTTTTGTTAAGGTTCTCCGCCAAACGTAATATGCAGCACTTTATTATTTTTTTTAAAGAAGTCTGTATTCTTTAGTCTTTTTTTCTTTTCTGTTCATTTGTTCTGTGTAGCTGGGATGTATGTGTGTGTGCATGTATGCATGTGCACCCACATCAACCCCTGAACTCACACCCACCAGCACCACCACCACTGACACCACACACTCTCACTCTCAGTGTGTGTGTGTGTGTGTGTGTGTGTGTGTGTGTTAGGACACTACGGCCGCTGCAGAAGATGCTGATGCTGGCACTCCTCCACTGGCACTGGAGCCGTATGGCCCCGTGTCTGGCCCCCCGCCGGGCCCCGTGCTGTTGGGTGCGTTGGCCCCGGAGAGGAGACTGCTGTTCCCTCCCGAGCGCAGGATGGCCCCCGCTGCGCTGCAGTGGGGCCTGGGCCCCGGCTCGGGCGTGTAGGTAAAGGTGAGCGTGGTGGAGTAGATGATGCCGTCGTTGCGCACCAGCGTCACAGGCACCTGGACCGGCTGCCGCACCCAGCGCCAGCCCTCCCGGAAGGCCGAGATGTCGGGCACCACGCACAGCATACTCTCTGCACACCTGGGTAACGAAGGAAAGAAGGTGAGCCACAGGAAAAAAAAGTTGAAAGACAAAACCTGCCCAGAAACGGCATAGCTTGTAACATCATCTATTTATCATTTTAACAATTACCAAAACTCACATTTTAGTGGCTTTGGAAGCACAAGAGCACATCACCGTTAATGGTGAGTTGTAGATATTGCTGACATTTTCTCCAAGTCATATATGGCAGTAGAAGTTGTCAAGCGGTAAAACAAGGTAAGTGTTCCTCTAATGCCAAGGGAGGGGGGTGGCGGGGGGGGGGGGGGCGCAAAGAGCACTTAGGATTTTACTAGAGAAGGGAAAAACAACCAGCCACCTCCACACATCCCCTTCAGTTTTGAAGAGCAGGGGTTTTAAAGACCTGGGATATTTGTCATGAGAGTAGGAGAGGAAAGAGAAAGAGAGAGAGAGGGAAAGAGAGAGATAAGAGAAAAAGGGAGATAGGGAGACCGTCTTGTACTTGTACGTGGTCATACTAAAGGATGACGGTGAGAGAGAGAGAGAGAAAAAAAAAGAGTGTATATGTAACAGAGAAAGAGCCAGAGAGAGAGAGAGACTGTGTGACCGAGAGACTGTTGCATACAAAATGTCATATATAAAAAAATAAATAACATTAAGAGAAAGAGAAATAGCAAGAGAGAGTGAGAGAGTGAGAAAGAGACATTGTCTCGTACCTGTACATGGTTTCTGCCTCCACATCGCCAAACCACACCCTCAGGTTTGGAGTGAAATTCTGACCTGTGAGCTCAAGCATGGCCACATCACCACCACCATTTAGCTGAAAACACACAAACGCAAACACTCAAGGACCATGTATGTGTGTGGCCACATCACACCACCTTTTAGCTGAAAATACAAAAGACAAACAGAAAAGAAAAAAGTATGTGTCAGTGTTTGTGTGTGTGTGTTACCTGTAAGCTCTCAACTACAGGCACAGGTGTA
>JAGFZM010000095.1:293199-335952 GCA_017657215.1 Limnothrissa miodon | reverse complement strand
GACATATACATCCAGACACCAGCAAAATGAGGCCTTGAGGATGTTTTTATTTTATTCCCCCCAAGAGGTAAAATTTCTTTAATCATCTTTTACAACACAATACGCTCTCTGTTGGCAAAACTTCTTTGCACTTCCTTCTCCAGAGCCCTACTCAGCAAGAAAGAATGAAAGAAAGAAAGAAAGAAAGAAAGAAAGTAAGAAAGAAAGTAAGAAAGAAAGATGAAATTCAAAGAATGTTTCCAAGAATGTAAGCTGCGACAAGCATTAACGCATGTTGGAGTCTGTGTCCTCCCCCACTAAAGCCCACTGTAAGAGCTGAGAAAATCTAGGGCCAAATTTCAAATGGTGTACAGACTAGTAGGTCTTTACTTGCCCTTGGTTTGTGGACTTGAAACAGTAACCAACAATAATGCCAAAGTGCACGTTGGCCATATTGGGAGGCCACGGCACCAAACAAAAGCAGCTTACTCAGCACAATTTCTTTTGAGTTTGGGGAAAAGTAGTTTAAAAAGATCGTAATGAATGCTTATTAACTGACGCAAAACCTGCGGCAGTACGCTACCTCTGCTACAATGAACAAGCAGTGGGGGTTTCCCAATATGGTGAAGCCCTCTGACCACGTACTGCAATTGAACTGTGATGTTACATTCACAAGCTACATTTACTCTGACATTTCTGCATTTAGCAGTTGTTTGTTTGTGTCCAAAGTGACTTTTTGTCAACTATTAATTACTTCATTGCCAGTTTCCCGTGAAGCAGCATAGGCTAAACAGTGGCAGCCGGGATACAAACCCACAACTTCCTTTCTACTGGCATAACACCAAAGACCTACGTGGGGGACATGATAATGCTCAAGACCCGACACAGAGAGGCTCAAGACACAGATCTGCTTTTTTACTTGGCGTCATCAGTAAC
Source organism: Limnothrissa miodon (assembly GCA_017657215.1). Taxonomy (NCBI): domain Eukaryota; kingdom Metazoa; phylum Chordata; class Actinopteri; order Clupeiformes; family Clupeidae; genus Limnothrissa; species Limnothrissa miodon. The sequence continues at coordinate 335,037 of JAGFZM010000095.1, read as the reverse complement.
AACAACATCGAGGTTGTTTAAAGTGCGGTATGATTACAATGTTTTTCTTAAAATAAATGGTCATCTCGAGATCTATGCTTTTTCAAAAAGCTAAAATAATTTTATCCATTCTTGACTGACTTGCTCATCCAGGAACATTGGGAGTTGGCTCACTCAACCCAACCAGCGCTCTGTCTTTTTGGCTCCGGCAGCAGACTGGGCACACGGAGACAAGCTTAACCCATCAGTGCAATATCCTCCACTAGACCTCACGTGCCAGTAGTTGGGACAGGCACACAAGCAATAAACGCACAGGAAAGGACAGTAGGGTTTTTTTTTTTAGCTTTCGCGGTTAGCGGTTACTGACTGCCTCCCCTTGCCAAGGCCTCTCTGGTTCTTGGAGCTCTGTGTTGTCTCGACCAATGGATCAGGCGACTGACCAGGCCAGGGCTGACCAGATGAGGCCTGTGAGTTCAGGCCCGAAGCCCAGGGCAAAGCCCGTTTGCCAGCAGTCATGAGCCGTGCAGTATAAACACTGGCCACTCGTCTCCATGATTTAGTGAGGGTGGAGGAGGTGCATTGGTCAGGTCCTCCTATGAAAGCTGTTCCTGAGCAGTTCAGCAGATGCCGGGTTAGGGAAAAAAAGGGGAGGTTGGGGTGGTGGTGGTGGTGGTGTTGAGGGTGGTGGTTACGCTAGGGGAAGAGGGGTAAGTGGAGGCCCCCTTTGCCAGGGCCACTGGTAATGAGCAGGTCTCGCCGTAAGCCCCAGACCGCAAAGCGTGCTGCCCGTCGGTGGCCAGGCCGGCTTTCGTTGGTCCTGCTCTGTCATTGCGCTCGCATGCTGAGTACATCAGGCAGGAAACGCCAGCTGCTGGATACGCATCAGACACGGCAGAGAGAAAGAGAGAGAGAGAGAGAGAGATGGGGATGGAAAATGAGGGAAGGAAGAAAACAGTGGTTTGTGTAAAAGAATGAGAGGAAAAAAGAGCGCGACTGAGATAGAGAGAGCGAGAGAGAGAGAGAGAGAGGAGAGAGAGATATTGCAGAGCGGAGGGAAGAGTGGGTTGAGAGCGCGGGAGAGAGTAGAGAAAGAGCAAGAGTCCTGAGTAATTTTTCAGCTTGTCAAACAAACCTTCAGCCTTTCATTTTCCAACCGAACCATCCTTGCCTGTCCAAAACTTTTTCCTCAATTCTCCCTGCTTTCTCTCTTTTAAAATACAGCAGAGATCATAACTGAGACCTACCCACAAAGAGAGCAGACAGCGGAGGGCAAATAGAGGGAACACTATCACTGCCAACAAACCAAACCACAAAGGCAGCCACAGTCCAGAAGTCGAGAGAAAAAATATATTTGTAGGGATGCACATCTATAAAGATCAGCCAAGCAGCAGCCAAATATAAGATGGACCTTCATTCCAGCCACAACCATGGACCAAGCACCCAACACACACAAACACACACAAACTTCACATCTAAGGAACTCCATATAGCTTTAATGGAATGGAGCACAATCAAAACACAATCAGAACACAATTGATTCAGAACAGAAGTAAATCTACAGCCATGTCACAGGATCCGTCACCTACGGCCAACATAACTGTAAGTAACAACGGAATAACATTGCACAGATTGCTTAGCTATGATTAGGGCACAACAGAGAAATACAACATACTGGAGACCACATTCGAACATTACAACAATTGGGACAGTGGTAGGATTTTTTTATATAATGTCCCCAACCCGCAGCTCAACCCCGACTGTTTTTCAGAGTTTGTGGCGGAGGCGTCTTACCTTGTCAGGCGCTGCGGTTGAGGGTGCTCCCCAAACTTCCTGTAAACAAAACAAAACAAAGCTGATTAGCGAGAATGTTCGTGTGACAGTATCACAGCATCACAGACACACACGCAGTACACACACAAACACACACACACAATTCTAAATGGCCCCTTTATTGGAAGATCCTGAGCAGGTGCACCAAAGTAACCTTGTGAGGGAGGTGAAACTGGATAAGGTCATGTGACTGCAAACACCTGCAATAAGCTCTGTGAGGCTTCCTGTTTTGTTTTTGTGAGTGTGTGTGTGTCTGCCTATGTGTAAGGTATGAGGTTATTGTGTTAACCTTGACCTTCTCTTGAACTTGAGGTGTGTGTGTGTGTGTGTGTGTGTGTGTGTGTGTGTGTGTCAGTGTAAAATTATTTACACAAAAAGAGTGAATGTATATTTATAGAAAACACTTAATGCAGTCATAACTTAATGCTTTAATACCTTGACGCATCACACAACATCAGCATACAATGAGCTAGTCTTCTTTCACACAGCCTTCTAAGTTGCTATTGGCTACCACAGAGGTCATACCAAAGGCTATAGTGACGCAGGTGGTCACACTTGTGTGTGGATCCATGTGTATGAATGGGTTTCATGTTTACCATAAATTTACTTCTGAAGCGACTTATATTTACTTAAATATATTCTCAAAAATGCACTTCCCTTAATTCTGTCATTTATTTGTGAAGACAAATAGTGCCACATCAATAACATAGGCTACTTTTTAACCCCTTGATCGTATTTAAAAGGTATACATTTTTTTTTATTATTATTTTGATTCCTTCTTTGTTTGACACAGAAGGACCATGGTGAAAGACGTGAGGTCCAAGACAATGGCATCAGATTTTGATTCCGGAAGATGCCACTGGCCACTTAACTTAACTTAATCACTTAACACTGCATCCATTCTCCCTCCCCTCTCAAACCACAAGGAGTTTACTATGACTGTGTGGTGACACAAACATGGGGCGCAGCACTCATGAATGTCATATGGCCACGATATCAAACGCCAATCACCCTACTCTAAAACTGCTCCTTTTGGATAGCCCTATAGTAGGCCAACTTCCCTGTGTGTGTGTGTGTGTGTGTGTGTGTGTGTGTGTGAGAGTGAGTGAGTGAGTGAGAGAGCGAGAGAGAGCGTGTTAGTGAGTGTGTGTGTGTGTGTGTGTGTGCGTGCGTGTTACTGTCTTTGGGAGTTTTTTTTTTTTGCCGTGACTGCAGCAGAGCATCAAACCAAGACAGTGACACCACGAAGTTGAGGGACTTTTTTCGCCGAAAGTTCAACCGCAAGCGCTGTCACTCGAGGAGCCTGTCGTGTCAATGACGGCGTGAAAAAGCCTTTAAATGAAAGAAATGTGACCTTGCAGACAGCGTCACCGAGTGCCAGCCTGGTGGCAGGAGGAAAAAGGGGAAAAAAGGCCTGTGCAAGAATGACTAATTCAGTACGCTGAGACACACCAGCAGTGTGGGCCAAAGGTCCAACCATACTGACCACGCGTTCCATATTCCTCTTTTTAGCACCGCTTCCCATTCGCAATGGGCACTATTTTCTCATAAGCACGAGTGATCAGTAAAAAACACATTTGGTTCACACCGGTGATATATGTCTCAGATGCAATCAGGTTAAGTTTTAGAAGTTATTTTTAGAAGGGATGGATTACCACCTGCAATCAGATTGACTAAAAACACATTCTCAGGGCTCCAGACTAACTTTTTGTGTTGGTTGCACTGGTGCGCCTAACTTTTTTTTTTTAGGTGCACCAGCACAAAATTTAGGTGCACCCATATTTTTTATTACGTCGCCTTTAACACCAAAAGGTCACCTTTTAATCCCTCCTTTCATATAACGAAACATTGTCGACCCTTCAACGAATGCACTTTACCCACCCATAGTCTGCCCGCACTCCCGACAGTATATAGGCCTACTGTACAGTGCACTGACTTATGTTCTTTACAGCAGTGTTTTTCAACCTTTTTTGAGCCAAGGCACACTTTTTCATTGAAAAAAATCATGAGGCACACCACCAGCAGATGAAAAATGAAAAAAAAAAAAGGAAACTCTGTAATCTATATACAAAGTATAAAGTAATTCTCACCAAGTGACTCAGGTGTCATGAATAGGAGTCAAAGAAACACAAAGTAGTATTTTATACCTGAGACACAGACACTTGAGCTTTGCCTCATAGCCTGCTGACTTGTCCTTTCTGAGAAGAGAATCACTGAAGTTTTCCATTTGACAAACACTCTCCTTTGTAGTAAAAAAATAAATAAATAAAAAAAAAAATATATATATATATACACACACACACACACACACACACACTCTTGGGCCTAACCTAAAATAGCCTAGGCCTATAGCCTTAATATTATATCAATGAAAGATGCCATTTTGCAGTAGTGTGCTTGAAACACCGTCATTTATGAATAATTGCTGCATCTTATTGGAGCACATGATGGTCTGATTTAGAAAAAATAATGGCCTATGTATAGAAATGAAAGCATTCCTGTTGCACACTGTGCAAAACGGATTTAGAGGGAGGGAGGCATGGCAATTGATCTTAATAGGCTAATTCGTCAGGAACATCTGAGGTGCTATCATCATGTGTAGGCCCAATTTTAACTGACAGACACGTGCGCAAACACACATCATCCTGCTCGTTTTTCTTACTAGGCTACCGCATGCACTTGCGTGAGCATTGCCCAATTACCTTTGAAACAATGTTTAGCACGTCCTTCTTTATAAAACCAGCAACGTTATGAAGATGGAAATAAGGTTCGTTACTTTCGTTTTAACGCATCTTCAATTATTTTCTTAAACCGTATTTGGAGTTTAAAACTAGAACTACCCAGCACAGCATGTGGCTGCCCAATGCGTAGGAGTTGCGTTGTGCGCGACTTGAGTCCAAAGTCAATCAAAGGCTTTTCGCGTATTAAGTTCGCGTATTCGCGTTTATTTCTTGATCGTTTCAGTTCTCTGCTCACTGCTCAGGTCGCGCGCATTGTTTGAGCTAACACAACTTGGAGCAGAGAAAAGCACCACAGCCAATCAGAGGCAAGGACCCGCCCGAACTCTGTCTCTTATTGATTTAGACCACGATACATTCAGGATAAGCAGAGGATAACACAGAGAGATGCTGCACTTGTGAAATAAATTCATGTTTTCGCCTGAGCGACGTCAGGTGCACCAGTGCGACCGCAATTTTTTTTCAGTCGCACTTTTAAAAATTTCGGTCGCATATGCGACCAAATTGGTCGCACTCTGGAGCCCTGATTCTAATGACTGGTGTGAAACAGCTCATACAAAAGCCAAGAAGGGACAGAATCTTTGTGCGTGATGCTTGACAATGACAGACTGAACTAACAATGTGCTTTTGATCACCTCAAGCATACATTTATGTGGCGGAAAAAAGCAGTTCTTCAAACGAGGCCGTTAGCAGCCTAACAAAATACAGCGCCTGAGGCAGGTTGATATCTTCTCTCCTATCTTCTCTTCTTGTCTTGTTCCCCGAGTCTGAACAGGGCTGGAGGAAGAGTCTGGGCTGAGAGCATTGCAGAGCTCCGTGCAGTCAAACTGATGATTCAGAGAAGGGCCCTGTGTTTCAGCAGCCACAGGCACCTCCACCCCACCCTAAACCACACCACCACCCTAGCTCAGCACAACCACTCCTCCACCGTCCCCCCCCCCACACACACACACACTCCATCCTCCCGCCTCACACCGGCTCAAAGCCAACTGACAGCAACCTTGAGCCCTCGCTGAGGACCTACGGGGAGATGGGAGGCTCAGAGCAAAAATAGGATACAAGGGAGGAGAGGAGGGGGGAGGAGGGAGAAAAAAAAATCAATGACTCCATCCTCCTTCAGAAACACACACACACACACACAAACCCTCTCATCTGGGACAAGGGCTCCTCTCCCTCCACGTGGTTGAGCCTCTCTCTCTCTCTGTGTGTGTGTATAGTGTGTGAGTGTGTGTGTGTGTAATGCATATGATCAGATAGTCCTGTGTTCTGGATAGCATGATGTTGTAAACAGAGACAACCATACTTGCATTAAAAAAAAAAGTCCCAGCCTTCTCCCTCTAATGCGAGCACAAAACACATGACTTGACACTGATAGTAACAGCGTTGGGTTTACGCTGATGCTTACAGTGCTTATGTTCCTTGTCAGACACACAATCCTCCATGCTCATTACGCTACAGCGATACACACAGCACTCCACTTTAAAGTCATCGGACACATTCAGAAGACGAAGACAACACTCAAAGTCAACCGCATTAGCCTAACATGAGGGGCTACTCAGAGGCTTGTTTCTTACAAGCACCCCACACACACACACAAACACACACGTACACACGTAAGTGAATGAACTTGGAGAGAAGGAGAACGGAGAGAAAGAGAAATAGCAAAAGAGGGTGAGAAGGAAAGAGGGAATAAAGGAAGGGCCAGAGATAGTGAGGAAGAGAGAGAGACAGTAACAGATACCAGAGGCCAAAAAATGAGGGAACAGGCAAACCATGATTGAGAATGAGCATGTGAAAGATAGTGGAGATTATAAAAAGAACATAAGAGAGAGAGAGTGTGTGTGTGTGTGTGTGCGACTGTGTATGTGAGTGTGTAAGCGAGCTGGTTAAAGCAAGAGAGAGCAGCAGTGCAGTAAGTGAAATGAAGGAACGGCAGGGAAAGTGAGCAGCTGTGTGTGTGTGTGTGTGTGTGTGTGTGTGTGTGTGTATGCAAGTGGAGGAATAATTATAGAGGAAAGGAGATCAATAAGGTTCCCACAGTGAGCCTCTGATGCTGGGGAGGATAATGGATTCCAGGCAGCTCCAGGTTTTGAGGCGGGGGGCTGTGGAGGTAGGGTTAGGGGTGGGGGGTTGTGGAGGTAGGGTTTGGGACGGGGGGCTGTGGAGGTAGGGTTAGGGGTGGGGTATTTGCAGGCAGCCCTTCTCAGCCACATGTACGCCAGGAGGAGACCAAGAGCACGGCACAAGAAGAGCAGGGGTCACTCTGAACTTTATGAAAGGTGTAGTAGATAATGGGACTTACAGAAATGCAAAATTTAGAATGATGCTTTATCTGGTTGTATTGTAGGTACACAACATTCAATCTTTACAGCATTTAATAGTTAAGTCTAAGGTTATTAACCCTTGTCAATTTCTCTACATATACTGGACATACAGAGGAATCGAAATTACGTTTCTAGCTATCCCACAGTGATGCGCACGGTCAGGAGAGCCAGAGGCCGCTGCGTATCCACGCGCCCCCTGCTATGGCATTCACCCAATCACACACCCATTCACACACAGTCACACACCAGTGGAGGGGATTACCATGCAAGGCTCCAGCCTGCCACCAGGAGCAATTTGGGGATTCAGTGTCTTGCTCAAGGACACTTCGATGGGGTCAGGTAGAGTGGGGCTCAAACCTGCAACCTTGCGGTCACCGAACGGCTCCTCTACCACCTGCGCCAACACCGCCCTAATAAAGGGCAAATTGCAAGACAAAAAAAACAATAGGCTACTATGAAAAAAAATCCCATGATGTGAAACATACAGGGTAAGTAGTTCAATGTAATATTCTTTTAATTTAACCTTTTTTTTACTACTTTCGATTTTTTTAAAATCCATCACAACACTGAGTTGCAAGTGATGCTCTACGACCTTTCTAAAGTTTAAGCATTTGGACATATCTATCTCTATATAACAGAAGCTGCTTAAATTTGATTTAATAGTAGGTCTATATAACCTACCTACTACATAGTTCTAATATAAACTAATGAACAAAATTATCTTATTGCATCTGTCTTAATTATTTTTTAAACATCAACACGAATCAGCCTTATTGCGTATTTTTTGAAGAACGATGCTAATCAAAATCTAACGATGCAACCAGTTTTGTCTTTAGGCCTACCACACGTGAATGACTTCGCGATGTCAGATTGTCTATTGTAAAAGAAACATGTGAATTTGAGATTAATTTAATATATTAATTGAATATAACAGTTTAGGAATAGGCTGTAGCCAATGTTTGTTAATTACTGTCCGCTAAGACTATTTCTATTTTTCATGCGTTTATTTAGGCTTAATAGTGTAGCAGCTAATGAAGTCTTTGGACGCATACTGAGCAACGAGTCCATTTCAATGTCCGTTTTTAGCAAAAGTTTTTATAAGCAGTTTGCTCGGGAAATTGGTCGCACCCTTGAACCCTGCATAATCTACATCTACCAGCTACAGGCAGATAAACGACTTTATAAATGTGTAGCCTAGCCTAAATCTCCAGGTCACAGGTCAGATAAATTAGGTCTGAAACATGTAGAATAAATCTACCAGCCACACCCAAATAAATTGGTCAGCATCAACAAATCAGAATTTTTGGTTTAAAATTCCGATTTGCCGGCCAGATTTGATTGGTGGTTGTTTTGATCTGGTAGCCATGGGTTCCAATGCCCTCTCTGAAGCTCAGCAAACAGCAAACAACTCAATCCAATCAGCACTTGTCACAGTTTACCCAGCAGGCAGTAAGCAAAGAGCGTTCTTGGAACATGCAGGCCCACAGGCAGAAAACTGGTGGGGATGGGTGTTGATGATGTCAAGCTTAGTTTCTTTTGAGATGATTAGGTCCATCATAGTTTGTAGCCAACATTGTGTGATATGCCATTTTGAATTTATAAAGAATGAGCTCAAGTCAAATAATATTCATTACAACAAAACTATTGTTTTGAAGCTAGATATACTCAAAACTGCAGGCCATAAGAAGCACTGGACAGAAAAAGACAAACCCTCCTTCTGTCTGTCCGTCTGCCATTCTGTCTGAGTCCTTAAACACAGTACACAGAGCACAATATAGAGAAAGTCAGGAAAGAGACAGATCAAAAGAACAGAAGCAACAAAAACAACAACAACAGGCTGTGCGCATGGACCTCGTTTCCACGAAAAACCACCAGGGCTTCCTTGAAAACGCACCACATGTGAAGGAACTCAAGCTCTGACACCTTCAGACAACACGTCAGCCGTCCTCAGCACCAGATATTTCTTCTGTACTGACAAAAAAGAACAGCAAACGACCCAGAAGAAGAAAACTGTAACAGCCTTTTTAATTTGTTTCATTCTCCTTGAGGTTGTTGTTTAGCATTGTGGTGAAACTAACCACAAGCCAAGCTTGTGAGGGGAAAAAAAAATGATACTAGCTTGACCATTGCCCCCTCTTCCACCTCCCCTTTTTGAGTGCTAAACTTATCCCTTACTGACAGAAATGGTGAACAGCCCAAATACAGTTGGTTGACCAAATTACAGGGCTGGCAGCCACAGCCAAGTGCAGTGACAGATAAGTTTGGCAGTGTTGGAGCTTAGGGTTAGAGGATAGGGTTTCCTTGTCCGTTTGTCAACTGACCAAACTGAGAAAAATAATGTTATAGAGAAAAAACAATTCAAATAAATATATATATATATATATATATATATATATATATATAAAATGTTATAGATAATGAGTAAAATGTGCAAATTTTTATGACTTGCTACAATATGCCATCTGAAAGAGGCAAAGTTTTGACTATCCTGGTATGTGTATCATGTACCCCTGTAACTCGGGCAGAACCCAAAGCAGCTAATTTTTCCCTTCCTACTTCGTCACCTCGGCGCACCAATGGGTGGGTGTTAAAAGTGTGCAGATGACACAGCAACCTTTCGGATGGCAAGGACAACAGGTGGAGGCTCCTGCTGTCCCGCTGGAGCCCTGTGAGGCCCAGGGTCACGACCCCTGTCCTCCCAAAAATACACGGACCTGCCCATCAAGATGAAGCCACCTTAGTCTCTGTAGTCTAGTGGCACTCACAGGAAAGTAATAAGACAGCGGAAAGTTTCCCTCAGTGGTTTAGGATAAACACTTAAGTAAGTATATATGTAAATAAATAAGTAACCCCAATTGCACCTCAATGATGTGTTCAACATGAGAGAACCTAAGGGGCAGGATAGAAAAAACAAAACCTCCCCAGACTTGCTGACATTTTGTCTTGTGAGGGGTGTGAGGAGGAGAGCTCAATAGAGGAAAAGGAAGCCCTGTCGAAATGGTGTTTTAATCGTTTTTTGCTCATGCACTACCACCTTCCTGGCTTCCTTCCTACCTACTCCCCCGACTCTTTCTCCTCACAGCTCCTCGCCCACAACACACACACGCACACACACACACACACACCTGCAAAAAAACGAGAGAAAGAGAAGGGAATAGAGAGGTACAGAAATAGAGGGAGTGGTGAAAGAGAGAGATAGGTAAGATACAGAGAGGAAGGGGTGGTTATAATCATTTATTAGGCAGTAATGCACTATAACTAAGAATGCCACAGTGAAATTAGATTATCATCCCAGAGGAGCATCCTGCACCTTTTATAAAAACATACACACAGACATACACACAATCTAAATACAACTGAACTGAACTACACACACCTACACAATATCAAAACGTATAGGAGATATCATAAGTGTGTGCCATAAGGGTAAGGTTTGAATTGGGGAAGAGGTGATGCAGAGGGTACCACAGTGCAAAAAAGTGTCAGTGTCAGAGCAAATGTACAAATCCAGAGCGAAAACTCTATCAAATACAGTTAAGTTGTTACACAGAATAAAAACAACACAATAAAAAACATAAAACTTTATAGTACAGGAAGATAGACAATATAGAAAGCAACTACACTGTGTAGCCCAGCATTATATGATAAACTAAAACTTTAAAACTAAACACTGATAGTGCTGGGACAGTGGTACATACAACCCAACAAAATATCCCCTCAATAAGCAAATTTCTCCCCAATTCTGTGTGTGAGGGGAGTTTCGCAACACATGCACACATGCACATGCTGTGTGTGAGGGGAGTTTCGCAACACATGCATAGGCGAAGGTGACCCCGGTGACCTCCCAAGGGATGGTGGAGGATGTCCGACTCGGGAACTGGAACCAGTCATTACCGGTCGTTGCGAAACTGTCACAGTCCGTCTTTGGACGAAGACATAGGAGGAAGCACTGAGTCTGTCCTTTTTCCGAAGTGTACTGAGTGACAATGATGTCATAGTTGCGGCAGCCAAAAAAACACCCACCTTGCAGTCCCTTTTACCACTCGAGTTGAGCGCATTACACGAAAATGTGTCATCAACAACGGCAAGAGTTGTGCATTAAGAGGAAAGGATAGCTGTGTGGCCTCAAAAATAAGCTCTCTAAACAAAATAAGTTTGAATATCAACAACAAAAAACAAAAACTGCACTTGTTACTAACTTAAATGATGACCAAAGTCATTTTTATTAAAATGCTTCAGTGACTGAGTGACTGGAGAAAAATTTCTGATGACGCAGGGCCTGACAATATGACCTTCAAAATAAGGCACAGGAAACCAGAGGAGCTTGCAGCGCTTCCTCAATGGCAAATTGAACACGCATCATCTCATTAAATCTACCTGCAAGTGATAGACTAACCAGAACAGATTTCTCTACGTGAGGACCATATTGTGAATGAGACAAAATTAAACACCACCAGAAAAAAATCTCCTTAGCTCAATACTTTGCTGGCAACCCCAAATACATAAATAAAAAAAATCACACTAAGAATATTCCCAATGGTTATTTTTGGCGTCTCAGTGGAATAGTGATCCATGTTGAGCCGCTCACTGTGTCCTCAAAGCAACAAGGCAACCCATTGCAGTGTCTAGATAGCTCTCTAAAAACTGCACTGTGTGGTGCTAAAATTGACGCAAGATTATAGGACAAGACAGCTATGACTCAATCAACCATAGTGGTGTGAAAACACCAGCACAGAATACTATAAAAAAATTACAATTTATAGAAGTCAAAAGTGCTCTCCATGATCTAAAAGAAGTGCAAGAAACCCCATGAGTTAAGCTGTTATTGCTTTAAACAGCTTATAAGTCTTGCATGATGACAGTGACACTTCAACCAGGGAACACTTCAACTGATGCAACACTTTAGCCAAAAATCAAAAGACAAACCAACTTCAGTCATTCTGCAGTTCTCTTCCTGCTGAAACCCAGAGACTTAAGACCCCAACCCCTTAAGGCCCCTCAGGAGTGCCATCAGAACAAGGCTCTCATAGACTTGAGAAATCTATATTCCCATGGTTCCACATTCTTAAGTTTCCATTTGCACTTTAACGCCAAAGACAATTCTAAAGCTGAGCATTAAGGTTTGTCTTGTCTGTATTTAACCATGTGGTTGCTTCATCCAGGCTGACTCAAACAAGACGAGGAAAAGATAAGTAAAACTACACCTTAAAGTTGGGTTTAAAAACACCCCGAATGATGGGATAATCAAATGCTGTTTGGCACATGACAGTAAGCCCATGGCCTATAATGCAAACAACAACAACAACAACAACAGTGTGAAAAATGTAAAAGGTGAAAGAAGAAGTAATTGGGTAGTTACTTGGAGAGATGGCCATCAGAATAATGCAAAGCATCTAAAGGTTTTATTCACTTCAGGTTTGACTCAGCCATCATACGGCACCTCCAACACAACCCTTCATTTCTCTAAAGCGTTGTGCCTGTAAGAAGCCTCAGGAGCAGAAACATTGCCCTAGCATGTAGTTGAAAGTTGCCTGGGTATCTTGTATTAAGTAAAATTTCCACTGGGTACTGTGATAGGTCCATGTTTAAGGCATGGCTAGATAAAATATTGATCCATAAGTTTCCTTCAGTTTTTGTTTTTATTTATTAATTTATTTATTTTAAGCTTCATTTAATTAGCATTGTGGTTAGGGGTAGGATCAGCATCAAGGGCTAAAGTGTGCTTTCAAGACTAGCTGCAAGAGCTCCATATAGGCATAGCTTCTCTAAGGTCAAAGATCACAATTTCAGCAACCCATGACATGACCCAGGGCAAGGATGGCGACCAGAACACATTTAACCCTCCTATAGTGGACTTAGCCAAGAACCCTTGTCTTTGAGGGGCATGTTTTCTTAGAAGTATGGTCGGCATTAACTTCAAGAGTTTATGTTATAAATTATGAAAAAAAAAGTGCACATCATCCTACACAAACACTACACACAAGAAAAGGGGTTTTAAAAGTAAAGGGAAGCATTTGTCACAGAATGTACACACACACACAAAAAAAAGTCACCACCACACATACACACACACACACACACACACACACTCTCTCTCTCTCTCTCTTCTGCACAAACGGCCAAGACACTAGAATAGGTTCAGGTGAATGAAATCATAAGGACTTGTGAGCTGGTAGGGAATGCCGGACCAAGAGCAGAGGATTAGTCAAGTATACTATTACCGTCCCCACAGGCTACTGACAGTTGATATGACTGGTGTGTCCGTGAAGCTCAGCAATTACTTAAAAGAGTCACAGAATGGAAAAGCATTTTTGCCTTGCCTTTGATGAATGGGGAGAGGCTGTGCATGGCCAAAGAGCTATTATGAACAATGAGAGATGGTTGTGCCCTGCCAAAATCTTAGGCTTAAAAAAAAAGCCACTAAAACTTGGGCAAATTAGAACAAAGCCTACAAGTGATGTTAAACAGCATAAAGCCATTGTAGTTCAACAGTGATTGCAAATACATATACATGTGCCAAATATACTGTACATTAAGTTGAATATGTTCCATCACAGAACCAGCTCGCTTCATACAGCCTGTGTCCCTTTTAAGAAACACACACACACAAAACATGTCACAGATATCTTTAAAGGATACTTTGTTGTTGAACCTAGTTTGCAATAGAGCAAGCAAGAGAGGCAGACGGGCATGTTGCACCACCGGTTATGCTAAGCTTTGCTGTAACACTAATTAGAAAAGAGTTGGTGTTTGGTGGTGTGTATGGGTGTGTATGTGTGTTTAAGTGTGTATGTGAGTATACGTGTGTTATAGATATATCTGCTCGTTTCACGTCTCACGTTGAGTTTGAGACCCAACATAACATCATGGTAAACCTTTAAATCTTTTATCAGGTCTACAATAGTTAACACTGGTAGATATGAATAAAGCATCTAATACTGTGCATTACATTATTATCAGGAAAAAACTGTCAAATGTCAAGTTGTATTGGAATCTTATTGTATTGTTTACACCTACTTATTAGTGTTAATAACGGCATATTGGATATATTCATTAAGAGTAAATTATTTATATTATTTTATTATATAATTACAAACCTGTAGGCTAGTTGAGTAGCACATCACAATGTTAAAGGTATAGTTTGGTATACACTTTCATGCCAAAAAAAAAAAAACACTTTATTTTGCTACCATACTTGGGTTGGAACATTAAAGGTGTAGTTCGGTTTTTAACACTTTGAGCCCCTTTTACAGGTTGTCTAACATGCAATAAAGTGGTTGACACTGACATTTTAGCAATTGCGCCTGTCTCGGCTATTTGGGAAATGTAGAATTGCCTCTGCCTGCTTCAAAAAGGCTAGCAATGGGCATTTGTTGTTTTCATCCTTAGAACACTAGTTTTTGGTTAGTGGTGATCTCTGATGTTCCAACCCAAGTATCGTAGCGAAATACAGTTCCTGTCATGTTTTATTTGCCATTTTGTAAGTCCCATAGGCTTCTATTAGAAGACTCTTTGCTCCTTAATATTACTCCGCCAGCCCTGAAGCTACAACTGAAGCGGAATTTTATGTGTGGTTGTGATGTGATCTGAAAAAATAGTTTCAGAAGTGCCAAATAAAACTTGACAGAAGCTTTATTTCGCTATGATGCGTATTTTGAAACATCAGCGAGCACCACTAGTGTTTTAAGGATAGAAATAACAAATGCACAATGCTAGCGATTTTCAAGCCGTCAGGGGCGATTCTACATTTCCCGAATAGCCGAGACAGGAGCACCCATGAAAGAGGCTCAAAGTGTTAAATACCAAACCTAACCTTTAACAGCATTTCTCAGACGTGCTACACATTAATTTTTGTCTTAAATTGTAGGCATCTCCCTTTGATCAGCTTGCTTTTTGCCCATGGAATACCTGGTCTCGAAAGCCAACAATGTAATGGCTGTAATCCTCAAACGAACACTCAAGCAAACCTTAACCAAAACAAACCACAGGCAACCAATCAACAACAAGATGGTATAGAACCCCTACCCTAACCATCTTGTTGCCGATTGGTTGGCCGTTGTTTGTTATGTCTAAGTTTAGATCCCCCTGCTACTAGTGTTTGTGTTGTCTTTCGAGACCGTGTTTTTTCACTGTGTATTCAGGGGGCAGAAAGCTAGCTGGTCAAGGAGAGATGCTTACGATTTGAGACAAAAATAAAATTGCGCTAAAATCCTGCAGCATCTCACAGAGCACCTTTGATGCACTACTGATGTACTACGTCTATCTACTTTTAACAGAATGATGAAGATCTGAGTTAAGACCAAGGTTTCACAGACCGAGTGGCGACACACTGTGAAATGCCATCCCGTTAAGGTCACTCCCTTACACAAACCAGAACGAAGTCCTCTTGTACCAGTGTTTGTACACTCACAAATTCACAACCCATTCACACTGATGTTCACTTCATACACTCAAGTCCAGTGCTAGGGGAGTCACAAGATTATATAGCAGTACAATAGTATGACTGGCACAGTAAGCACAATAGTTGGCATAGCAACATGACCTATAGCCAATTTAGTTAACTGAGCAAAACAAGCTAATTTAACAGAGTAGTAAGTAAAGTAAGTGAAGTGGACATAAATAACATTTATTGTTAAGACGGCAGGTAAAATCATGTCCATGAACCAACAACAATAATTATGAAAGACATATCTGATGTTGTTTCACATGAGAAAAATCAGAATGTGTCTGTCTGGCACGTATCTGTTGCAAAACGCCACAAAGCCATGAACGCTGATCGCACACTACAAGAAAGGTTTTTATTTTAAGGACTAGTGCACTAGAGTGTTCTAAAAGGACGAGTGTTCTGAAAAAGGAACCGTCGGTACTCTCCTCTCCAGCTTGTGGGTAAGAGCCATAAAGTGGGGAAGTTCTAAACTTGGCCAACATGTGCCACATATACATGTCCCAATGCCAACCATCACATTACCAAACAGCACAGACTCAATATAAATATTCCCTCAGTGCCTGCCCAATCTCTGAGGACATTTGGAATTAAGGACAGCAAACGCATAGAAAGGGAAAGAATAGGGATCTATACAGAGAAAGAGACTGACAGACAGAGACAGAACATGAGAGCCAGAGAAAGAGAGAGAGACTTGCCTGTTACCCCTGATTTAGGACTAGATGAGAAATCACAACCTGGTTGGCGTGAAAAGAAACAACAATAAATGTTATGGAAATGGATAGGGGGAAACCTGTCCCTCTGACAGAAGCCATTAATCCAAGCCATATGCCAGGCCACATGTAACAGGAGGGCCACACACTACACTGGTGTTTGGATTGGGGGAGGGCCACTTATGCTCGGGTCAGAGAAGTTTGAATTGGGTTGGACAGGATTGTGTTGTGTTGTGTTGGCCTGGGATGTGTACAGTGCTGTGCTGGTTTTTGGTTGGGCTGAGTTGGGCTAGGCTGGGCTGGGTCAGGTCGCCTCAGGCCAGGGAGGAACACATGGTTCAGGCTGCAGCCAGGGGAGCCAGTTCCATCTGACGTGGGGAGAGTTTAATGACAGGGAAAACACTGGAGAAATCTCTCGAGCTTGCCCTGACCACTTTCGACATCAAGCGAAACCCCTCTGGAGCTCTGTTTGGGGCTTTCGGGGGAGTCGTTGGGCACGGCTGTTGGAAGCACGCCTAAAACAATTACACAAACGCACTTGCGAGAGCGTACAGATGTCCTTACACTTGTACAATACACTGTAATGGGTAAGCTTTTGAATTGGACAAAAATGGAGTGCAAATTGACATCTAAACCAAGTTTCTACGCACAGGGTTTCTTATGTTCAAGCAAAACATCTACAAGCAACTGCATGCAGACAATGACTGATGCAGATGAAAAGTGCTTAGGCCAAACAAGCTAAGCAAAGACGTTGGATGAGCTAAGGGCTTGGTTAAACTTTTTGTTAAAAGTTAAACTTGGTTAAACTTTTGTATATTGTTGTAAACAAACTTGAGATGTAAATGTTCATTTTAGCTGACAGCAGTAATGTTGTCTAACAAGGTTGATTTTATTGAGACTGTTATTAATAAGTAGTCTGCTATAATGGCTAGGGTTGTAGCGGTACACTATTTGTAATTTCGGTTCGGTTCACTTTCTTGAGGTGCTCGGTTCGGTTAATTTTATGCACAAAAAAGGCAGGAAAAATGTTTGCTTTTATTTATTTTTTTTAATTAATAAATTAGACTCTGAGTTTTTGAAACTATTGTAACAATTTAAAAATCTTATAATAAAGATTAAAATAAATCTTATAATAAAAATTTAAAAATAAACAAGTAACAAATGTAAACTTTGAACACCAACAGCCTGAATATGACAAAACTATTCAAGCTTAAAGTTTTTGGCTAGAAAGATTAGTTTACCCATATTTTGCACAGAAAGCACAGATCAGGTTGCAGTGACAATATCTCCCGGAGTGGAGAAGACCCGCTTACTAGCAACAGAGGTGGCTGGAATACACAGAGGTAACATTTTTTTTTTCAGACGTGTTTCCTTGCAATGTACCCGATCTTCGTGGAACAATGTCGACAAAAAACTTTGGATTTATCCACTTGCCGTTTTCCATCGGTAACTTTAACGAGGAAGCCAAAGTGTTTTCAGACAGGCGAACGTAACAAGCTGAGAGCTTCTCGCTTGTTAGTATTTGCCATGAGTTTCCAACACTCAGAGTTCTGCATGGAGAGCTTATATTGCGCTGGTTATAGATTTAATTTGAAAAAAAAAAAAATCCGAAAAGGTACGCAAGTGTACCGAACTAAACATGGTGAACCAAAACGGTTCAATACATCAATGAGAACCATTACACCCCTAATAATGGCTAATGACTCGGTTTTTGTTGGTTAGAAATGAGACAGTAATACATATTTCTGGCTATATAGGCTGAAATAAAGTTCCTGCTGAAATAGTTCCAAGGCTGAAATAAAAGTACCTGCCCGTGGGGGTATAAAAAGTCCCAAAGACTCTGCTCAAATAAGGGAAATTAATGTATTGGTGGAAATAGAGTGAATTCTTACGAATTCCCCATTAAGTTTAACAGGGGTCCCTTTTACTACCAGTCTCCTAAAAAGGCGTGTCAGCCTTTCAAACACTACATCATTGACACAGGAAGAATCTCCTTATGATTCGTCTCGCTTCATCAACCGTCTCTGGTTATGCACTTCTGAATGTGTCCAGGATTAAAATAAGCCTAGGCTACTAAAGGCAATCATATATCACGCAACGTCAACAGTAGAAAATACCTTAATCAACGTCATGGTATTCACCATAGCCATTTCACATTGTACCAGGTACCAGTGGAAAAGCAACACAAAAAAACTCAAGTAGAGTGGTGTAGAGTCAAGTCGAGCCGAGCCGGGCTGAGTAGGTACTAGTGGAAAAGCGGCATTAGGCTCAGCTCTCAACTCACAAGCACAAAAACTTCCTAGAGTATACTCTAGTCTCCAGTCGACAGCAAAAAAAAGTCAAAGAGTTTATTATGTTGTCTTGGTAGGGAACCTAACAATAAATATTGATAAAAAAAAAAAAAAAAACACACACTGCCACACATACAAAAAAGGTATTGGTGCAATAAATACAACCTGAATGTTTTGGACTGCGGGGATCAATGAACCTGCCTGCATTGGCTCTGAAGCACAACAGAGCGGAGAGTCAAAGTCAAATCAGCTCATCAGAGTACAGTGGAAGTCAAGCCCGCTGAGAGGAACAATCCCTGCTGGCCAATTCAGTGCCTGTCCAGAATACACAATCACCTTTGTTACATCACCGAGAAGCTGACAAGCAGATTGAAGACACAAAGGCATTGGTGGAACAAGAGTTCAACTGAACCGAGCAACACGCAGAGAGAAGGAGGAGATGATGAAGATGAAGGTGAAGATGAAGGTGATGATATGACAGGCAATAGAGCACTTGGAAAGTGTGCTACGTCCTTGGACAAGCCTGTGGTTTGTCAGATTTTTATCTCTGTGGATTAATGATGTGTTGTGGCAGGGTCACATCTGGCTGGATATTATTACGTTAACTACTTGCTGATGTGTGCTCCAGGGTGCACAATGCATTGTGCAACAAGTTCTTAGTTTTTGTTAGGCCAAAAGAGTTCTTATTATATATTAAAAAGACAATTTTCTACTTATAATTATAAAATATGCTTCATAGTGCTGCAAAAGTTAAAAGAACAGGGGAAAATAACAATAAGAGAGGTTTTTGAGCCCTGGTTGAGGACTCAAAACTATCTTCCTGATAATAAACATGCATTTAATTTCCACAGATCTCCTTTCTTGTACCACCAAAACATTGAGGACTTCAGCACCTCATTGCACAAAAACCTGGGCACATCACAAAGACAGTGCTTAGCCAAAGATGAACTACTTTGCTGGTACTACTTTTCTGTGCGCATACATAAAGACAGAGAGATTACAGAAAAAGGGCCTTTAGAAAGGGCTCACTGTAATGGCTCATTGTAATGGGTTAATTAGACAAAGTGGCACAGCTAAAAGCATCAGAGAGCGTTAGGGCCCCATCAGTTACCCCGAGGTGGTTTTCTTCATGCTACATCTAGCTCCCAAGAGCTTCCATCTCATTGATCTCAATCCCCAACCTCATTAGCCAATGCCCACCCAGAACAGGGCTCCATTTTCCAAAACCAGTTACTAAAGTAGTTAGTAACATTGCCAATGCAGTTGTCCACTGCTGACCAAGCTGACTAAGTTGCTAATTGGATGAGCACTAGTGAGTAATGACAACTGCCTGGCATATGTTGTTCCATTCACTGACAATGTGGCAAAACCTTCCCCTGACTGCTCTGTATGTTGTGCTATCTGATTAATTCTATCTACCTGGCAATCCTGTGGTCATGTTCAAAATGCTTCTCTTCCTGCAAGAACACAGCATGACCAAACATGGCTTTTCTTGTAAGTTTTCTGTGCCGAACATCAAGCAATGCAACAATGCCTTGACTGTTCTAAAGCATACTGTTGCAGTTGTCATTCATCATTGTATAGGGTTTTGTATGTTTCTGACACTTACTGTAAACTTCACTGTCAGCAGCAGTTTTTTATTTAACGTTTTCCCTCACATTTAAAAAAAACATCTGGGGCCAATGGTGGTGTAGTGGTTAATGAACTTGACTAGCATGCTAATAGCTCGGAAATTGTGAATTTGAATCCCAGATGCCACCGTTGCACTTAACTCTCACTTGCTCTAGGGGACACTGGTCCTGATGTAATTGATAGTTGACACCTGTAAGTCTCTTCAGATAAAAGCATCTGTTTAAATATAGATGACCACAACATTGCTCTTAACCAATTATCATGACCTACTGTGTGTTTCTGTTGCCATTCATGCAAGATACCTCATCTTTACTGTGCCCCAACACTTACTCATTCACAAATGCACATCTGGCCAGGATAAAGAAGCGGAGAGCAAGGCATGTGTCAACCTGGACTCAATCCAATTATAGATAAGTTAACTTTGACTCGATCCAATTTGCTAGTCTGATGAGCCTGGATGGACAGTGAGAGAGAGAAAAACCATGCTGTATCAGTTGCTGGACTGTTTTTAAATCTTGTACCCCCAATCACCTGAATCCTTCCTAACAGCCCTCCCCACCCCCCCACCCTCACTACCAGCACCCCCCACTGATTTTGTCTGCAGAGGAATGATGACTCATGGACAGAGAAGTAACATGAATTGACAAGGTTTATTTTATTTTTGGACAGTGGTGGGGAGGCTAGAGATGGTGGGTCAGAGCACCTTATTTTATGAACGCAATTCATTGATCAACTCTATAAAGTTAAAAACAACCAAAGAGCCACAAAACAGCCATTATTTCTTCCCCATGTCAAGGCTAATATAAACACCACACTTCATATTTTAGCCTAATTCAACCCCTTTCACCCCTCCTTTTTTTACTCATCAGAGACCTGTGCTCGCAACCTCCCAAACCTTTATCCTCAGCCTAGAACAGTGTGCGGCTGCACCACAGCTGACATAAAAGGAGGTGAGAGGAAAGTGAGAGAGTGCGGTTTCCAGTGAGTGGTGGAGCAAATAAAGGGGGGGGGGTGAGAATGAGAAGAAAGAGCAAGAGTGAGAGGGAGAAAGAGTGAGGGAGGGACGAAGGAAGGAAAGAAAAAAAAAATCAGAATGTGAAAACTCCAACACTGCAAAATCTCTGAATGACCTTTAGCCCACTTGTGATCCATAGCAGCCAATGAAAGCAAGAGAAGGGAAGGGGGGGTAGTGGCCAATGAAAGCATGGGAAGGGGGGGTAGTAGGAGGGGGTGAGAGGTGCCATAGACAACATGTGGGAGTGGGCAGAGAAGGGAGCACAATCTGGGGACTGCTGGCTGTCCGCTACAGAGTCGTGTCACCTCTAACCCGCTGTCTGGTTTCTGTGTCACTGTAAAGGCAGGAGGGGAAAACACACACACACACAAACACACTTCAGTGCTGCTTCTCGTTCCTCTATTTTCATCTCTATCACTTTCTTCCTCCACGCCTCCATGTCTGATGACCTTACAGGATGAGCGAGCGCCACAGTGGGAGCGTCCCTTCTTTGTCTGCTAGTCTATCTGTCTATGTGCGTGTGTGTGTGTTTCTGGTTGTCTGTCTGTCTACCTGTGTGTGTGTGTGTGTGTTTGTCTTGTTGTCTGAGCTAATATGTGTGTCTGTGGAGAGTCTGTATCTTAACCCTGTGTCCAAAATATCACAGGCAAGAGATCCACCCATGATTGGGAGTTTTGCTTTAATTGGTGATCGGGTTTTGCAAGAACGTACAGAATTAGCTGCTGTTATTAGCTACTGAACCATAAATGCTAAAACAGCATGCAGAGGTAAACTATTTCTTCACCAATGTGAATGGGTACTTGTGTAAAGAACCTTCCACAGAAACAGTTTTAAGACTAAAGTGTGGATAAAGATCGTTCCTGATTTGATAGCCAACGTTAAGAGAAAAATAGCCCCCGAACCGCCATGGCATGAAGGGCTTTAAGAGGTTTAGCACTCTGAGATAACTTGCCCGAATTTGTCATTGAATCACCTCCTTGGAACCCCCCCCGAGTGTATTCAGTTTGTGTTGAAACATGAAGCAGTAAGCCAGCACAACTCACTCCACCCATTATGATGAAAATCACACTTCCAGCTGCCGTGGGCTGCCTCTTTCATTTTAAGTCCTTTTGGATGCAGCTTTGCATTGTATTTATTAGGAACAGTAATCACGTTTACTTACTTCATATTTAATTCAATTTGATTTAAATTGCGCCCTATACAGTAATCTTTTCACATGGTGCTTCAAGGTATTTTTTATATTGTAAAATTATTAGTCTTTAAATCAAATGTGTGAACGTGATCAGAGTCACTCAGTGGTCCCTGGAAGAAACACACCAGTTTATTTCCTCACTCAGCCTATTGTTTCCCCTCACTTGGAGTGGGAGGGGAAGTGTAACCTGACCAAGTGGTGTGTTGCCCAAAACCATAGTACAACCATACCATACCAAGTTAGCGAATTGCAATGTAATTTCCCACTGCCAACCAACAGAGTTCTTAAGTGGTTAGTGAGCTCCGCAGCACTAGTATGGGCCTGTATCTCCAAGGCAATATCCACCAGCTGCAAGCTACGCATATTTGCAAAAATGAATGAGTTGAAGCTTCCAAATAGGAATCAAAAAGTAATCGTAATTGACATGATCGACTACATTTTTTCAGGTCAATTAATTGAATTACGTTCCCTTTAAAAACACTACTGCGTGTGGAGTCACGTGACCCCGCTCCATTGCGTTATTCCGCCAACATGTCGAGCATGGAGAGCTTAAACACTGAGACAATTGAGCAACAAGAGCAGCTGGTAACAACATTGTTACAAAAGGGCCTCTTTTTACTTAGCTCACACAGGCCCAGGCCTTAATTTCAGGCAGGCTTTAATAACAGGCAGGCCTTTATTTCTTATTGACCCGGTAGGTAGAGTCTGCTATTGTACCACGCTCTTTAATTATGGTGAACTACGTGCGGGCTACGATTTTATATTATTATTATTACTACTACCGATAAAGGGTTTGTTTTTCTCCTCTACTTACTCAAAACATACTGAATAGTCTCGTTCTCAACGTCCATGTAAATGCATGCGTAGGATGAGTGGGTAAATGTAAAGCTCTTTGAGTGGTGGTTGTAGTCGACATACACTTTATAAATGCAGTGTATTCACTATAAACCAAGCCCATGGATGTTTGAGATCAGGTGTTTGTGCTGTATGTCCACCTTTTTGAAGGCCGATATTTTCTGGCCTAACACTAGCAAACAAAAGCAATGTTCAGCATTATTTGCTGCTTCTTTTTTCCCCCAAATTGGTGTATTTAGGTTCAGAGCACTATACATCAGCCAATAAACTATAAACAATAAAAGGTTTAGGCCTATATTTAGCACTGACTAAAATGGTAGACCGATTAGCTGGAAATAAAATGTTTTTACCAACTGACATACTGATGACAAAGCATATCCAACAGCAGTTGGCTTTACACCATCTAAATTAAGTGCACAACTCAATGTAGGCCTCAAAGTCTCTTTTCTCAACCTCCCCTCTCCCTCTCAAGACCCCCCCCCCCCCCCCCCCCTTTAAATCAATTCAAGACTGTGAGAAGTTTAAAAGGCCTCGACTCGTCTCGGAGGGATTGCACTGGGTCACTCGTTGGAAGTTCTGAGTGCAGGACAGGATGATCAGGCTGTCTAGTCTGGTCTGGGCAGCTTCTACTAACTCCTAGCCTATAATTACAAATCTGGCTAAGAACAACTAGTACAAAGTGTGTATGTGTGTGTGTATGGAGGAACAAACTAGGGCTGTGCGATTTTGCCAAAAATCTAAATTGCGATTTTTTTCAAGAAATATTGCGATTGCGATTTTATTGCGGTTTTTCACAAAAACAAGCACCAAATATGTCCCATTAATATTCATATTTGCACACAATGTTTAATTAAAAAATAGAAAATAAATTACTCATTAATCAGCATATTTTTATTCAAGAGAATATCTTGTTGCGTTGAACCCCAATCTTTGTTTAACATCGTGCAGTGTGTAGCTAACAAACAAGTCTATGCATTAAGTCTATGGAGTTGCAAAACAAAAAAATTGTGTACCTCTGCGATTTCAAAATTGCGTTACTCAAAATTGCAATTATATTGCAAATGCGATTAATTGTCCAGCCCTAGAACAAACTGGATGAGACGAAAGGGAAGGAAAAGGAGTGTAAAAGAGACACACACACACACACACAAGAAGGAGGGAGCAAGAAAGAGAGAGAAGGAGGGAGAAAAAAGGAGAGGGAAAGAGGGAGAGAGAACGGGGGGGGCTGCAAAGAGAGATTAGATAAGGGTGAGAACAAAACCATATTCAGGCTAAAGCTGGTTGAGCAAATTGAAGGGAGGGAGATTGGACAGGTTCTCAGACGAGCTAAGGGGCCTTTGAAGGATAGAGCATTCAGCACTACTAAGCCTTTACTCTCTCCACATATACGCGTGTGGATGGATAGTAAGGGGAGATAGGTTTATACAAAGTCTATTCCACACACGCAATCTACACACACTTTCTTTAGTGCCACCACACCTCTAAACACTGAGGAAACAAGTATGACAATCCCCACACCATCCGCTCCTACATTATTCTATTTAAAAAGAAAGAAAGAAAGAAAACAAAAGAGAATCCAAATTTCATCTTTTTTTCTGATGTAGGCCTGTCTCAGGGTAAAAAACAAACAAACAAGGGCTAACGTCTAGCTGATGACCCTACTGATTTCATCAGATTACTTCTGTCACTTAACGACACACTACACCATGGTGGCCTGCATATTTTCAGCCAAAACAAACAACTCATCAACAAGGGGCCATTTTCCTGTCCAAAAGAATCAGAAACTCAACGTGAGCTTTTTTTTCCTTCCTTTGGCGTCCTTTTTTGCCATTTTCCCCCCTTTTTTCCTATCAGCATGTTTTCTGCAGCTGGGTCCCTCCCTGCAAGACTTCTCGAGCACTGAGGCTTATCTCACTTTTAATAAACCACTCAGCCCAACATTCACCCCTGCATTGAGAAAATATTAGTTCAAGAAAGAACGTAGAGAGAGAGGGAAGGAGAGGGAAATTGTGTGTGTGTGTGTGTGTGTGTGTATATGAGAGTGTGTGTGTGTTTGTTCATGATCTTGACCCCAAGGGAACCCACAACTACTTGCAAGGGAAACTGCATAACTGCAAGGGAAACTGCGGAGAACAGAAAAACAGCACGAGGCTCCCATGCAACCTCCCAAACCCCCGCCTCTGCCCAAGAAGTTGTAAAACACAGCGCTTCAGATGGAAATACACTGAATGAAACTAAATCTAAAACAGAACTGGGGGAGAGGTGGGGCACGTTATTTCTTTGTGAATGAAGCATCCTGCATGTTGGGGTGTGTGTGTTTGGTAGAGGTGAGGGGGGTGAGGGGGGCTTGCAAGGGGCGGGTGTAAAAACTGCTGACAACAAAGAAAGACAGGCTCCTTTGGTCATGCCGTAATCACGACCAACAGGGACAGTTTCTGAATGAGGAAAGTCTACAAGAGGAAAAGGGCACCCGCAAAACAACATTCATACACCTTTTTTAGTGTCCCATACATCACACATGCCAAGTTTACAGTCTACAGTCTACTACAGCAGTGAAGGGCACAGAAAGAAACTATGACATTTATATAGGACTGCATAAAAAGGTATGAATAAATAGCTGTTCTGGTTTCTGGTTTATCCATGCTTGTAATTCATGGCAGTTCTGAGCATTACCGGTCTGTACTCATGCACAACACTGAAGCAATACAGTGCTTAGTCTAGCCTACTACACTCCTAGGTCACATAGCTTCAATGCTAACAAGAGGGGAAATCCTACCATACAATACTGAAGTGGTAAATTCAAACACTTAGACCCCCTACACTGCAAATCCTTCCAAGTATGAATGTTAAAGTGCATGCGCGTGCGCACACACACACACACACACACACAGTGGCAAGGGCCCAGCATGATCAATGTGCCAAACTGAAAAGGGGCCAAGCCAAATTACTCTCCCTCAAAAAAAATGCCTTTTCATTCTGCATGCTTTTTTTTGTTCTGTGTGCCTTGGACCTAGTCTTGAGGGAGAAAGAGAGAGGAGGAAAGGGTAGAGACAGAGAGAGAGATGGGGGGGGGGGGGGGGGGGGGTGTTTTAGAGAGTGAGGGGGGAAGGGGAGAGAGAGACCAGGCTGTCTTTTTGGCCAACCACAAAAGCAACTGGTCACATTTCA
The DNA here is from genome assembly GCA_017657215.1 of Limnothrissa miodon. Lineage (NCBI taxonomy): Eukaryota > Metazoa > Chordata > Actinopteri > Clupeiformes > Clupeidae > Limnothrissa > Limnothrissa miodon. The sequence goes on along the minus strand of JAGFZM010000095.1, from coordinate 308,857 downwards.
AACAGGCAAAATAAAGACCACACCAAACTCACATGACCACCACAGTGCTCCATTCCTTTGACAGAGCAGTGAGGACACAGGAGCCTGGTTGTCTAAACTAGAGATGGAAATCTTTGATTGTAGATCTTTAATTTTTATCATTTTACTTGGGCCCGGGTCAGGCTTGGGCTTGGGCCATGTCTTTTGTGGTAAATGAGCGGTCAGGTGATGCATTTCGACCAGTGTGATAGATGCAAAAATGGATGCTGATGAGGTAAAGCGGAGGACATAGTGTGGCGTTTATTCTACATTTTGGGTGAGCTAGAACGCAAGGTCTTAAAGTGTTAAAAAATCAATAATGTTAAATGTACACCTCTAATGACTCATTCTTGAGAAAATGAGGAAGAGTTGTGTGTCTGTGTATATTTTAATAATTTTGGGCTGTAAACAGGTTCGGGCTTTAAAAAGCTGTCAGTCAAATTGTACTTGTCGGGTTCAGTGGATCCACCAGTGGATCAATTGGCACAGCATACTCCCATTTCTATAAGCGTCAAATATGTTCTTATCAACTTTACCTTATCAAAGTGCCCTGCTGCTGTTTAGAACCAATCAAAAATTTGGGCATCCATACCTGGGTTTTGATTCTGTCCCAGGGTCGTTGTCCTGGCCTGTGTGTGTGTGTGTGTAGGTCGCAAAACTGTCAAGTGACACGGTGTGTGATGTTGTTCATGCCCTTCTCCTCTACCTGTGCCCATGTCTGGAACAGGCCTGAAGGCATAGGGGGTGGGGGACACATTTGTGCTCCCTTTTAACTCTACACCAGCACAAACACACACACACACAGCTCTCACATCTGCTGCTACTCTCTTCTTTTCAATCCTCTTTCTTTCATTTCTTAGTCACTGGTGTTCTCTCTTTCTCTCTCCTTCCCTCTATCTCCCACCCACCCCCTCCTTTGCATTGAGCCCTTTTTCCTTTCATAACCGGTGTTAGGGAAGAGGAGAGCCCCCTCGGGAACTTTTCCTCTGTAACACTCTTCACCTTTCCTTTCCAGGGAACTTCCCCCCTCTCCGAGTGCAGGCATCCACACGCACGCACACACACACACACACACACACACACACACACACACACGGCTCAGTGTCTTAAATAGACAGGTTTTATGGTGTCATTGTAAGCCACACACGGGTCCATCTTTGGCTTGATGTCTTTTGCCAAAGAGAAAGTATGAACTTCATAAAGAAAGGGGGGGGGGGGGGGGGGGGGGTAAAATAGGGAGGAAAAGAAAAGGGAGGAAAGTGAGATCAAATCCCACTCCCTGGGGTTAGACTTTGCCTGCATTGTGTTGAAATAAGTGATTCATGGCTTTATCATCACAGGTGATGTGGAGATTGTTTCCCCAGCGTGGCTGTGCCTTTTCCAACACCAAAGCTGCAGGTCCCTCTTATTGCCCAGAGACAAATCAACGCACACACACACAACTCTCAGTTTCGATTTCTCTCTCACCCCAACACACACACACATACACGCACAATCTCAGTTTCTCTCTCACCTCAATGTACACTAATATTTACACACACATACACTCTCAGTTTCTCCAACATAAGCTGACATACACACACACAAAACATAGTGTGCCGTATTCTATCACTTACTTTCTTCTGTCCTATTCAACATCCGGAGAGGAGGTCTACTGCAGCAGAGATGCACAGGCATTGGTTTCACCTGATACGGTTACCTCAAATAACTTGGAAAAACAGGCTGGTCGGAGGAGACAGTTGATGCTAAGAACCTGCTCTGCATTACAAGGGGTGCCTGTGATTAGTCCCCCCCATCCTATTCTGCTTCCCCCTTTGGTGAAACTTTACTGAATGGATGGCAGATGGACCTGTGCCTATTTCTTTTTTTTTTTTAATATATATAATAAAATTATCAATCCAAAACAGTCTTTCTGCAAACTACATTTTAAGGCATATCAGGCAATATCAGGCAAGCATTGTAAAACAAAAATTAAATAGATTTGAATTCATGAATCAAAGAACAAGCTGGTATTAAATGTGTTTTATAGTTTCATCCATTTTCAGCTTTGCTTCCAATTGGCAGGTGTTTGAGAACTCTAATTCTAAGTCTAATTATGGCAGAACCTACGCTAGAGGCTGTCGAGGGAGCCTTCGTTCTCCCCATAATAAGCCATTTTACTCATCAAAGTGACCATGAAGCTGGTAAATTAGCCTCAAAATGTTGCCAAGTGAACCTTTAAGGCTTAAAAATCCTTCTTTTCTTTTGTCCATTTGATTGTTTATTTATAATCACCATCTAAAAGTAAGCAAGGTAAAAATTACATATGGCGCCATTGTTCATCAGCACACATTCTTAAAACAACTTGTAAGTGGACCACAGCCTATATCTTCAGCATAACCTTTGCAGAAGAGGCAGTGACAGGCAAAACAGAAAAGCGTAAATAAACACCTCACCCTCATCTACATAATTTAATAATATCAAATTACATTTATTTGCATGGACTTCTCAAGGCATCGAAGACAACACGACTGAACGTGATGTGACCACCATGGCTGAACTTTGCCAGTATGGACCTGCCCCTAAAGCTGGTCCTCACACACACACACACACACACACACAAATAACTGGACCAAGGCCTATTGTGAGGACTAGAGGGGTGCATCTTTATCAGTACACTACTCAAGAAGCTGTCCTCTAGTCTGGTGGTCACAGACAGCCCATGTTATGTTGGCCCTTGACACCCCCTTTTTGTGTGTGTGTGTGTGTGTGTGTGTGTGTGTGTGTGTGTGTGTTGGGGGGGGGGGCATTGGTTAAGGTATAACCCCCATCATGATGCTGTTCGCTCATCTGTAGCGTGGAGACTGGAGACTGGGCCGCTCTTTCCACTCCCTTCATGTCGCCTCCAGCCGTTGACACAACAGTGGCCTTTGACTATGCTAATAAAGGGCCCTTATGGCACCCTCTCATTTTCCCCCAAAATCACGCACCCTCCCATTTCCTATCCTTGAAAAAAAAATGATGTGTGTGTGTGTATGTGCTTGAGGAGTGGGGTGGGGGTGCAGACTCAGTAAAAAAAAAAAATCATCTGGACAGGTGGCCGGTCTACCGGTTTCTCGCGTCCCTGTCAAAGCAGAGATGACAAGTACCCCAGCCTGCTGCCACTGGCTGCTGAAAAGCCACAAAATGAACACCAGCCATCCCCTTGCCCTCCCCTCAACTCACACCCCTCCCTAGTAAAAAAAAAAATCCCTGTCTGTCACCCACTGTGCTGTCTATGAGGATTACCAATTGTGCAAAACAGAAAACCTGCTCACTGTCAGTAACCAGTGAGGGACATTGAGGGGCATTTTCTTTACCACTTACTCTAGAGTGACCAAAAAAAACTGTGACGACTCGTATAGTTTTAGAATGCGTGTTTAAATAGAGATGTGTTTAGTTTAAATACAGATTTGAAATTCGCTTTTAAGGCGCCCTGAGATAAAGCCACCCGAGTGTTTGTAAGCCACTACCTGGCTAGACTTGTGATCTACTTTAGATTTAGCTGCAATCAACCAATTAAAACAGACTATAAGCATGAACGGGAAACTCGCTAGGTTTCTCTTTATTTCTTTCAAAGCACTGCCACGGAGATATAATCTCTTCATTGCGCAATTACTGTCAAAGAACGTGAGCTAATCTTGAGAGGGGAAATAAAAAGTAGTCTATGCATTACATTGTGTTTTCAAGTAAAGAGATGAGGGGAAAGAATTCCTATTAATGTTACACGCAAAATTGCAGAAGTGTATTGGTGCTATAGCAAGCTCAAGTCTGCAGTTGACGATTGAAGCTTCATATTTCAGATATTGTTCAGCTTTGTCTGAATTAGCAGGTAAAGACGCATCAGTGGCATTTTTCGTATGAAAAATTCAGTGTTCGAAATAATTATGGCCTTATCTACACAATGCGCAAGCACCTCTGTTTTCGGTGGCATCTAGGCATTTACTGTCCTTAGTTGCACTCGGCATTAAATAATCATTCGTCTGCACTGAGAGGGCGACGGAGGGAAGCCACCCGGACTGTTTGGTAAACAACACTTACATACGAGCACACACACAGACGCATGTCAAAACAGTTTCCACAAATATCGTAAACAGTTTTACTAAATTATCGCTTATAATATAAATACCAAGTGAGCAAATCTACCATTTGATTGATAACACAACAACCAGGGTGAAGCAATAGAAATACAGGACAAAATGATTCTACTGAACAAAGCCACACTATGTTTTAAAAAGCCCCGCGATCCACACCATCTATGTATGCAATTCATGCTGTATTATTTAACACACTGTATTAAGAAAATCAGCAGTATGGATAGGTGTGTCTTTTTCTCTCCGAATAGTCTGTCCATTTGTATTCGTGTCGTTGTCTGGTGGTGCACAAAAAGACCGCTGGTAGCTACAAGCTAGCTGGCTAGCCCAAACTCCCGTGCAGCCGTACTAGCGCTGGGGCTCGTAACGTTACAATAAGCCACAACAGCACGGCGGTACAGCAACAGTCACTATTCTAGACAGTAACGTTAGTCAAAGAAAACCACACAACACATTTCACTCAAAGAAAATATCTATCCGTGTTAAAATCAGTCACCAAATAAAAAACAGATCCACATTAAGTGACATATGTAAACGAAAACCACTAACAGAACTCGGAGTACTTAAAAATCTACTTTAACTCCTACAGAAGCAGCAGCACTGAATCTCAGACTTACCCTGTCACAACAGGCGCCATCTTCCACAAACTCTCACCAAAACTCCAACACTCGCGAGATCCCTTTCTCCCAGACCAACAAGCCGCCGAGACAACAGCAGCAGACTGGAGATGAAGGAGCGAGGGAGAAGGAGAGAAAGGGGGCGGGTGAGAAAGACAGAGGAAGGGGGGTAGAGAGAGTGAGAGAAAAGGGCAGACGCCACAACAACAGGCGTGGGAAACTTCTGAGATCACGCGAGATCTGGAAAACTCTCACAATAGACTAAAATGGAAACGCATTGTACCTATCGCGAGATGGTCGTAGAGAGTCGGCTGTGGCTTATTTTACAGCTCTAGAGGACTATTCCCACGTGTTTGCTCAGTAATAAATTAGGGAACGGCAGTGATCAGGACGTAGTTTGGCACGAAATTTCACACGATGTTGTGAGTAGCACAGAGTTTTCCCAGGCTCCCGCACAGCAAAATAGGTTACGTTGCCAGTGTTATGATAGGAAAGCAAAAAACAGACCAGCATTACCTACATATATCTGACTGATCAAAAGAGCTAAAAAAAAAAAAAAAACGTCAGAAATCGGACACTTTTAATGAGAAATATATAGTAGCTACATGTTAGAATAGAGTAGAGAAAATATGATGAATATTTAACAGTGTGTTGTGTTCTGTAGGCTGTGACCACAGATTTTTCACCGTCGCATATCATGCAACATTATACTATACAACGTTATATGCAAGTTGCGTCTTAATGGTCAAACGCTCTTTACAAAGCATGCAAATGCGACAGTACTTCATTCGTAGACCACTTAATATGGATTGGCCTTGTCATCAAAGACCGCAGGGAGGGACTAGGCTCGATAGCACACCCCGCCTTCTTAGCTTCATGAAAGTAGCCTACTGCTGTCTACAAAGTAATTGAGAGTGCGGCAAAGCGTAATGAGACTAGACTGTGTTTTCTCCAGCGATTTTTAAAATGTGTAATCCAATATATTGATAATCCAGTTATCTAGCTTTTGGTTGCTTTGAACTGGGCACTGACGTTTCGTGCCAACTTTGGGAGGAACAAGCGTCAACTGCGGTAAAGGATGGAATTAAGGAATTTAAGGAAATGTAGGCTAGTGAAATACAGAGGGTTAACGTTACTTCCATTTTGCATACATCTTAGGCTTCCCACTCCAACTCTCTGTAGCCTACATGTCTGACACTTTTTTTAGATATAGGAACCAAATATCAGGACAGGATAATAAGGCATCAGCCATAGGCATCTCATACAGAGTAGCCTATACCATACATTTTCAATGTTAAGTTAAATATTTCATCCTGTTGATATTTGAGTAGCCTATTTATGTTAATGACAACATGGTCTATCCTTTATCAGAATGACAGATACTAACAGGCTGTGTTCTTCACTGTTAAGCTGCTCTTCATCAAATGAATACATCATAAAGCATCATAATGCAAAATATGATAATAGGTTCACTATTTTGTCTACATGCATGATTTTAAACATGTGCACATTGTGATCATTATATAATTATATTATTAGGCTATAATTATAGAAAGTGGTAATGATGAACAGTAAACATGAGGAAAGACGTAGACTGTGGAAATAGAGATTTTTCTTCCGCCTACCATGTGAAATTAAAGAGCCATCAAGCTTGTTATCTACAACTCGGTCACCGGTAAAATGCCCATAAGATCAGAGGGAGGAGTAGCCCAGTCTCTGAATGTTCTGACACCATATGTTAACACTGAAAGAAAATCAACAAGTTTCCCTACACCGCAAACACATTTGTATTATTTAGTGAGCCTTCAGATAACCCCTCTTTGTTTTTGCTATTAAATATTGTCTTATGATTATTATTGTGACAAAGCATGACTTAATCCATTAAAAAAGACTGGGCAAAATGAGGTGGCCAAAATATTGATAACTTACACTCTTGGGTATATTGTCTTATGTTTTAGTGGTTGTCACTCTGGGGGTGGGGACAAGAAAGAGAAACAGGAAAAAAAAGAAAGAGGCATAAAAATCTGCCACTAGCGAAGAAGACAGAGGAGAGGACTGGCCTGAAGCCCATACTCAGAAGACCTTCCAGTTTTCCATCGTCCCCCCCTCTATTTCTAACAGTCGGAGGAGGTCCTCCTGTTACTCACTGGAGTTTTATAGGAAGCGTAAAGTTTCCTAAATGTTTTACAGCTGAAGACAGTAAAAAGTCTACACAAGTATAAGTACTTAAACAAAAAATAAAACTGAATTGAATCCAACTTCCATAAGCCTGCAGACATGACTCTGTCCTCTTCTTTTTTTAAAAAAAAAGTACATGGCTAGAGGAAGTTTGGATATGAACTCTGACCTTTTTGTGTTGTAAAGTTCATAAGATATTTTTTATGGATACTTACAGACCTGATTTAATGTTTCCCTTGGAGAGCTTCTTTCTCAAGACTCCCCGACCATGCCTTCAACTACATGCCTTTAAGGGTGGCAAAGAAAAAAATCCTCGTAGAGTGTATACAGCTATTACTTAACACTCTGCTGCATAGCATGAAGGCAAAGACAAAAGCATCAATGCATCAGTATGTGTCCCCCCCCCCCCCCTTCCTTTCTGCCAGCTCAGGTATAAAATGATTATTTCTAATGGAAAAGGCTTTCCTCTGGAGCTCAATATAAAGCTAACAAAGGTCGCCAATTCAAGCAATCATGTCTAAGCCACGAGTGTGCTGTCTATAAATCTACTCTGCTGACTGCCTGTGGGTTTTGCCAAGAGAAAGATTGGTCTCATTTCATCGAACCGAATCCGACTCCCAACCAGATGCTGCCTGCCTCAATCTGCTCCGCCAAAGAGTTAGGAGGAACGGTGTGTTCGCGTGCGTGCGGTCGTGTGTGTGCAAATCACATTGTAGATTCTTTTAATTTGCCACTTCATTGCATTTATGACATACTTGTCAGTATAGCAACAGGATTCTGGACAGTCAGTCAGGCATTAGTTCTTTACAGTTCTCCAAATAGAGTGTTGTCAAGGGGAGTGCAAAAGTATATTCCAACCAGACCAACAGGGTTTTTGTGTTGTTGTTTTTTGTTTTTTTGTTGAGTTTTAAAAAGCTGAATATTTAGTAGGCATATTTAGTAATATTTAGTAATAATCAGTGATATCGTTCAACACTTCAACAGACACACACACACACAAACAAAGAGAAAGTGTCTTAGTCAATGCTGCAAAAATCTAAGATTTTTTAAAAGGTCTGCTTACTTAAACTGCAGGTCATCATAAGACAAGGCTCATGCCTTGATTCTGACTCTATATTCTAACACTACCCAACTGGCTTGGTTTGGAGTGGAGCTCAGTACAAGGGCAAAGTCGAGGGTGTTCCCATGTGCCCATCAGGGGGAGCACCCAAGGGAGTGCAGGGCTGACAGCTTGACTAATGGAGAGGACGTGCAATCCAAAGGGAGGGCGTTTGTCTTCAAACGTCCCTGCTCTGACCTACGCCTGAACCACATGTCTGTCCAGTCGGTTATAGAAGACAGCAGACAGTGTGTGCATTTTTGAACAGAGTGTAGGCTATGCTAATAGGCAGTGCAGGACCCTTCCCGCAACTTTTACCTACAGTACCATAGGAAAAAAAAGTTTGCTTATGACAATTCAGTTTTTTTTTTTTCACTTTATTTCAGTTCCAACCTTATTGTAAATGAAAAAAAGTTAAGATCTTTTTTTTTTCGTTTTGCAAAATACTAAAAAAAAGACGCAAATCGTCAATATTGTTTGCCACTAATATTATTTACACTAAAAAAATGCGTATTCATCAACTCAAGGGTTTCAAAAAGCCCGTTTTGCTGTTAGAAAGTGATCTCATTTATCTCATCATATTATTTAAGCCCGTTCTGGATGATGACAAAGTTTTACTATAGGCTATCTGCTCTAGATAGAGGTACTGTACACAAAACCCAAAAGTATATGAAAATATGTGAAAATAGTTTCACTTCTCTGAGCAGACATGACTACTGCGTTGATGATAGAAATCAAAACCATGAGCCATTTTTCCGCTTTCTGGGAAAAAAAGAATGGTATTAAAGACATCTGATAAATGGTTCTTAGAGCACATTTACAACACTTTCTTCACCTCACTGCTACCAATCATGAGCAAAACTAAAATATTTTGGCATGCAAATACTCAACAGATTATATTGTTAGGAAAGCAACACAAAAACAAGAATTCCCTCAGCATCATTACTTCTAATCATCATCTCAAAAAAAGCAGCAAGACTGTTTATCTTCACATTGTTCTTTGTTTCCATATTTGCCTTGGCCAAAGGACCGCTCTACTATTGACCAGTAAAGGTTTTTCCTCTAGCTCTTGAGGTGTGTGTGTGTGTGTGTGTGTGTATTTGAGTATGGTTAGGCTACTTGGCGGCATGAGTGAGAGGGAGTTCAGTCAGAGCCTCAGGCTAGCTCTACTAATGTAAAAAGCAGCGTGTTGTTCTGAGGACACTGAGTTTAAAAGAATGAGAGAAAAAATGAGCTAAAAAGTGAGGCTGAGAAAAGAACAAGTCTATTTTTCTGTCAGAGCTGGAAACACTTGAGGCTAACATAGACTTAGTTTCTAGGCTTTGCTTTGGATGTAATTTCTGGGACATCCATCTCAGAATTAAAGTCTCTGTACGTGTTAGATCACACACACAAAAAGAAACTAATCTAATGGTCACAAGTCATCTTGATTATCAGATCAGGACATGTGACAGAGTTTGAGTAATGGAGTTTATAAACATGTTAAAGGAGAAGTCCGATGTGAATCAATCTAGCCCTGTTATTTGAGATAAACGAGTGCTGTCTGTAAAAAAGGAAAATATTTCATACAACATAGACTGTACAGCAAGTCAGCTGTTGCCAGCATTACAGCATATTGAAATGCATTGATTTAAGAAATGCCAAATAAATAAATATTGCCCCGCATTGTCAACAAGGCAAGTTTCTTTCACTCACACACTATCTAGGTGATGCCATGGGGGTATTTGGGATTAATAGCATGTTGCCCATGGTCCCATTGCCCAATGGGCTGATACAACCAATAGGATCACAATGTTGAAAAAAAATTGACATCTTGCGAATCCAACTGTTTAAATTAACAAACTCGAACTTGACTTGAACTTGGACTCCACTTAAACACACGTCATTTAAACAACCATAATGGATGTGTAAACTGAGGCAAGAATTTAGATGAGAGTACTCTGGCGCAGTGGATAAACTAGAAAAAAGTAAAACAACAGAAATTGCAACAGCATGCTATAAATGTGTTTATTTTGTCCAAATAAAGGAGTGTGTACATGACAACACACACACACACAAATAGCATTCAGGAATACAACATTGTTTGTCGTCGCTCTGTTGTCTGAATTTCTTTGTATGGTTTGTGAAGCTGAGATACATAGCTCTGAAAGATCTTCCCATAAAGACTGGTTACATTGAGCTTCTTCCCTTCCCCAAAAAATATACCGTAGCCAGATGAATTAATATAGGGGAAAGGAGTCAAGACATGTAAGTGGGGAGATCTGAATATGCTCAAATGGAAGAACAGCTCTTGTAAAGCATATGTCAATTTATGTTTAGGTTTATGTCTGTGTTTGTGACATCCAAAAAAAAACCCCTAATAGCTGTGAGAACACAGAGCTGTGTTCTGTTCATCATGTTCATCCCAGAATAGTTTCAGTCAGGACCCGTTTAAATGTTATACAGCTCTGTGCGGAGCTCACTGCTGCTGTCTGAACAACCCACTGACAGCATAATTACAGACAAAGTTTTATGGACCAACATTAAAAATATTTGCCCTCCTATTGATTAAAGACCATCACTCCCTTGCTTCCTGCAGGACAACAATCATTAAAATGAAAACAATATATTTATTTAGGCCTACTGTAATCTGTAGATACCAAGATATACTGGTACCTTCAACTTTGTGACTATACGAAATGAAAACTTTTCACGGTTGGTATTGGGAGATACTTTTCACACGCATTAGAGGCTTTCATTTTGTCAACTTTAACATTTTTATAGGCTGGGGGTTTGGGGTGGGGGTGAGGTTTGTGTGTGTGTGTGTGTGTGTGTGTCCTCTGTGTGTGTATAAAGTCTCAGCCAAGTTAACTTGTCAAAGCCCTGACCCAGATCTATCTCTTCGACTCTGACTCACACACACACACACACACACATACACAAATACAACAACCAAGACACTGTATAGGGGCATGCTTTCTTTCCCAGCCTGTCATGCTTCTCTGAAAGCACACACACGCTTACACATACCGCAACTGTACTGAACTGATGTCTCTCAACCCCCCCCCCCCCCCCCCCCCCCTCACTCCCCCAGAGGCAGGAAGACTGTTGGTGATTACGAGGTGCTGTTGGTGGGGAAGAGGGAGGGAAGGAGCGATGAGCCACAGCTCTGGGTGCCCACCCCAACCTCCTGCTCCCCCCCCCCTCGTCCCCCCTCGTCCCCTGCCCTGACCCCCTCTTAGCTATTTTGGCAGGGATCCCGAAGAGGCCCCGGAAATGTTTGTGAAACATGCACACCCCAGACCAGATACAGAGAACTGCTATGAGATAAAAACAATTGGGAACAGGGGGTCCTTCAAAGAGCAGTGGTTCTTCCCACTTTATGTCTGTGACAAGCATTAGCTTGTATTCCTATACAAACCTAGACAAACCAAGCATGTACACTACAATAAACCAGCATTGTTTGAACTACATAAAAATTTGTTTTATTATGTGGGGCATTGATCATTATATTATCATTTTTTACCACATTTCACTTTGTTTCTGAACCGAAAGCTACGCAGTCAGAGCGATACAGTTAAAGTTAATTTTTTGTTCCTTGTTCAGACATACAATTTCAGATACAATTCAGATCTTCATGTCAATAGTTACTCCTTGGAGGGAAACTGAACCCGGTCAGAGTGCAATTCAGACTGCGCAGTACAGACTGCAATTCAGATATTCAGGTCAATAGTTATTTCTTGAAGGTCGTAAAAAGCAAACTAAAGAGAGAAACCAAAATAAATGTACAAACTTTTGGTGTGTAGTGTATTAAGTGTATTCACAGGGTTTGGGGGAGCAAGGGGACATGAGGAAATGCCACGGTAGCAGCTACTTAAAAGGTCATTACAGAGTAAGGCTGAGTCAAGTGTGTGTGAGTACTATATATAAAGGTGAATTGGTGGGTGAGTAAGAGAGCAACTAGTAACAGAGTGAATGAGAGAATGATGAAATCAGAGAAAAGATCAGAAAAAAGAGAGAAAGAGACAGGGAGGTTAATAAACCAGAAAGAGTGATGTGGAGAGTAGAGTATTTTTCCTTTTCTACTCTTTTCCTTCTTTCTTCCCTCCTTCGCTCCCCTCCCTCTCGGCAGCCCGCCTCAGACAATGTGACATGGCACACGCTATTAATTCTGGCTGAGCAGAGACCCTGCCTGGCCATCTGCTGGGGTCAGGGCACTCGCTGGGGTCTGCGTCGTGTGCCCCCCTCCCCTCCACACACACACGCACAACCACACACACACACACCCTACTGAACCTCCAATTCATCCACACACGTGCACACACACACAGACACAGCCCCTCCCTCTGTTCTCTCTTCACAAACACCCGTTCAGCCCCCGAATGCGGCATCTCTACAAACAATGCAGCCAACCCGCTCCCCAAGGACAGTGGGGAAAAGCGGAGGGCTACTAGGGATGGGGGGGTGGTGTGTGGGGTGGGGGGGGGGGGGGGGGCTCTGGGGATGGGTGGTTTGAGGTGGAGGCCGTGCTGTACTGCCTGACAGAACAATAGCCTGTCAGGTGAAAAGCACCCCCCCCCCCCTTCTCCGCCACCCACCACACGCTAACACTCTTGCACCCGCCTCAGTACTTGATATACATTACAAAAGGCTGGATGAATTTGAGCTTGGCGTTGCACAGGGGTCCTGTGTCTGTCACTCCCCTTCACTGTTACTCAGAGCCCCCCAAGCCCCACCCTACACCCACCACACTCCACCCTAACACCGCCCCCAACACCCACCACCCTCTCTTATGAGTGTGCTTGCGTGACCTTCATAAAACGAAAAAAAAAATCACTTCTGCCTGTCAATGTGATAAAGGACACTTCTGCCTTTGCCTTTAACAAGTAATTGGTTGCTTAGCCTAGATCTGAAACTTAAGATTCTTAAAGGCCTATATGGGATTGCCCTAGAGTTCAGTCAGAGTTGAAATAAAAGAAGATCAGATCCGCTTGCCTCGCCTCGCCAGAGAGACTACAGTGGCGACATATGCCCTCACTGGAAGAAGCCCTGGAAGTCTGTCTCGCACTTCTCTGGTCTGACGACTCGCTCTCTGTCCTTGAAGTCTTGTCCTTTCATCCAACCAGACATTAATCACATTAAGTTGGCATGGCCCAACTGTTCAATGTTTTTCATTTCAATTTTGCTTCTGGCCCATCCCCCACCATCCACACACACACTTTTTTCATGTGATTCATCTATGGGATGTGTGGGGTTTATTGCTGTAAGTTGTTTGTTTGTTTATTTGATTGAGCAAGCATGTTGTCAGTCTGAGGAGAAAATCCCCCAGCTCAAGCTTTTAATCTTCGTCTGGAGGACAAAACAAACATAACCCACCCCCCAGACCTTTATCCGAAGAGCCCTGCTGTGCAACCCCTACTACCCCCCCCCCTCCCCTCTCCCCCCCATCCAACACACACACACACACACTCACACACACACACACACACACACACACACACACATCCAGTGCACCCATACACCAGGCATGGGTACACTGGATCCCCTGATATCCCAAAAGGCCACACCGCCTCCCCTCGTGCCTCTCATCCACTCTGACATGATCACACACACGTATGATTTTAAAATCTGAGGATAAACAAAAAGATGCAATGCCAAAAGATTGCATGTTAATGATTCCCTCACTGAATTCACGACTGTCTCTTCAGCACATCACTGATGAGCCCTTTTGCCACACCCTTCCAGATCAAAGCTCATAGCATCCACTCTCTTTATCCACATCCAAAGTAGCACTTTGACAATATTTTACCCAAAAATTTGACTCTTTTCTATAGAATGCAATATTTTCAATAAATTACAATTTGTCCTCAGCAAAATAATCCTTATATCATCTGATCACGTGAATATCACACAAAAAACACTATTCACAAACAAATTATAAAAATTTCTATGAAACCACTATCAAAAATCACAGGTTACAAACACTCACTTACAGTCAACCTCTATCATTGTTCTCTAAGTCAAATCAAATCACATAAAACTCAGAAAAGATGTGAGTTCCAGTACACTGTCAGGCCCATTGCAACAGAGCAAGTAAACCAGACAAGGACGACTAATTATGTGTCAGTCCATAGCAGTGACAACTGTGTGTGCACCCTTTGATATTATGATCAGTCATATGTGGGAAACCCCCCTAAAGGGTCTCCACAAACAAATTATTCTAAATGACATACAGAGGCACGCTCTTTGACCCTGAGGTCTATGGAGGAGCACCAGAATTTCGCTGCCATATTTTTATTAGAGGAATGGAGGTACATTTCAGACATGGTATCATGATCTCCAAACCCTATAAACCCATTCAAGGAAAATATTAAAAGTATAGTATGACTCTCCACTCTCTGTGTGGTATGAAAGTATAGTATGACTCTCTGTACTATATACACTATCTAGTGGCAAGCAAAAAGACTACAATCCCATGTAAAAAGCTCCCCTTACCGTTTCCACTGGCAGTGTGATATTGAGGAGCAAAGTCTTCTAATAGAAACCTATGGGACCAAATGGCAAATAAAACACGACAGAAACTGTATTTCGCTACGATACTCGGGTTGGAACATCAGCAAGCGTTACAAACCACTCAGTGAATAGCACTTTTTAAAAAAAAAAACTAGTGTTTTAAGGATAAAAACACAAATGCCCATTGCTAGCCATTTTGAAGCAGGCAGAGGCGATTCTATATTTCCCAAATAGCTTAGACAGGAGCAACCGTCAACCACGATGTCAACCACTTTATTGCATTTTAGACAACCTGTGAAAGGGGCTCAAAGTGTTAAAAACCAAACTATACCTTTAACTATCTTGCTCTGTCTAGCTTACATCTTTGTGCTGTATATCAGTGCTTTCTGCCTCGAATAGGTCGAATTTACCATCACTGGATTTAGTGTAGCAGCAAGCCTGCACTTTTAGTTTTCAAAACAAGCTGAATGAGTGCAAGGTGTGTTTGGGAAAACTGAAATTGTGAGAGAAATTGTGAGAGAAAAATAAGGACTACATGTTGCAAATATTTGTTTGTTTTTTTTTGAAGAAGAAGAAGCACATAAAAGATGAGGAAAATGTAGTTAAATGAAATTTATTTAGAAGAGAATCACAATTAACATTTTTTCCACAATCATACACATAGTCGTCAATTAGTCAGTGCTAACTATAAGCTAGCATAATTAAGCCGTAATAAAGGCTGAATGGAATCTTATCAAAGTGATACACACATCTTCTTCCTAAATGCTAGTTATAGGATGTCACCATTCAAGGAGGCTAGAAAACATTTGTGTTTTTTTTATTTTTAAATGTAATTTAAAACAAACCATCAAAATAAAGCAACTTTTGCAAACTTCAATCTGTGAAATCTTTTTTCTATTATTAAACATTGACACATTTCCATTTGATAAACTTACAAATTGTCCAAAAAAGTGCAACCAAAAATGAGTAAGCGCAAATAATTTGGTCACCTATGGGTTGTTACATAAATATTTGTGTCATCATAAATGGACAATGTTTTATCTATATTTGATTCATTCAGTTCACACAGTTTTATATATCTTTCAGTGTGAGGGTGGCAGAAGATTTGACAAGATGTCCCTCAGGAGAAAGATGAAATGCAC
>JAGFZM010000095.1:261898-288671 GCA_017657215.1 Limnothrissa miodon | reverse complement strand
GTAGTGTGGGGTGGGGTAGTGTAAGGTAGGGTGTTGGGTGTAGGGTAGGGTGAAAGGTAGGGCAGGGTGTAGTGTAGGGTGGGGCAGGGTTTAGAGTAAGGCAAGGTACTGTATAGGATAGGGTAGGGTGTAGGGCATGATGTAGGGTAAGGCAGGGTGTAGGGTAGGGTGTAGGGCAGGGTGTAGGGTACACATGCAGACAAACACATTTTGTTTTTAACGAAAAACAAAAATCCCAGGATGACATGTTTAAAGGAAGAAAGATTCTCTGAAGCATGCCAAATGTTGTGTGTGAGAAACAAAATGCTACCACCTCCTAAACCGGAATTGTGTGCCTGTGCGCAGCGAAAAGAAAGTAGCTTGTCTTTGAGCAGTATTGGTTACATAACTCTCCCATTAAAACACAATACTGACTGTGGTCAGATTATTGGTCTGGGAAGTATGATGAGAATAATGAAGAGTGTCTCTGAGGAATTCCATTTCTGGAGGAGTTTTTCTCATCCTTGTGGCCTGAAGATCTTAACCTGCAATTGCTCTCAAGATTTATAGCTGGATGGACATTTGCAGGAAAGGGTGTTGTAAATTACAGCATTTCAGCTTGCTATTTATGGTGCTAAACAAGACAGTGAGCAATGACATCAAGCTGTTCCACAGTGTACTTGGTTCAAATAGATACAATAGCAACAAATAGCAACAATCCAGATCAGTTTGAGAAATCTGAGGAATGATGATTCATCTTCAAGGATAAATCTAATGTGAATCACTACATTGGAAGTGATTCGTTTCGTCAGTTCTGAATATAGTTATTGGGTACTACTAAATCAGGACCAACAACATAACATTACAAAGCAATTCTGGTAACATTGGGCATTCTGGGTGCCCAAAAGTAATTAGAATACAAATGTTCAGGTAAAATTGTGATGCTTTGGAAAGCATAAGTCAAGTAGTCAACAGCAGCAACAATTACAGGTCGAGAACCATGCACTTGAAGGGTCACGTCCTACTGAGCATCCTGAAATTGCAGACGTGTCAGAGTTCATTTCTCAGAAAGACGCGTGGTAACGACTGGAGCGCACCCCTGTGTATGCGCGCAATGAATAGGATTCTTCTGCAGGCCAGCCAGCCAGCAGAGGACAGCCTGTGTTCCATCGTGCGTTCCAAAGTTCCATTACTTACTCCGGGTCCACTAGTGGGGCCAAGTCATATATTGTGCTGTCATCCTGGACCGTTTAATGGAAGCACACGAGAGACAGAATTCAGCATGTACTGTATCTGTGCGTGAGTGTGAGTGTGTGTGCATGTGCGTGTGTATGTGTGTCATAGATCAGGCACCGAGATTCAATTGTTTGATTTTGTGGTCAGGTCTGCGTCCTTAAATAAACACACAATCAAATTGGTCTATTGAATGGCATCTGTTTTTAGCTTTCAACAAATACTTTCAGGTGTCTTACGTCTCTCACTCCCTCTCTCCTTCTTTCTCTCTCTGCCAAACCTCCCACAGATTATATGTCATTAGATATCTTCTTTCAGAATAAATATTCCACAACAGCAAATAAAAACACACGAGGACTTCATGATTGTCTGTCAGGGCTGGGGGCTTTTGTTATGAGCAGCCAGTGGAGCGAAGGAGCATTGGGGGGTCCCTGTTTACTGTTAGTTTCTTCTTGAGATCATGCTGTGGACCGATGCCAGGAAATATGAGTTAAAAACTCCATGGAACCAATAAAGCCATGGCACTAAAGGGCCCTCGGTGGAATTTAATGTGGAAGATCGCTTTGATATGAGGTGGAACACTTTTCAATACCAAAAAATGTCAACATTTAATGTGACCCGTAAATCACTGCCCTCTCACTCTTCCTCTCTTTACACGTTTCCAGAAGAGTCATCCTCACATGGCGTTGGCTGCGTTGCTCACAAAACTGGATCAAATAATATCAAATATAACCTCTCTTCTAGAGCGCTGTCTGGTGTGTGAGTGTGGGGGGTGGGACCTAGACCTGACACAGGGGTCTTCAGTTTAATATTATAAAATGAATTTAGAATTTTTGATGGTATCCGTGTTCTGCTCATTGCAGCTAGATGTATAAGTGTATATAAGTACTGTATATAAACCCATTTGGTCACTTAATTAATTAGCAGTCCTTTCTTCTTTGACAGCAGTTTTTTGAGAACCTATCCAAGTAAGGCAAAAGGCTTGAGTGAGTAAGAGAGTAGGTAAGAATGCAGATGACTCAAGAGACCCTTGAGAACATCCTTTGCTTTATGGTGTGCATCTCTCTCTCTTTGTCTGTCTTTGCATGTGTGTGTTCTCTGCCACAATAGGAATGATTGTTAAGAGGAAACAAGTGGAGGAGGAGAGGACTGAAGAGACGGCCCCCAACAAAAGGTGTTATTGTTTAAACTCAGGTTTGGCCTCTTAATGACAGATCACCTAGGATCTGACAGCTGCCCGAACAAGAGGAATGGGCACCTGCTGGAGAAAAATAAAATCCTTTCCAACAACCCCCCCCCCCCCCACACACACACACACACACAGACCAACTCATGCATAAGCACATACTTAGTCAGAGTTTGTAAACAATGGGGAATTACCCCTGGATGAATTTCAGATGCTCAACTGCAAGCCATGAACGACCACAGACTCATATTGTGGCTTGGCGAAGAAACGCTCCCAGAGAATGACTTCACTAGCAGCCACGGCTAGCTGTGTGAAGCACATTACCCATAGCTTTGTCTCAGGGTGAGATTTTTGTTTTGTTTTGTTTTCAGGGGTGATATTTGTTTTTCTCTTCATCACCCCCCCTCCCATCCTCCTTTCCTTTCTTTCTTCCTCTCATCTTCCCTGCATCCCTTTCTCTGTCCATCCTTTCATGCCGATTCACTCCCCTGGTGGGATCCAGTAACGTTAGCTCACCACAGCCCACGCTGTCAGGGGCCAGGGCCAGGCTCTGGCCTGCTAGAATCTCATTTTTCCAGACATTGTTGAACACTTACGCTATCTCTTTCCACTGAGCTTCTTGGACCTGGTCAGTCCCCTCCATGCCACCATCAGCGCCACACTTTCACAGGGAGATAGGGCCCGCAGAGGGGAGGGGCCGCTGTAACCAATCCAGGTAGTTTTCTCTCTCTCTCTCTCTCTCTGTCCTTTCAGTCTTTAATATTCTCTCTCTCTGTTGTTCATGTCTTTAAGATTATCTCTCACTCCTTCTCTCTCTCTCTCTCTCTGTCTTTAATGTCTTTAAGAATCTCTCTCTCTCTATGTTTGTCTTTTAGGTCCACAAGTGGGATTATAGTTAGTGGAGGAAAACACAGTATAACAAAGGGAAATGTCTTGTCCTACCAAACGGTTCAGGTATGTGTAGACACAGATTGTACTGTAATTAGTAGGCATACTCACTGACTGGCTCCTCTGTGTACATGCCACCCGCAGTGTTGGGCAAGCTTCTCAGAACTACCCGCAGTGTTGGGCAAGCTACCAGTTACTCCACATAAGAAAAATCTTCACCACACTAAATCTACATGAAGACAAAATGTAGCAAGCTAAGTTGAAAAAGCTACTTTTACAATTTACAAAAACTCTAAGAAATTATCTAATGTTCCGCTAATATTGTGTTAGTGACCATACTAACATATCTCTTCAATACAAACAATAGTAATGAATGGCAACTGTTGTAAAACAAAACTCTTTGGGTGTAATTCTTATGATGTTCTTATGATAGACTACATGTGCACTGTAACTTATGCCTAGTTCCCTGACTCCGCTGATAAAGGTAAATTAAATTCACTGTAAGCACTAGGCGGCACTAGCCTGACTACAGCACAACAAGGCAAAGACAAAAAATATTTCCAATGCACCCTCCCAGACAGAAGTGCAGAACCTGTGGTCTACTGGTTAGGGTTGCCGATCCGATTGCCGTAGACTAGGCCCTTGAGTCAGGCTCCTAACTCTGGACTGCTCCCTGGGTGCTGCGGGAGCTTGCTCATCTCACTGTGCACTGTAAAAAACTGTCTCTGAATTTATTCCTGTTATGAATAATAAAAAAAACACTATTGGGTAATATTTTGCCTTGCTGATGGAGACTTGTAGTCTTTCCCAAGCCTCTATATTTTGTCTCCTCCGTGTCTGCTGTTTGTCAAGAGCCTTGGCACGTCGGCATGTCCCTCAGCAGTTTCAAGGCACCCAGGCCAATTAGTGCCTGGCTAATTGGTCCAGCTGCTAATCTGAATGTGGTGTTTCAGAGGGCTGTGATGTTTCACAGAGACAAACCCTTGCAGAACTTTTCACAGACATCGACACAGCGGCCTGAAACCTGACAGAAGCATCGTCACTGCTGCAAGGCATAGGAAGGCCAGCTACGTGTCTGTACAGTACGTTGAAGTTAAAAAAAAAAAAACACTTGAAAAATGTAATATGATGGTAAATATTACATGGTAAATATTACTTTTTTGAATTTAAAGCATTTTGTTGACATGGAAACTGTCCTGAGACTGTAAAAGGGTCTTCAGTAAACTGAAACTGTTACGTCCCAAGGACACAAGATGGTAGCCCTCCTGTGGTCAACCACAGCTGCTCCGAGTCTGAGGAACTGTGTCTGAGCTATAATAGAAGGGTATCTACTGAAGGTTGTATGTACAACACACAAGGGTTTTAAGCACTGATCTCAGGTCAGCTTTCATGTCCTGTTTGTAATGGTTAGAGGGACAAACAGGATTAAGGGGGAAGCTGACTCTGGGCCAGTTGGGACTGGCAAATGTGTGAGCAGAGCTCCTCAGTGACTCATCCTCCTCGGAATGTCGCTTTGCTTTCTCTCTCTCTCTCTCACTCCCTCAAAACAACTCCACCACCACCACCACACACACACACAAACATTTTCTCCCTTGGTTGTCCATCGTTTACCTCACTCACATCCAAGAACTCTGTCACTAGAGGAATCTGGAAAACACCAATGAAGTATGAGAGGAATTTATGCTTTTCCTCAGTTGCGTTCTACCCCACCTCCTCCAACCCTTCCCCTTGTCCGTTTTCTTCATGCTGTTTTCCCTCTCTCCATCATTCTTTGTTTTGGACGAGTGCTAGCCACAGCACAGGACCCTCTGGAGTTGTCTTTGTTTTTGAACGCTGACCAACAATAACAACATCCCATAAACAATGGGGTTTGTTGATTGGGGAGAGCAGGGACAGGGTGAGTGTGTGTGCGTGCGTGCGTGTTTGTGTCTGTGTGTTGGGGGAGGTGGGAGGGTTGGGGGTTCTGGTGGACAGGGAAGGAAGCAGGGAGGTGACTGTTATTGGCTTTGGCAGCTAGGCCTGAGGCAGACTCCACTGAGGGTTTGCGATGTGCTCTTTGCGGTGTGGGCTGAGATATTATGTCAGTTCTTGGATATGTGGCAGCTCTCGCAAGGCAGAAAAAGGACCCCCGATTCCCCTCGGCACCTCAGTCCTATTCATCTTTCTCTCTCTCTCACTTTGTGCCTGGGAGATGGGTTTTGCAGAACAGGCATCACACCAGCAGTCCCCTTGGCTTCTCTCAAAGGGTCAGTTTGACTCCCCAGTAGTCTTCATTTTGCAAAGAACAAGAAGCATTGTAGCATTAGTGGCAATTACACGGTCTTTCCTGAACCTCGGGAGTGTTGGCTGCATACATTAAATTATAGTAAATATACTATTTATATATACTAATATAAATAAATAATAAAATAATATAAATATACTATTTATATATACTAATATTTATAGTAAATTATTTTTACTATAAGATCTACTAAACACTGGGTTATAGATTTGTATGTTGCTTTTGTGCTATGTACTTTTCATGTCCATGTCCTTTCTACTTCACAATTGTAGAGATGTTGGCCAAACCCCCCATTAATTTCTAGGCGCAGTTATGATCCTTTATGGTCTGTCCCTAGAAAAATACATGGCAACCCACTTTGACCTTGATTTCTTCAGCTAAAACTGCAGAATTTCACCTCAGAGGCCTGGTCACCCTAGCATAGGAACAATATTGCAGAGAATTTCGAAGAGTTGAAGGGTGGGACCTCAGAGGTCTGCAGGTGCACAGGTGCCTGCCTGCCACTCATGTCGTCATGGAAACAAAACTGGCTTTAGGCAGCACTTTGAGTAGAGAGGGAAGTCTCAGGTTTCCAGAATCAGTTCAACAGGTTTGGGGCCTTTCAGCTTCACTTACAACTCACACATTGATTTCACCTGTTCAGTATCTTAGTGCTGCCATGTAAAATATGAAATAAACATGAAACAACATACAGAATGAAGTAGAGGCAGATTTCTTATCTTATATTGCTGGGACAAAATTGCACTAAATGACAGAATGTATCCTTCTCGAGACTGGGTATACAGTGCCACCCTGTGGTGAATTATAACAATCACACATACAACCACTGAAGTCAATCTTTTGTTAAGCCTGGTGTTTAGGAAACTTTCAGAGATTCATCACATTCAATACTTTTTGAGTATTAAACCATAAACCACAATTGTTAGGTTCTTCAGATTCTGCAACTTAATTGATCACAGAACAGGGTTCTTTTTAAGCTGTTACTACATAACACAGACAACAAACAGCTGTTACCATGACTACAGCTTCTTCATAGTGGGGTATGGACCAGGGATGGCACTAGAAGTTTCAGGCCCTATAACAGAAAATGACTTCCTATCTTTCCCTTTTTTTACCAGTGCCCAAGGCTTGGATAGCCATTTTATCATGACCTGTCAGTTTCCATTCTAGCATAATAAAATGTTTCTGCAACTGCACTGCATGCAGTGTACAGTGTACTGTGCAATATAAAGATATGAATTTTGTCCCACCCTCGTAGACAAAAGGCAAAAGGATGCTATGACCAGGGACATACCCGGGAGCCGGGGTTCCCAAACTGTTAATATTTGATGTAGTGGCATCTGTAGAATCTGTATGCTGGTGAGAGAAAGATTGCTGTTTATTTGCATTTCACCACCCCTACTGGCCTAAGACCTACCAATACCGTCTGTTGGCCTATGATCCCGAGGACCCTGCAAAGATTTGTGTGGCCCACCTGTACCATTAGTACAAATAAACTTTAAATTGAAAATTAGTCTTTGCATTCAGCCTGTCTGTTACATGAGTGAAACACACACACTCAAAGTCCTGTGTGTGTACTTAGGGAGGGGTTAGGTGCTTAGTGTGTTTCCCATTTCTGTCGTCGTTTCTAACCCTAGGTCCAAACAAACCTGCAAGAACAGCTATTAAAGCTATTTCCAGACATACCTGCATAGCAAAACTGTATCTAGATTCCCAGACTAAAGTAACTATAATTATTGCTTTAACTTTGTAAACTTTTATAATTATAATAAACTTGTATAATAAACCTGGGGAAGTTGACCCATGAATGTGCCCTGTTACCCATTGCCCAGTGCTGTGTTAGATTGAGAATGGCAGAATTTTGAAGTACATAGACTACACGGTAACAACACAGCCAACCGACGATGGTAAGGCGGTTTACCAGTTAGCATAGGTGCCAGAGGGTTAAATGAGGGTTCAAGGCATCAGGTTCATGATTCACTACCTCCAGCTTAAGTGTGCATTATTTTTTTTAAAAGTCAACAGTCATAAAAACTCAAGAGCAAATATATATTTCCTTGCTTAACTCTGAGCTACATATTAATGAGAATTATACATTCAGTTTTAAAAAAGAGAATGGGTGTCAAACTCAACACAACCAGACCCACACACCTGTTGGTTTTCATTCAGTTTAAACTCAATAGACTTTATTCATGGGATAAAGTGTTTCTTTAAAGAATAAGACCCCACCACCACCCCCAAACACATACAAATGCACAATTGCCAAAAGAAGAATTCATCAGGCAATCAAGAATTCATCAGGCAATCTTCAATGTTCCAGCACAAGCATTGTTCACTATGATGTCATCAGAATATTCCGTGGTACAAGGTAGACCTTGAACAATGACCCACTATTTGGACTTGAAAGGATCGGACCATACTTTCACTCCTAAAAGAATTAAAAGAAAATTAGGCTAAATAAACAAAATATCTCTTATGTCATGTTTCTCATTACACTTGGCCAAAAACAGATGCCAAAGAACAAGGGTAGGCTATATTTTGAGGTACGAAATTTAAATGGTGGCCCAGATGACGCTCCAGCCATAAAAGTAAATCATCATGCACGAGCCTCCGGAACGAAACTTACTGTAGGTCTTTTACAAAATATCAGAAACAGACCCTAGATAGTTAGTTACTTTGCCTCCCCCTCCACCCCAACTAATTTTAGTTATATAATGCACATAAATTGCATGCATTCTCAAACTTTTTTGAGTATTCAATGTTGTCAATTTGAAGGGCAAAAAAATATATGCATATTTTACAATTAGTTTGTGCCGATTTGAAAAGTATTATTACCACTTGTTATGACTGCTGAAAATGTGCAGCCCAACTTATGATCTTGCTTTTGAAATGTGGCCCAAATGAAATTTCAATTAAATAGGCCTGGTCTACTTTATTCAAGTAACAACTCTCAAAGATTTAAAGATTTTTTAAAGATTATTCACAGATTTTCTAGATTAGATTGTCAACTTTTCTCAATGTTTTTTTTTCTATGCAGTGATGCAGTATTTTTCGATCAAAAATATTGCATTGTGCAGTACAATGTAGTATGTTTAAGTAGTAAAATGCATTTTCTTGTGTCCGCATTTAAGGCAGTAAGCTACTGTAACGTTAGAAAAAATGCTATTCTGATACCGCTGTAGCCTACAACACACTTTTTCACAAGACTACAATAAGGTTAACGTTAGACTTACCCACAGGTTGCACGTCCGCTTGATTGATGCCAGCTCGGTTGACTTTCTGAACTTGCCCTGCAGGATTTTAAAGACTATTTTCAGGGAGCTACTGACCAAGTGTATCCACTCTATATGATCACTAATACACATTCACCTTTAACATTTAAGTTTACAGCATCCATTTTCCAAGAAGTCGCAAGGTAAGCACAGGTAGGCTATTATTAATACAAAGTATTGACATCTAATAAAGATCCAATTCTGTTATACTAAAGATGCTTGATATAAGTGCTTAATATGTCAATATTTTCACTTACACATGTTAGCATAACGACACTCGCCTGTCACTTTGGCTTCACTTACTGTATTCATCTGTATGCGTCAATGGGTGGAAAAATATAGGATAGAACGCGGCTGCAACTGACGCTACAAAACCTCCAAATATTAACACAATTCTTCTGTTCCTTGACATGATTTTGCTAGGTTATGTGAGAAAGATTTCCCAGAAAATCTTCTGGTTATGCGAGCTTCTCATGTCATTCAGGACATCAAGTGATTCGCGCACGATTCATCTACTTCCGGAGCACACCGTATTTGAAAGGGGCGTGTTCGCCACAGTCGTACTAATGATAAACTAGGGCTAGCCTACATCAAACAAGAAATTATTATGACTTGATCAAGTAATCATGACTTTATTTACGTTATTTGTTATGTAACTGTATTTGTCAATACATTTGCCATGTAATTATTTACTTACCATTTGTATCACTTCCTCAATTTTTTAGACTTTATTTTGATGTTAAATCACACACATAGGCCTACACTACACACATACACACTATAGTGTTTTTCCATCTTCAAACTCTGCCTTATACAGGACCAGATGTTTTCACAGAAAATAACTTATAAAAATAAAAACTGCATTATGTGAAAGGATAACTGCAGTCTTTATTCTGCAATAATGTATTGTGCTGTACAATGCGGTAAAATGCAGTATTGTGGCTGCATCCTTTTTTCCCTTTGAATGTAAATTTTTCCAAAATGTTCAAGTGGTGAAAGATATTGTCATTTTTCCAAAATGTTCAAGCGGTCAAAGATATTGCATTATTACTATTGTAATACTGTAAACACTTACATAATATATATATATAAAAAAGCAGAAGTAAAACGCAGAAGCAGGGTTCTGATGTTAGTTAGCATGTTCTTCTGAATTTATTTAAACCTTAATGCACGTCCTAATTAAACATGTTTTCATTTTAAATAGGAGAGCATGCATGCATTTGCTGCAAGCATCTACAGTGGTACATTACAGTGGTAGAGGAACTATCTCAAGTGAAGCATCGCAAGTTCATCGCTGTGGAACAGAAGTTTGGTGGAACACAATGGCCAGTGATCTACATAAGCAGCAAGTAAAGTGAACTGTGCCTTAGCATGGGGCCCCGGCCCAAACTTTTATCTAATCTGAACTGCCACATAACTTGTTTTTATACCAATTTTGTTTTGTTGCACTCGTAATGACATCTACGTACAGTGTATTATGTATGTTCTGTTAAGGTTATACAGCTTTTACAAGATGGTCGCTTGGAGTTTATTATTGGCGGCCAGGTGATGCGCAACGAACTGACAGGTAGGTCCTAAAGGGATCTCGGTTCTAACATTGATTCCTGCAACTCTGACCTCTCCAGCGCTGTCTGGTGAAGCTGGGCTTATCCTCACGGTCCGACTAGATCAGCTGGTCACAGTCTCTCGCATCATGTGGTAGTCTCTCGCCCACTGGAGGCGTCCACAGGTCTTCTCACGCGGCTCCACCCTCGGTGCGATCAAACACATGAGAGTCCTGTCGACGGATGCATCCAAACACGTCCAAACACGGTGCAGGGGCCGCTTGGCGAATGGTGTGTGGTTGTGTACTAACATGCGCCTCTACATCGACAGGCTCTAGCTGCTAGCGATTTTTCTCGCCCTGAAACGTTTTCTACCCCTCCTCAGGGGTGCTCACGTGTTGATGAGGACGGACAACACAACAGTGGTGTCCTATATAAATCACCAAGGGGGCCCAGCTCATTGGTAGTTCACCAGATCTGGACCAGGTTTGGCCAGGCCCAAGTGGTTCTCGCTCGGGCTGGATGCTCTGGCTCTGCTGTATTCCTTTCCCCCCCTTCCTTTCCTGCGTCAGGTGCTGAGCAGGGTCAGGGCAGCGTCGCACAGAGTGATTCTCATCGCCCCCTTCTGGCCGACATAGAACTGGTTCTCAGACCTAGCCTCGCTGCTGAGCGGTCAGCCCTGGTTGCTGCCCCAGCGCAGAGACCTCCTGAGCCAGACGGGGAGCTTGATCTGGCATCCATGCACAAAGGCCTGGAGGCTGTCAGCTTGGCCCCTGAACGGTCCCACATGCTGGATCAAGGTCTTCCCCTCTCCGTGATGAAGTCCAAAATGCAGAGTTTGCCCCTGCACGAGGTCCCTGTATGCACTGAACTGGCGTGTGTTTGAGTCCTGGTGTGCTGATCGCTGCTGTGACCCTCTGTCAGGTCAGATGCTATCTTTCCTACAACACACGCTGGACCGAGGTAGCTCTTCTTTGACTCTCAAAGTACCTGGCAGCCATTTCCACGTCACTTAGTCTGGGTGATGTGTCCCCCTGGCTTCATGTTTTATGAAGGATGCCAGGTGTCTGCGGCCAAGCTCTTTCAGGTCAGTTCGGGCCCAGGCTTTGG
Organism: Limnothrissa miodon; assembly: GCA_017657215.1. Lineage (NCBI taxonomy): Eukaryota > Metazoa > Chordata > Actinopteri > Clupeiformes > Clupeidae > Limnothrissa > Limnothrissa miodon. The sequence continues at coordinate 277,175 of JAGFZM010000095.1, read as the reverse complement.
AATTAAAGCCTATTCCACCCGTGGGGTGGTGGCTTCATGGGCCTTCTGAAAGGGTGTGCCTGTGTAGCAGATCTGTCAGAGTGCCTCATGGGCCTCTAAAAACACCTTTATTAGATTTTATGTACTAGATGTCATGGGGTCATGTTTTCCCAGAAACTGCAGTTGCAAGAGATCTTCACTCATACAATGGACCAGTTCAGCTACTGCACACCTTCTCACCTACCTTTCTTCAACAGGTAATTTGTCTTATTCAATACTATACATTGATTGCTAATGTAGGTTTCCTGTACTAGAATGAAACATGCAATTAATCTAAAAGAAAATGCTATTAAAGGTCTTGATTGAAAGCTTGGGCTTTGTTGGGTTGGAATGGGACTATGGGTTGGGTTTGAATAGGATGCTTGGGTTGGAGTGGGACTTTCTGCAAATCATCCAGGGAATGTTCTTTTTCCAATGAAAATCTTCATTCATGTCCAGTAAACTGACGCTGCTGCTTCTCTATGTCTCAATGGCACCCTCAATTCAAAGCCTCAGGTCAGTTTCTCTCTGAACCATCTCTGCCATGGAATAAATGTCATTGGCCATAGTCAAAAGAACACTTGAATGGGGAGGGTTTGGGGACTAAAAACGAAATGAAAAGTTATAGAAAAATGAAAAGGGGTGATCCAGCACCATGTCACTCACAAAAGGTGAAAAAATAACAGAAATGGTGATTTTTAATCAGTGTATTCAGATCTATTAAGATGTACGCATGCACAGATAATCAGGTATTTCATCTCCTAATAGGTCAGGATTTTACGGGAATGGTGTGACAGTGTTTCCTGATCCCCCTAAAGATGGTGTCTACCCCAACATGAGTTTGCTTATCTCTGACAGCACATTGGAACCTTATGCCCAAATCATGGTGGTGATTCAGGACCAATCATGTGCTCTGGCCTTGGGTTTGTTAGGCCATATGCCCACATTTCATATCAGACTCTTAAGTTTCATATTTCATATCCGGCTCTACAAGTTGTATGATATTTCTTCCTCATGTGTTACCTGTCTTGTAGATAGCACTTCAAATCAGAAATGAGTATTTTATAAATAATATTTCTGATATTTTCATGGTCTGCACTGCATATTCTATTTCTGACACCTATCTGAAATATTAGAGCTATTAGGATTTTGACAGTTCAGTAAAGCCTGGAAATAAAATAAAATCTTTTTCACAAGGCTGTGATTAGCAATTTTATAATTTGTCTGCTGCGCGATTAAAAGAGTGTTTCTTATCATTAGGAGCAGTCAAGCCAATGGGACAGATGGAGGCTGTATCAATCATGTCAGGGTCGTCCCAGGAGGCCAGAGACGCAGAATCAGGCAGTGGAAGGCAGGAGTGACCCTCAGCAAGGTGGCAGTTGCATGGACCGTGGAGTGGGTTAAGGACCAATTCAGGAGTGCCGCCGGATCAAACAGTGGAGGTAGGCCCTCAGCAGGGTGGCATATTCGGTAAGGTTGGTTGGGCTCCATCACATTCCAGACCTCGTAAAGACCGCCACTTAAGGTCCAGGTCTCAGTCCAGCAGATCCCATTCACAGGAATCTCGGTGATGGGTTTACAATGGAAGAGAAAAGTATGTGTGTACTTCAAGTAGTAGTACTGGAAAAATAACCTATAATATATTTTGCTCTCTCTTACTGTGATTTGCTCTCTTTTGGTGTTTCGCAGAGTTCCAAAAGCGGGTGCTTTTTTTACTTTCCGATATCAGAGCAAAGCTCTCTGAGGTGGGCCGCCAGACTGAGCCTTTGGACTCTCAGTTTCACCTGGAATTAGTCAATTCCAGGAAAGAATTGGAAGACCTAAACATAAAATTAGAGTCGGAGGAAAAACGAACGTTTATGGTAGGTGAAGCCTAAAAAGTACTCTCCTTAAAAACATCCAATACTTCCACCTGCTTCTGATAACTTGTCATGGTTGTGGGTTCTGTTTCCTGTTTGTCCTGTGTCACTTCCCATGTTTTCCCATGTGTTTGTATGTTCATCTGTCTTTCCTGCCATGTGCTTGTGTTGTCTCTGTCCACTTCCTGCTTTAAGTCATGTGATCCTGTTTGCCCGCTTGTTTGCTCAGCTCCACCCCTCACCTGCAATGTGTCTTGTTATGTGATTATTGCCTTGTTAGTTACCCTGCCTTAGTTCACCTGTGTCTCGCTCCCCAATCACCTTGTGAATTTAAACCCCTGTCTCTCCTCACTCCTTTGTTGGTCATTGTCTCCTGGTGAACTGTCACTCGCCGTGTCACTCTCCTCCTCTGTTGTTTTGTTTGTACAACAGAGAGTACAACTGGAGCGTCTAATCCTGCCTCTGATTTCAACTTCAGCTCGCGAGTGGTGCGCCCCCTAAACAATAAGGTAATGTTAAGTAAAAAAAAGTGCAAGTCGGCTTAAGGCATTACCTAAGTATAACCTAAGTATACCACTTTTTTTTTTTACTTAACATTACCTTATTGTTTAGAATTGGGTTTTTTTTGTTGTGCATCTGCACTTTATTGTCGTCAATGTCTACGCATGGGACAAGTGTGAAACGCAATTTCGATTCCTTTGTATGTCAAGTACATGTGAAGAAATTGACAAATAAAACTGACTTGACTTGACCTACGTTAGGGGAGCACTCTGCAGGCTATAAGAAACACCTCTGCCTGTTCGGTGTGTGTAATCGATCAGTCGCAGGAAGTGTTTCAGCTGATGCATGGATCAGATAGATAAAATGAATTTTCGGCGTGTGACATCGGAAGTATGGTGTGTGCACGTGTGAAGACAGTCAAAAGCATGTGTCTCACGCTCAATGCGTGTGAGTTGGCAGCCCTGCAAATGCACTAGGCAATTTAAGAGGAGTGTATTTAATTAAATGAGTTAAGTTTTGTCGTTTTTTATACCAGGCTCTGTTGAATTTAATCATATCGCCATACCGTGATACATACCAGCAAATATCATGATGCATACTAAGATCCATATCGCCCAACCCTAGTGTTTATCTAATATAATCTTGTCTCGTTGATGTGAACTATTTTTTTAGATGGCACAGATGAGGAAAATTGGAGGGGAAACCCTCAGGGAAATCGTTAACAATATCATGAAGTGGTTAGTCTGTTGTATGCTCGATTTAAGTGCTCTATTAATTGCATAAATGACCCAACAGAGTGGCTATCCAGAGAAGTCATATATGTAAGCTGACTAAGTATAACTTTTGTTTTAATGACCGAGTTCTGACAAACCAGGTTTTAAACATGGATGGAAAGGGGCCTTCGAAAAGATGAGGCTATTTCAAGTCATGATGGGTAAATGGGCCATCTCTGGAGGCCTTCAAAAAGCTCTTAAAGACCCAGCTATTCAGAGAAGATCTTCTATCCTAGCACTAAATTGAACTGAAGCACTATTCCCTAGCACTATGCTCTTTAAGGTTTCTGCTATGTAGCTTGATTGTTATCCTCTTTTTGTAAGTCGCTTTGGATAAAAGCGTCTGCTAAATGCATAAATGTAAATATGTTAAGTTTTTAGTAGTTAATTTATTAATTTCTATGTGTGTTGGGGTTTTTTTCCCTACATTTTCTTTTCAGGTGTCATCCAGCAGACACAGCCTCATGCAACAAAGGCTGCCAGTAGCCTGAAGTATTTGAGATCGGCTCTAGACAGGAAGGGGGGCTTGTCCAGAAGCAAGGCTACAAACAGAGAAGGTAGACAAAAACCCTGTTCTCTAGTGTTGGTAGCCTGGTACAAAACTTCAAGAAGAGAAACTAAATAGTGGATATTTTAGTCAAAAGGGCATACATTTTGAAAGGTGGTTGCATTGTGTGTGTGTGAGTAATGTGTATCTGAATAATGTGTGTTTTTCTGTTTCAGCTCGCTCCACTTCAGCTGCTTCCTCTTCAAATTGAATAACTTGTTATATTCTTTCAAATTTTATATTTTTCTTAAAGTATTTTTATTTGTTTCAAAATGTAATTTTTTTTTTGTTTAAAGGTATAATTCGGTTTTTAACACTTTGAGCCCCTTTCACAGGTTGTCTAAAATGCAATAAAGTGATTCAATTCAATTTAATTCAATTTTATTTATATAGCGCATTTTTACAAAAGGCATGTCACAAAGCGCTTAACACAAGAGGCCCAATGAGCAATGAATGATTGACACTGAAGTTTTGACGATTGCTCGTCTTGGCTATTTGGGAAATGTACAATCGCCTCTGCCTCCTAGTGGTTAGTGGTGTTCACTGATGTTCCAACCCAAGTATCTTAGCCTAATACAGTTTGTCATGTTTCATTTGCCATTTTGTGAATTATACAACTCTTTGCTCCTTAATATAAACCAAGTGGCATAAAAAACATGACGGAAGCTACGATACATGTTTTGGAACATCAGTGAGCACTACTAACCACTCTGAGTGGCACAACTAGTGGAAACAACAAATGCCCATTGCTAGCCATTTTTGAAGCAAGCAGAGGTGATTCTACATCTCCCAAATAGTCGAGACAGGAGCAATCGTCAAAATTTTGGTGTCAACCACTTTATTGCTTTTTAGACAACCTGTGAAAGGGGTCAAAGTGTTAAAAACTGAACTCTACCTTTAAAGGTCCACTATGCAACATTTTTCATTTAATTAATCCGTTTCATACTGTTTATGATGCTAAAATGAGTCATTACACGGCGAACGAACGGTGTAGATACAGCACTTGCAATGTTCAGCAGCGCGGACCGCCTCCAATAGAATGCAGTGCAATACAATGCAATACAGCGGTCTTTAGAGGGAGCTCGTGAGAGAGAAAAACAGACTGTTGCTTAGCCCCTATTTAAGCTACATGTAGAGCTGTGTGAGTCGTGTGATAAGAGCCTAGGTTACTTCCTGAAACCAGTGTTCTCACACAATCAAGCCAAAGTTGCACAATGGTGAACCGATCAGGTATGTACCTTTTGATGGGCTGTTCAGTCATTCATATTTTACATTTACACATTTACAAATGAATGAATGCAAGTTGATTTTGGGTTAATGGTCAGTGTCCTGTGAACATGAATCGCCATAGGCTCTCACTGTGACCCCTGGGCTGATGCAGTCTGGAGCTATTAGAACCTGAATTAACTAGTTTATGTGTAGTTGAAAGCAAATATTTTCATGGACTTCAGAAAAAGACAAAAATCCACTTTAAAACTGAGTTGAAAACCTTTTCTGTTAAGTTTAATATTCCCAATTCCCTAGCATGTATTGACAGGACAAAAGAAGAAAAAATTGGTTTTGGACGTCTTTTTGTTGAAATTTCTGTCAAAGGTTTTCATGCATTTCCTTTGCATCTGGTAGAATGGCATTTTAACTATTGAAACTGTTTTGACTGTCCTGCCAGCCTGTAAGTAGTTTGCAGAACTTATTTATTTTCTTTCTAATTTTTTATTTTTTGAATATTTTATATTTGTTTCAAAATGTACATTTTTGTTCAAATTCATTTTCAAATTTGTTTAAATACATTTTCATTGTATATAGAAAGACGATAGAGAAAAGAAATAATAGTTTGAAGAATTTGACACCATGTGTGTGAATTTTTTTTGACATTTCTTTTTTTTTTTATCAAAATATGGTGAATAAATATTAAAAATACTACATTTGTTGACTGCAGATACCGAAGGGTTTCAGTTTGTTGTAAGAGTCATCATGCCAAATATAATTGGGCCCTTTGGCAAAATAGCTCTGCTGGTGGAGCCATCTCCTTCTTCTAAACTCAACACCTCTTGGGTGAAGTTCTTTAAGGATTAAGCGTATCTCTTCCTTCTTTACATGTAGTCCATTCTCTCTGCATTTTGTGTACAGCCACCTATAACCACAGAGCTGGCCAGATGTTTGTAACTGCTCTTGAATGCCCTTGAAAGGGTCTGGCCCCTTGTGTATGCCAGCGATCAGTACACACACTCTGTCTTGTAAGGTTGATGCATTCTGTCGCTCCAACTGCAGTCATATCAGCCAGTTGTGGTGTGTTCTCATTCCCAGAAACGGCTTCTGCTATTGTAGTCCTTTCATGAGACATCCCGAGAGGTTCAACATTCTTTAATGAAAACAAGTCAATTCTTGATTCCAGGATGGCAATCCTCTGTGCCAGCTGTTCTAGTTCAGTCAATTTTTTGCTGACTCTTTGCATTTTTCACCTGTTGTATCGTCTAAATTAAACTAATGATCTTACTTTAAAAACTAGCAAATGAAACAGATAAAAAAGAATTAGAAATAGTGGAAATAAATCCAAGGCAAGAAGGCCAAGCAGGAGCATAGCAAAAAGCGTCCTACTCGCTTGAGTAGGAGGAGCAGATTAGGATATACAGTTAATAGGCTACCAGAGTGTAACATATGATACACTCTGGGTTGCCATGATGACTGAACGTAGGCATCAGGAACTTTATGGCATCTGTTGTTGTGGCACTGGGTGAGAAGGCAAGCTCAGGCCACTTTGAGTAATAGTCATGTTATAGCATAGCGGCAAGCAGGGGGTGCTGTTTCGAATGGCCCAACAACATCAAGGCCCAGTTTCTGCCAAGGGCCCTCAGGGTGCTGAACAGGGTGAAGAGGAGCAGGGCGAGGGAAGGCTGTTTTATCATTAGCCTGGCCGGCAGCACAGGAGGCTATGCAGATCTGGACCTCTGAATCCATTCTTGGCAACCAATATAGATCTTGCTGGCACCGTTTTGTGCGTACCACCCCTTGGTGACTGTCATGGGCCAAAGCAATCAACGTCTGGCATACAGAGGATGGTACTAACAGTCTGGAGCCTCTAAAAAGGAAATTGTCTTTAACTGAGAGCTCGTCTCGTACCTTGTAGAAGGGTGTAAGGACCTGGTTTACTGGTTTAATTGAGGATGGTCAGCCACAATGAATCTGTTCACAAAGAGAAGTCAATTCTGGACATGTAGAGCAGGCAGCGTCAAAGTCAGCCACTGGAAGGCAAGTAGTGTGGAGGAGATCTGAGCCAGTAACTCAGGCTCCACATCGGTAGCAGGGTCAGCAGACAGAGGCACAGGGAGACGAAAAAGGCAGTCAGCTGTATAATTTTGGGACCCTAGACGGTACATGATATCATAATGAAAGCAAAGTAGGCGTGCAGACTAGCGAGCCACACGCATCCCAGCTTTGCCTATCCCTTTGGTGCTAAGTAAAGGGGTAAGTCCCTGGTGATCTGTGAGTAAGACAAAACGGTGGCCCCAAAGGTATGTCCACCATTTCTCTGTGGCCCCCACACATGCCAATGCCTCCTTTTCGACAACTGAGTAATTGCACTCTGTTTCAGTAAGGGTACGGGAAGTGAATGCCACAGGTTTCTCAGTGCCATTAGTCCGTATTTGGGCAAAGACAGCACCCAATCCATAGTCACTTGCATCTGTAGATATCACTGAGCGAAGTGAGGGGTCATAAAGCGCAATCTGTTTAATTTTTTCAAAACTGCTTTGGGCAGCTTCAGTCCATGCAAATTCGTCTGTTTCTTTGGCACACTCATGCATAGGGGCTACAACTGTCGCAAAGCTTGGCAGAAACTTAGATTACCAAGACACAAGGCCTAAAAATGACCTCAAGGTAGCTGCGTTGGACGATGGTGGAGCATTTAGGACTGCATCAATATGTTCTTAGTCAGGCAGTAATGACAGGGCCAAGGAAGCAAAGTGAAGTCGGTTTGAAATGACACTTGTTCTCATTAAGCCATAAGCCTGCCTCTTTTAGTTTCAGCAGGACGATACTGAGATTGCGGTCATGTTCAGTAGGCTTGGCACCATACACGATCAGATCATCTAGGTAGTTTTGAACACTGTGCACACCCTGTAGGATCATTGCCATCCTCTTTTGGAAAGCCAAGGGTGTGGACTCTAAGCCATAGGGCACCCTACAAAACCTGAAGAGCCCATCATGTGTAATGAAGGCTGTAATGCATCTACTGTCCTCATGGAGGGGCAACTGATAGTATGCATTAGCAAGATCAATGGTAGAAAATATTTTAGCACCTCGCAGGTTGGCAAGCAATTTGTCTATGTGGGGAAGCAGATAGTTGTCCATGACCACTGCCTTGTTTGGTTCCCGCAGATCAGCACACATCCAGATTCCACATTTTTTCTTTGCTGCAACTACAATTGAAGACACCCAGGCAGAGGCATTGATCCTCTCTATCACAGTTGCAGATACAGTTCAGCAGAAATCTTGTCTCTAATTGCAAAAGGCAAGCGCTACAACTTTTGATTCCCAGGTTTGATAGAGGGATCAAGTTTTACTTTATGTACAAAAGTCTTCACACACCCTATCTCAGGGACATCCGTATCAGCATGTGTTGCAGTGTTTGTAGACATCACCGATGTGGGTGACATCAGAGATGAGGTGAGGACAGTATCCCCTCTGATGCACAGGTCCAGTGCAGTGAATAAGTCCATACCTAACAGGGCTGTCCCTCTCTCCACAATGAAGAAAGTGGCTGCAGTAGAAGCATTATGTCTGCGCACTTAATCATGTAGACATCCCAGCACTGGAATTTTATCTCCAGCCTTGTAGAAGTCGCAGAAAAATGTCTGGTAGATGTAGTGTGGTAATATGCTCATGGCAGAACCAGTGTCCACGACAAGTTGCATGGTCTTCGCTGAAGTAGTAGGAGTAGAAATACTGAGAGGAGTGGGAGTAGGTCGCACACTGTGCATAAGACAACAGAGTCTACAAAAAGGAGTTTTGTTTTTTTATGTAACCGTGAGAATAACAGAGCAGACGTTTCAGCCAGTGCTCTGTGTTTGCTAATTTTTTAGTTTGAGGTACTGTGTGCATGAAGTACCGTTCCTGCAAGGAAAGTTTCCTTGAACATTAATGAGTGTTTTGGGGGGAGGTGGTGATGCAGGGTCAGCATGCACCAATATATCTCTAAGGTTGGAACTCCGAGAAAAGACACAGAGGGGTGGATTATTAAAAAGCCCACCCAGTTGACTTCACTTCACTTCATCACTTCTGAGAATATGCCAGTGAGAGTTGACAAATAGTCTAATATCGCTGCTAAGAGGACTAAATGTGAGTTTCAAGACAGGGCAGTTATCATTTTGCTTAGAGGTCGGGTTGGATGACTGTGTATCAGCTGTAAGTACTTTGTTAAGTGATGCATCAAGCCAGTTTTTTGGATATCCTCTGGAACTGAAGTTTCTGTAAAGAGATTTGGCTTTGTCCACAAAATCATTGCTATCAGAACAGATCTGGTGTACGTAGTCTGGTAAATTGGCTAAAGGGCCGGCCTCGTTTCAGAGATGTGGGGTAGGCACTTGTTGCATGCAGTAAACAATTTTTCTCTGTCTCTTTCCTGTATTTGGGAGCCCTTTGCCGTCGGCGCAGTAACATCCTTGGGGGAGAACATATACAGTGGGGGAGAAGATTTATCAGGAGTGAGGATATTACTGCGCCGACGGCGAAGGGCTCTCAAGTGTTCTTCCGCCATACATAGTTCGCCTTGTTATTTGCTTACAAAATTGCTACGTTTTATTTTGTGTCACCACAACCATCTTAAATAACTATTCGAGTATCCGCATGTAAATAGGAAAAACGCGGATTTGCTTGGTGGCTTCTAACTTCAAGGCTGCTTGGTGTATATTGAAAGAACTGGGTTAAGCTAAATGCTAAGAAAGTAGCATCGCGCACCAGAACGATTGCGTGCTCGCACAAAGCGTTTTTAGGACTGCGATCTATTATATTTATTTCCAACTTATTTGTAGGCTATTAGTATGTTAACTATTAGCTTATATTACCAGAAACAATGGTTTTCACACGTATAAAACCAGCTTTCACTGTTAAAATCATTCGCTGAAAACAGCTTTCCATTTGCTGTTTCTGTGGTGCGTACTTCCGAGAGGGGGATGCATTCTTCGGCAGGCATGTCTTAGCACCGGCTTTGAATTGCATCGGCTACGCCCCTGGCCATTAAAACAGGCCAGGTTATTAATTAAATCTGGACATAATTTAAGGAAATACGGTAGCTTAACCGTCATGGGTTCTGATGGGGTCTTTCCTTAAATTATTGGTTCCAAGTACAAAAGTACGGGTGGAGTAAAAAATTGTGGGGAATTGACAACACACTTTGCTCTTGGTCATATTCCAGTCAAGGGAATTCTTTTGTCCATGTAACCACAAATGTGCGCTTTCAAAATGTCTTTGTCAACCTCTTAACTTTTTACTTACTGTACTTACTTTTACCAGAGAATTTTCAATATGGGGAGACCGATCACTCTCAGAATCCTTCCGGGTGGTACTGCAACGAGAGGGCGCTCCCAAGCAAGTGAATTAGCTAAATGCTAGCATGTTATGCGGAAAGCTGCCCATCCTATGAAAAGCAGAAAGGACATGAGGGACTTTTTTTCATTTCTAATGGAAAATCTATTCTAAGAAATTAAGTCAACTGTGACAACAACAAGTTTTAGCCGCTTAGCTCCATAGACCACAATTCATTTTTCACTTGCTCAACAGAAAAACTAGTGGAATTTGAACAGATTGCAAGCAGTTAATAGAGAGTGGACCGGCCTCTGCTTTTAAAGGTCTCATTCCATCGTATTTTCATTAATTTTGTGGTGGTCTCTTGTCTAAAATAATGTCATGAGAGTTGGTTTTGACAAAAAATATGCTGTGGTTGTCTTGTTTCAAGCTATTTTAATTAGGTGAAAACGAGAGCAGGGATAGCTCGAGAGGATTCTTATGAATATTAATGATATGCAAATGTATCGCCTCTGATTGGCTAACAACACTGTGACGCTCCCTCTAGTGGGTCTGTCTGCAGGCAGCCTAACGTTTTCTTGAGGGCGGGTTAACTGCATAGCTAATGTTCAAATTGACGTACATTTGTACGGCTTTTCCGATTCGCTCGTTTTTCCCGGCAGTTTTCTATCACAGGCGAATACAGACTACAGGGGTAGGAGAGCATTTTGAAGTTGAGCATAGAAGTACAACTTGGGCTGACCTATGGTAATGTAAAAACATCAAGTCTTAAACGGTTTATTTTGGAAGGAGACCTTTAATTACTGTATCTGACAAGTAGGCCTTCACAAGCCTGCCTGACAAGTGGAAAGTGGTAGTGAAACTTCAATTGAATTTGGAAAGCGTGGCGATATGTAGACAATAAAACTATTTTTCCCTTCCTCTCTGTCGTAGGCTAGCGTACTCGAACACGGGACTAGCTTGTGGGTGCGCAGCAGAGATGAGTGAGTAAGTGTAGCGAGGGGAGTTGAGTGAGTAAGTGCGTGCGTGCGCATGCATGTGACAGACAGAGGGATACCGTAATCCTCTCATCCAGTGACCGTGCCAACAAAAGCGAGAATATGGGTTATACTTTTAAATGTAGCCCATCGGGCAGAGGTTGTAAAATTTTAGTAGCCCGAGTTTAAAATTCAATAGCCCTGGGACGTTGGGCTAGCAATGTTTTTAGCCCTGGGATATTAATGTAATTTTCACAATTCTTTTCAAATATATGGTCATCATGTGGCCATCTGTACAATGGTTTCCTGGTAAATATTACTAATATGGGATCCTCCATACATTCCTCCATAGGAATTTTGCTCTTCCCTTGGTGTATAATAAGGCCAAGCCTTGCTGGGTGAGGTTCTATTATAGTGGTCTTCTTCTGCATCTGTTGTTGGGGGTGGAAAATAAGTGCCAGTTCATCTGGGAGGTTGAGGTCATCTTGTGACCAAGATGTCCACTTGATGCCATTCCTCTTCAGGGCAGTTGATGTCCTCATTGCCCAATTTAAAGGAACTCGTTTCTCGCTGGGGAAGCGTATGTGAGCTGTTAACCACGAACGACTCGGCAGGTCATTCCCTCACATGAGTTCCTGATGATGTAAGTCATTTTTGCTGGCACTCCAGTGTCTCAGTGGTCTCCAGATGATCTTCCTATCCACCATGTCAAATGCTTTTTTGTCGTTTCCCGCTTGGAGTTTGTGAACCCCATTACCACCTGTTAAGAAAGACGGACCATTTTTGCTAACCTGGAGTCTCTGCATTATGGTCCAATAGGCTGCTGAAATCTCTGTAGTTTCAAAGGTTGTAGTATCAAACAAAACATAGATGCAAAAACAATGAATCACTGATGACTTTATGTAAGCAAAAATCACCAATCATTTGCATCACGCAATTATCACAAAAGAAAAGACAAAGCAAAAAATAAATAAATTAAAACAACATCTGCATCTAAGACTTTTCTGTGAGCTACTGAGATTGACAGCAGTGGTCAGACCTAATTTCGATAGGCTTGTTTGGCAACAGATGTCCCTAGGTCTCAAATTAAAAGAAATAATGTGAAGTAGGCTAACAGTTGCAAGTTGACCTCTTTAAAACGTAAACAATGTGCAGTTCTCTTGCCACGTAGGTCTATTTTATCCCGACAAAATCTGAGCTTCTGACTGGTCTATTATGAACTATCATAAAATATTCTCTTAATGAACAAACCTAGAAAAGAATAAGGGATTATATTCTAAACCCTCGGAAATCATTCGCCATATGCTGTTAAAGCGCTGTCAATGGTGTGATTCATCAACCTGAAACATTTTAAGTTGTGACATTACTAATACGTAAAATTGTGCCTTGCGTATATCAGTGCCATCATGAACTAGCCCAGTTCAAGCCACGCAGGTTCGTGTAGGGCCGAGACACTTCTACCTACGGAAGTGACGGCGAGGTGGCGATGGCGGCTTGCTGTTCGATTTCGGATTTGCTCTGAACTACAAGGTTTTTTTTTTATGGTGACTGACTTTTAAGAGTCGTTCACCAAATCATTGCATATCGATTCAAAGAAGTAGGTAGAGGGCTTTGTCAAATGTGACGCCGAAACACCCTCTCCCCGCTTTTATAGTAAACGAAGGTTTGAATTCAAGCCGGAACACTACGTTAGCTTGCTGGCTCTCAAGCTAGCTTGCTAGTAAACGTTGGGGAGATAGTCTACTTGGTTGAAGTAGCTGGCTACAGTGGCGTTTGCAGGCTAAGTCTTCTAAGCTAGCAGTAGCCGTCAACAATTTTGGAACAATTTTGGAATTTTGGCTTTTTAATTGGTGGTTGGTTTACGTTGTATTTGAGCAAATGTTGCAAGCCTTTGATATTTTATTAGAGTGCCAAGCAGACGACCAGAGGCACTCATTCGACCAGTCTTCATCTGAGTTGAATTTTTAAATAATAGAAGAAGAAGAGAGGACATTTTTAGACACTCGGTTTAAGTAAAAAGTGGCCATCTGAAATTGCCCATTCTGAGTCTTTTTTTCCTGGAGTCTGGCGTGGAGTGTCAACATGCTTAAGACTCGCCAGTGGCTGCTTGGAGTCCGCACTTTTCTTGGCGTGACGTCCAGAATATGGGGTTTTATTATGTACATACTCAGGAAGCATCTACGGACAGTAAGTATTCATTTCGCTCTTCTTTTCATGTCTCGCGTTTGACTGTTTACTGTAAAACTATCAAAATCGCAACTGGTGGTAGCGCCATAATGTAACATTCACATGGAAGTTTGGCAAATACTACAACCAACTTAACGTTTCTACATTGCACTTAATCATTACACTGTCATGTTACATTGTAATCTGGACGACTGGCACGTGTCCTTCAATTAAGGGTGCACCTCCCGTCCTCTTAAACACACGCTTAGTTGGCTACTGTTAGATTCAATTTCACTTACATCGCATACACTTGAAATTACACTAAGGCTAACGTTAAGATATATTTAGTCTTATGATCTTAAAAATACAATACGAAATGCCCAAATGTACCATCGAAAGATAAACGGACCACTGTTTCACTCAAAGATCTTTCAGATCAAAGATCTTCCCCCCCCAAAAGTAAAATGGTCAACGAGCCACAGATGCAGCTGACTGTAGGTCACCTTTGCTTGTCTCAGTCAAAACCTGACATTGAGCGCCAACCAAGCCATGCATCAGGCTAGTGCAACAGGTGCTTCGTAATATCCTTCTGACCAAAATGTTGTAGTGTTTTGGAACTCTTTCATGCGGTTTAATCTCAGAAGTTTAGGTAAATCAAGGTAAGGAATACGCCGATCTGTTTCTCAACTAGAATAATTTATCCATAGGCTGTCCAACCGCGGGTTCAATGTAAGACTATAAAGTCTGTAAAGACTTTGCTGCTGTTCTCCTACAGTGAAGCAAGCATGCATTTACTCCCTCTCCTTCCTTTTTGGACTATTCCAGTACCTTTCACAGGGACACCTTTAGTATACATACATAAGTAATTAGCATGTAAAGAAATTATCAAATGAAATTACACATCACACTATTGATGGCATCAGATTGGCCTTAAACAAATAAATCTGAAGTCTCTTGTCTTTGAAGTGGTTTTGGAGGTAAGGGTTATATATATATAACCTTTAAGATATAAGTATAAAATAAACTAATATGTATAATTTAATATTTTTTCTTTCATAGATGCCTGTGTCACTTTGCAGGCTTTCTGGAACAATTCATTGTTTGTGCAAGCCTAATTCATATACAAGGCATATGGAAACACTGATAATCTTATCATTCAGGCTTGTGCATGTTCCCTCTAAGCCAATTGCATAATATGGATTGAGCATGGCAACATGTATCTAAAGGAAATGGTCTGGAATTGGCCCTAATATTTTGGGAGCGTTTGTGCAGTGAAGACCTTGCAATCCCCCACACTTCCTATTACTTATTATTATTATTTATTATTATTATCTGTCCTGTCACTGAATTATTCCATCGTAATAAAATCTTGTATCGGGATTGATTTATTTATTGATTGATTGCATTTTTATAGGCCTGTAGGACTCATATGCATTTTAGATGCCAATTTAGCTTGCCTCAAAAAATTAGGACTCAAGTAATACAGCTTCCATTAGCATTGAACTTAAAACAGTTATCCAGTTGTCCACACATTGACCTTAATACAAAAAATATATAATGAGAAATTAGTCTAGTTATTCAAAAGGGTTACGAAGTGAGAAATTATTCAGGATTAGAGTTTTAATTCATGTCAGAATGATGTCAGACATGGGGGTATCTCTTGTCTATTAGTTCTCAGTAACTTTAGTGAAACCATTCAGATGGTCTTTCAAGTACGTTTGAGTTAAGTCTGTTTATTGTCAATTTCTCTACAAATACAGGACATACAGAGGATAGAAATTGCGTTTCTAGCAATCCCACACGTGATGCTCATGGTCAGTGCACCAAGAGGTACACACTAGACTGGCATATGTTCCCCTACAGTGGGCATGTACAGAGTGTGTGTGTGTTGGTTTTATGCACACTTGTTGGAGAAGG
>JAGFZM010000095.1:218630-261888 GCA_017657215.1 Limnothrissa miodon | reverse complement strand
GACTGCAGGCAGTGAAAAGCGTTTGCCTAATAGTGTGTGTGTGTGTGTGGAGAGTTAGTGATCAGTAGAGTTCTGGAGTTATGCTCAGGCCTACGCTAGGGTAGCCATTACCAGTGGTGGCCCCAAGGCTGCGATAAATTAGCAGTTCTATTGCAGGATAAAATTGTCTTTGTTTTGTACAATATGTGAATCTCAAATCAAATGTATAAAATAGGGAAAAAATTACTGTCCTATTTAACATACATGAGCATGAAAATATCTCTCTGCATTTGAAATGTGCAGAGGAGGGTAATCCAAACAACATGCAAACCATTGAACAACTTTAGGTGTCCTCAATTGCCCCGTCTGTGCTAGCATTACAATAATGTAGCCATTTTAAAGGCCCCAACTTTTTTTTTTTTTTTTTTCTCGTTCCACATTCCTGGAGGACCAATGCCCGCTGCAGGGAAGGACAAAGTAGCCCAGTCTTAGTCACAGATGGCATCCCATCAAGCTCAGTGCCTGCACGTCAACGCCATTGCTCACGTCCTCTTTCTCTCCCCGCTCAGTGAAAGAGAGCACCAGGGACCCCACAGCTGCATTTAGAAACTAGTATCTCCTCTTTTTATGCCATGTCCAAATATAGCTTATGTGAAGATGTAGGATTTCTTTTAGTTGTATGCCTTAACAGGACTCTAAGCTCTATTTTGTTTGTGTTGTGCATCAGATAATCCAGTATCAGACGGTGCGGTATGACACTTTACCACTGTCCCCCATCTCCAGAAACAGACTCAGTAAGTATCTCTGTCTCATGTTTACGTTTGTTTATTTGTACATGGTAGACACTTTTAAATACATTAGCACCACAATATGCATTAATAAGCATTCGGCTAAAGATGCACCCTTGAGCCGAAACACTAGAACACAGTGCTCTGCCTTTCTCACACAACCTACTTTAGCCTGGTTCTCACACCTACTGATCTGCTAGGCAACTCAGCCGGTGTACGTGTTGAATAGACCAAAGAGACCAATGATTTCCCTGACATTCACAGACAAGAAAGAGTAGGGTACATTATTACTGGAGGGAAAAGGAAAATGTACAATAAGCTCATCTATATTGCGTTAGGCCAGCCAAGCTAGACAGCCATCTCATGCCAGCTCAGAGAAGAATAGCAAATTAGTGTGTGAGAACCAGGTAAGTCTGTCATTATGTTGCGTAAAGTGTGTGGAAACCTTTGACTTGGCAGATATTTTCTGTGAACTTAAAATATTGGGCATGTCACAGCCCTCTTTTTGCTGATTGCCCAACTTTTACAAGCCACACAAGTGTTTTTACACCGTAGAATGTAGGTTGAAACACCAAAGTTCTCCTTTAACCTTTCCCCTTAAAAACAGTCACTCACAATCACAATTACTGTGAGTGCCATGATTTACTTAATTTGTATGGATTTGGAAAAGAAATTCAGATCTATTTGAATGTGCTGAATACATGACAGTCCGTTATCATAGATCACCATATTGGATGGGTGATTCTGATTGGTTCCGTGATTGGCTGCAGTCGACTTGAGTCCAATTGTACCTGCAGAGGAAATTAGAATGTGGTGTTCCGCTGCTGTTCTACTTTTTTTTTCTTATTATCCACAGAGGTTATCGTTACTGAGCAAGGTCATGTGGGTTCATATAAACAAATAAACACAGGCACATGCATGCATACCTTCCACCCCATCAAAAGTGCCACAATGACACGAGTTATTGACACACTTGTTGAAACACTTGTTGATTTTGAACAGTGCTGCCCTCATTTGTATAGGCGCCAGGGCTGGGTATTGGTGCCAATTTCCTAAAACGTTCCGATTCTGATCCACAAGGTCATGATCGGATCAAATTCTCGATCTGATTTGATTCGATATTGATTTATTTAGTTATCTTTGTGTCAATACTAGTTACTATACTAGTTTAATTGGAGTACATTTAAGTGGAGTTTATCACATCACTGTGTTGGGCTGTACAATTTGGGTTAACTTTGACAATAAGTGGTTATTTTTGTCATTTTTCTAATCCAATTATAGTATTGTGCGGTCGCAAGTAGTAGTGCACTGCCATCAAAAATGATCGATCCACGAATCTCTATTGTATTTTTCCAACAAGATTCGATATTGATCGGTGAATTGAATTTTTTTAACCAAGCCCTAATAGGCGCTCAACCTAACATTGCATATATTACTCCACCTTACAAATTTATACTTTATATTTATTTTTTAGAAATGGTCTCATTTATTTTACCTGCTTTGGCCAAAATAACGGGCATATTCTACCGGCCTAGCATATGTGACAGGCCTTTGCATAAATAACAATCCGCACAGATGGCTGGAAGTGTAGGGCGGTATGTACAGTAAAGTGGCCCAGACAATGGAGACAAATACACCTCATCTCAACCCCTACTGGCCTGCTGAATGGGACTGAACCAACAATAGCTGTCAGACGAGTGCCTGTTCATCCACGCAGACAGAAAAACATCTGTATAATAAAGTTGTCTTTAGTCTTCTGTGACTGTTTTGGAAGGTGAAGTGTCCCCATTTGTCAGTATTCAATGTCCTTTTTTGTTTGTTTGTTTGTTTTTGTGCATATTCAGATGCTGTGAAGCGGAAGGTCCTAGTACTGGATCTAGACGAGACTCTCATCCATTCGCACCATGATGGGGTCTTAAGACCCACAGTGCGACCAGGTACCCCACCAGACTTCATCCTAAAGGTATGTGGGAGTGTATATTAAATGTACTTTTTACTTTGTAACATAAATGAAGGCCCTGCTTTGTCAGTTAATTGTTAAACCAATAAGAAACACAAGCGGTCTGTTCCGATTCGCACATTCCCCAAAGTACACTCCCTTTTGTATACTATGAACCCTGCGCACTACAGGAATAGTGTATGAATTTTCAACATGATGGTGGTGTTCTAAATCAGGGGTGCCCAAACAGTAGGGCTGTGCGATTTGGCCAAAAATCTAAATTGCGATTTTTCTCAACCAATATTGCGATTTTTCACAATAAAAACCACAAGCACGAAATATGTCCCATTATTAAGCATATTTGTACACAAGGTCTAATTAAAAATAGAAAATGAACTTTTTTCATTAATCAACGTATTTTTATTCAAGAGAATATCTTGTTGCATTGAACCCCAATCCTTGTTTATCATAGTGCTGAGTGTAGTTAACACACAAGTCTATGCATTAAGTCTAAACAAAAATATTGCGCACCTCTGCCATTTCAAAATTGCGAATATATTGCAAATGCGATTAATTGTCCAGCCCTACCAAACAGTCGACCGAGGTCTACCAGGCGATCCCGGGCTGAGTTGCAGTCGATCCCGAGAGATGTTGTAAAACACAACAAACTCCTTATCGAATATTTTAAGCAAAAACGTAGAGTTAAGTTTTGTTTACAAGTGATTATTATAGTCTATAACTCTTTAACACTGTATTACACAAAATGAAACAGAAATTGTGCGGAACGTTAGTTTGTCTGTGTTGTGTGTTGTGTTGTCTGTGACGTTGTCACTAAGAACTCTAGGAGCACAGCTAGATTGAACTAGAGTGAACATAACAAGTTGGTAATGGTGGAGGCTAAAAAAATCTAAAACTTACCACTTTCAGTCAGAGCAGGAGGATGATTACCTTTTTTGCTTCATCCAATATAAACATTTTCTGCCTCATCTGTAATGTAGCCTATGTATATCAACACCAAAGAAAGGCAATTTGGAGAGACAATCCAACAGCCACTGACAGACATTTCAGAACCACTCACAATAGCGATGACTCAACTTTCCCAGCTAAATCAGCCTTTCGCACCCAAGTAGTAGTAGGCTTTATTGGCTGGCATTGTATTGTTGTTGTTGTTGTTGTTTTTGTTGTCAATTTGTGTCAATTTATGTGATTTGATCATTAAATGGCCCCAATAACCATGCACAAGAGTGAACCTCTATTTTTTTTCTGTCTTTCAGGTAGTAATTGATAAACACCCAGTCCGCTTCTTTGTACACAAAAGACCACACGTTGACTTCTTTTTGGAAGTGGTATGTAGAAACTCATCTTAACTATTACTATTAATTATTATGTGCATTTTAGTTTGTTTGTTGAAAATGTATTTGTGGACTTAACTGTTACTGATTCTGTATTTTAATTGTACAATGTAAAACTATTTAATTGATAATTGATGAATCCTGTTCACCTCCCTTTGATACAGGTTAGTCAGTGGTATGAATTAGTGGTGTTTACTGCCAGCATGGAGATTTATGGATCTGCAGTCGCAGACAAGTTGGATAACAACAGAAGCATCCTAAAACGCAGATACTACAGACAGGTAAACCAGCAACACAATCTTACAGAAATCTGGTCAATCAATTTATCAATTAGATGTTCAATGGCAGTGAGTGTTGTCTTAAAGAAAGAGAACCAGACAATTTTTAAATGTAATACAACACAGTCTAAACAACATACATACACTTAATGTTAACTGAATGAGGCGTAGACAGGGTAGTAAAAGGTAGTAAATGTCACCACCTCAAGAGTTCCCATTATTTGCGCAATATTTGCTATATACTGAAATAAATAAATAAATAGTTAAAAATAAAGTAGCCTATACGATGCTTACAGGACCTCAACTGAGGAGCCGCATGGGAAAGTTCAATGGTTGCTATAGTGACGGCAACGCCTTTCGCACATTTACCTTACCAGTTTTTCAAAGATTATAGCGAAGCAAAGCATCTTTGGTAACATTGGTTGGTAACACTTGTTAGTAGTCGAAATGGGGATATGTAAGTTCTTGCAAATGTGGATTGACAAACCGTCTTTTAAAGAATGGCTAAAACCTGTGATGGGGAAACGACCGAGAAGGATTTTGCTTAGTCTGCACGACCCTATCAAATGTGGGTACGAGGGTACTGAAGCAGTGTTCGCGAACATGTTTCCAGACTAGCATGGATTAAAGTTTTCTGTCCTATGACCGATTTCCGCCATTTTTGTCCAAACAATATGTACTTAAAGAAATACGGGCGACATTGGTCCTAATGACCAGTCTACCGTAAGAGGAAAACTTATGGATTGTCTGCAAAGTGCAAAACGCAAACGGATGATGTCAATAACTTCAATTCCAAAGAGTGTAAAGCCACCAAAATCACCAAAGGCTTTTGGAATGTTTTCAAGGTCTCCGGTATCACACCCCTTAGTTTGGTGAAATGTAGCCTACCTTACTCTATTTTTTTTTTTATTACTAATCACATTCAATAACCACCAAAATCAAAACACACCACTCATTATGGTTGAACTACACAATTTACTTTGGTGAAAAAAAAAAAGTCATTATTAATTATTACCAATTGTAGTGCTTTAATCCATGTATACAGGACTGTGGGTTGCTTTAAACTTTTTTTTTTTAATTGGATTAATATCAGGTAAATTTTGTATGTGTTTCTTTTCTTCTCGGCAGCATTGCACATTGGATCTAGGGAGTTATGTAAAAGACCTTGCCGTTGTACATGACGACCTGTCCAGTATAGTTATCCTGGACAACTCACCTGGGGCCTACCGCAGTCATCCAGGTACTGTCATAACATAACTCGGACCCCCCCCCACACACACACACACACACACACACACACACAGACATATGCTGTACATGCTATCTCTTTCCCTGTTTGTCCTTTTCTATGTATGTCATTTGCTGATTGTCTCTCTCACCTCTTTCCACCCCCCACTCGCTCTCTCTATCACTCACTCACACACTCGCCCGAACAGGCGCACACACACTCCACATGCTAACACTATCTCCATATTTCTCCGTTATTTGATTCTGTCTGTGTCTTTCTTTCTTTCTCTCCCTCTCTCTCACACACAGGCTCCACATGTTTACCCTATCTCTCCTAGTTTCTCCTTTTCTATATAGGTTGCTAAAACTCTCCCTCTCTCTCTCTGTATGTGCATTGCTGATACTATCCCTCTGGTCTTGTAAATATTTACTCAAAAGCTGGTAATTATTGACTGTCAAATACATGCCGGGTTTCCAGAGGTAAAAAAAAACAACAAAAAAAACAATTCGTGTGAGTCCAAAGGAGTTTATATGATAGTTAGTTTAATCATTTGTTTATGTATTTTTAATCTGAAGTATGAGTTCATGTGAAGTTTATAGTTGTTGACAATATAGCATGATTTTAAGAAGTGTATCCTACAAATACAGAATCCATCGGTCAACCTGCAGTACCCCTGTGCCTGGTCAAACCGGTAGTTCTGGTCTGCAGTTGTGTGTTGGGTTCATTGGTGTACTCATGTCTTTCTATTCACCCCTTGTTTACATACAGATAATATTATTGTTGTTGTTGTTGTTTTTAATCAATTCAAAGTGCATATGTTTTGTCCAGCTAGTCAAACCCACCAAACAAACAGCAATAAACCACAGGCACACGTGTTTTCTAAACAAGGGTATTAGAGAAATTACTTAATAATTTAGCTGCCTTGTGGTTTGCTTGCTGTGTTGCAAGTTGAGGAGACTGGATTACCTTCCACCTTCTTATTGTGTGTGTGTGTGTGTGTGTGTTCATTTACTAGACAATGCAATACCAATTAAGTCGTGGTTCAGTGACCCAAGTGATACCGCGCTGCTAAACCTTCTGCCTATGCTAGATGCGCTAAGGTGAGTTCAACACCTCCACAGTGACATACCTTAAAGGTTTTGGTTGTAATCTTACATTTGCATTGGACTTACAGACCATAAGGTACTAGGCGGAGAAACCCTGAAATCGTGCAAATTTCTCTTATGAGTATTCTCCCATCGACTTAAGTTCATGCTCTCCTATGCAATTTGAGGGTTGGATTACATGCACAAGGCGGAATGGTATATTGTCTGTCTTTTCTTTTTTTTGAGTTTGATGTCCACAAGATGTCATAAAATTAGGCAAACTAGGCGGTTAGTGTTACCACAGAAATTAATAAATTATTTTTGGAATTTGTGATTTTCGACAGACATCCAACCAGATATTCAGTCATATCCATGGTTTGTAATTATTATTTTTAATGGATTTTGTCATACAACATTAAAACATGCTTACCCTGAAAGAAGGATATGTTCAGATTAGGTTTATCTTTTTCACAGATTTCAATGGCATCCACAAGCATTAGGGAAAACCCATGTCTGTGATTTCTGAGGAGCTAGAATGAATGACATTGTGGCTAGGTTGGCCTCAATTTTCAATGAATCATGCCTCTTTGACAAGCAAGCCTCTTAGATTCAGAATGGCTGAATACGCCCAGATGAAAAACTAGTAACCAGAGGCGACTAATAAGACTTGAGTTTGACTAGGAGATTTGAGGCCTTTATAGATGCTTTCATCCAAAGCAATATGCACCCACATGTACTTCAGGGGAGTCATACCCACAGATTTCAGGCTGTCTACATGCTAGCCAGGTTCCTTGGGCGTTAAGACTATGCTAAAAATTCAGGCTTTCACATCAAGTACATCAATAACTTGTACCTCATAATGCCCTGTGTGTGTGTGTGTGTGTGTGTGTGTGTGTGTGCTGTGTGTCCTCCACAGATTCACCGCGGATGTCAGGTCTGTCCTCAGTCGAAATCTCCACCAGCACCGACTGTGGTGATGGACTAGCAGATGTCGGGGAGCAACAGTGGGGTCCCTCTTCTTCTCCTGCCCTGCCCAAGAGCCTCCAAGTTTTCATCCCATTGGCCTGGCTGCTGACTCATCCTGCCCACCCTCTCTTACTGCTGACCTTTGACCTTGCCAGGAGATCTGGTAGTTTCTGGGGATTACAGACAGACACATAAAGCAGAAACTGTGGGAACAGCATGAGTAAAACCCTGGAATATGCTTTGTTTTATTTTTTCCCCCAATCTCGTCTGAAAGAGTCCCAGTTGTGTAGTTACAGACTTATGTGCAAGACTGTGTGGCCATACTGGAGATTAAGACTGAAAATACGCTTGCTTTCTTTTTGTGTGCGTTTTTGTCTTATAGTTTGGCAACACTATACTGAAGGACAAATGCTGAAAGAAGAGAAGGAATATTTCTCATTGTTATTATGCATCTTTTTTAACTTTCCCCCTTTTTTTCCTCTTTTTCAATTTTTATTTGGTCAGCTTTTTTGTGTTTGCCATGGAATCTACCCTTTACATCATCTTTCAAAAGACTTAATACAACCATTATTGTTGATAAAACCACAAACATTTGTATGAAACTCACTTTTGAAGACCTCAGTGACGGTACTATTACCGATTGAATTAAGGCTTTTGAGTTTTGTTTTGTTTTTTTTTAAAGTGGGGGTACTTTTATGGAAAGAAAAAAAGCAGGAAGTGTAAGGAGTGTAGACTGCTGTACATGTGGAAAATCGTGAGATTAATGAAACTGATATTCATTTTCATTTAAAGATTTCTGTGAAATGTAATTCTTTATCGTCAGTGTCACTCACATCCTGGGCAGTCCTTGAAATTTTGATTGAGTAACACGCAGTGGAAAAGACAATGCAAAGGGCATGGTGGAGAAGAGGATTTGAATCGGTCAGTGGATGCTGTGTTTTATTGTTTGTTTTTTCAGTCCTCTTTCTTTCTCCTCCAGGAATAGAACAGGGTTGACCCCAACTACATATATGCCAGTGGAAAAGCCCATGCTCTCTTCTTCTGACATTTGATAGTAACATAACTTGAATTTATGGAACTTGCACTTCGTTGATTGAACTGCTGACTGAGCAACAACAACCCACAGTCCCTCCTTTCTGACCTTTTTTTAAAAAGACAAACAGACAATAACTTTAAACCCATTCCCTTTACCTATGAATGTCGTCTGGACGCCATTTGAACCATTGTAGTCTTGATGCTCAAGGCAGCTCGCTCAGGCCCAATACCTGGTTCTGTGCGTGATACTAATAAAACACGTCAGTATCAAAACGATCTGTTCATTTTTCCTATTCTACTCTTAAAGCGCACACATGGTTTGTGGTGTAATTCTAGAAAACTACCTACCTACACAGAGCCTTCCAAACATTTTTAGTGATAATGATGGGTGACAATTGTTGTCTGGTGGCTATACAGTTGGTCTAAGCAATGTAAAGCTGCAAAATGTCATCTTTAATGGTTTAATTGCTAGCCTCCTCAACTAAGCAGCACACTACATAGTCTGAATGGCTGGTGAAAAACGTTTGTTTATCCGTTCTTTTTATGGCTCTGTCACACCAAAATAATTTGGCAATAGAACTGAAACAAATGGTATGGTTACAAGAAAACAAAAAAAAAAGCTCAGTAATTGTAATGTGTTTGTCATGGCCTACATAATGCATTTCCTTCGCTCTTGCGCCGCAAAGGTTGGCTTGAATTTTGTGTGTACCTCTGATCGCAAAGCGACCTGGGAGAAGAGTTGTTTCGTAGTGAGGAGTATTTTTGTGTCGTGTTTGCACATTTGTGCCATCTACTGGGCATATGAACAATTGCATTGTTTTGCCGATGAGTTTCCCCTGAGCTCAGATGTTTCGAAACGTCGTCTGGCAGTAGAAAAAATATATGATAACAATTATGAAAAAAGACAACAGCCCACTGGACCGTGCTGTTTGTGTTTCACAAATGAAGTTGGAACACATGCAGGATCAAAAGTATATAAATACGTTGTTGGTGGCTTTTTTCCGCATTTACATTCGATAGTGTCTACACATCAATATAATTATTCCATTAGGTCAGATAATACTTCTGTTCACGCTCTTACTCATCTTTCTCCACCCCCGGGAAGTAATTAAGTCAGTCATATGACTGTACGACTGTCGCATCACGAACACAAGACCTAGAATCTTGCGCCTTTTGTGAAAATAAAGTAGATCTCGAATGGATAGTTGTACACTGAATATAGAACGGGATACGGGCGATACCACCCTTTGCCTGGCCTAAGTCAATACCAAATTCTGATACCATTTTTTTCGGTAGGGATTAGTGATTCAGAAGTAGGGTCAACTGTTAAGCATATAAAATGATGCATGCACTCTAATATTTCGATAAAGTTGAAGGGTTGATATGATATGAAAATACGATAGGTCTTAGAATAACTAATGCAACTCCTTCTTTCACCTTATCTCGGTGTGATGGGCAATAACGCAAACGTAGCCAGAGCATTTTAATAGTTCGTAACCGATATCTGACGTGGCCTACTTGATCTTTGCGAATGGACTGGTAAGCGCAGCTTACGTAGTTTGTTATTGTATCCATCCGCCGCAGACGCACTAAGAAAATATCAAAGCAGAGCAGCAAGCTAGGAGAGCAAGCCAGTTGGAATCGCTGGCTGAATTGTCATTGCGACAGTTAGACATTTAGGGGGATTATTTCAGATAAAGAACATTCTTCAACAATGAAGTTCCAGTACAAAGAAGAGCACCCGTTTGAGAAGAGGCGGTCAGAGGGAGAGAAAATCAGGAAGAAGTATCCTGACAGGGTTCCTGTAAGTATCGCTCGTTGTTGTTGCTAACCTTAGCTTGGAAACGCTTTAATTCCAGCCACCCGCTAGCCATCCTTAGTTAGCCAATCTTTAAATACAAGATTTTAGAAAATGATTGTGTAATAGCTTACCAAGCGTGCATTTAGTCTATAAAGGTGAACATGTATTATCACCAGTGTAAACGAATCATGCTATTTTGAAGGTGTTGCTATACAAATATCTGCCAGTCCTAGCTGGCTATCGAGAGTTAGCATCTGAAGAATGACCCTGAGAAGTCAACTTGACAATGGTTTTCTTTGTTTTGGCAGTATTTAGCAACATTTTCATAATCATAATTGTTAATCTAACATGTTTTTTTTCATTAATGTTTTACCATTACCTGTAAAGTTAGAAAAATGGAATTTAGCTGAGCACATTTCGTGTTAACATTATAAACCAAGGTGAGCTTCTAGGCCACTGTTCAAAATAAACAAATGACAAGCTTGATCCGCAGAATATCTGCGGATGGTTTCTTTGATTGTAAGTTGTTGATTGTGCGGTTCTTCTCGACCTAATCATGCTTTTCTTCGTTCGATATAGTATCTTGCGTAGTCTTGGAAAATCAGGTAGCACGATTGCCTCATATTTTGAAACTAATAGAGGCCGTCAAGGTACACAGTAACGTTAGCTTGCTAGCCAAAAATAGAACTGTGGACTTGTTTACATCTGGCTTATGCCACTTCGACATCTCCACTTAATTTCGCTTGTAGCCTGTGTATTTAATTAGCTATAAGGAGTTGTTTATCTGTCTAACTATCCTGTTATGATGTCTACATGTGTAGGTTTCAGCAAATGAATACTTGTATACGGGTATATACGATACCATTTGTCTTATCTTGTTTTGAGTTATTTTGAGCTCTACTACATTTCTGGTTTTAGTTGAAGCCCCTGGCGTTTTTTCCCTAAATGTTAAAACTCCACACCACCAGTTATTTTGTTCCGTTTTAGGTTTCAACACAGCCCCTCCCCCCCTCTTAGCCAGCATAGCATATTGTGTTTAATTTGTCATCGAGGGAAGCTAGTGTCCATTGATAAGGTTTTATCACACAGAAAGCCATTTAAACTTAACTCTTGCTCAAACCTAACCGGACTAAATTTTACAATAAACTTAACAATAGTTCATGTTAGTCAATGTTAGTCAGTGTGAACAATTGGGTTTGCCAACCGTACAAAGATATATGGTCTGGTGTTTGAAGCACACAGATTGGCTGAGGATGGGTAGATTCATTCCCCATTTCTTCTTGCAATAAAATTTTAGAAGAATGTGGATACTCCTAAATGAACCCTTATATCAGGTCTACTTCTTTGAATCATCTCATCACTCTATTAGTCTATAAAAGGTGATCACAAATGTATGTCATAACACGACCACCTCAGTATAAGGAGAAATTACTTATTTAAATATAGGTGTGGTTCAGTTTGTTAAATATAATAAGACAAGCTTATTTCCATTGAATAACTGTGTCTGATTTTGCAATGGCAGGTCATTGTGGAAAAAGCCCCCAAGGCCAGAATAGGAGATTTGGACAAAAAAAAGTATCTTGTCCCTTCTGACCTCACGGGTGAGTGTGCCAACCATTTCTTCAGAAGTAAACTTACTGGGTGAAGCCCCTTGAAAACTAAACCAACATAAAGAGATACAATTCACTTGCCAAAATACATGTGCCCATTTTCCACATTAATATTTGTTATAGTTGACTACTCTCTCTCTCTCTTCCTTTTTAGTGGGCCAATTCTACTTCCTCATCCGGAAAAGAATTCACCTGAGAGCTGAGGACGCTCTTTTCTTCTTCGTAAACAACGTCATTCCTCCCACTTCAGCAACCATGGGGCTGCTGTATCAGGTACTGGTTCTTCATACCACTGTGTCTCACCGTCTCTGTCCGCCCCCCCCCCCCCCCCCCCCCCATAGATTATTGGGAATCTTCTCTATATCTTATTCTTACCCTTTTGTTACACTCAATATCGGTTACCTTTATCATGACCTGTTGCAAATAAGTGGTCTGAAGTTTTACCTGTTCTTACAAACACTTGAAGGTATTTACTATTTATTACCCGTTTTCTGTTGTTCCATCTCTGTTTTCAGGAGCATCACGAAGAAGACTTCTTCCTCTACATTGCATACAGTGATGAAAGTGTCTATGGAGAAAGCCAAAGGGAAATTTAACACTCTCCACTCCCCCTCCTTCTCCATCTCTCAATTCTTCCCACACTTTCCCCTTGTCTCTGTTTAAAATTATATTCTAAACCCAGATTGGCAGCCTAGAGTTCCCTGAGCAAAAGACATCTGATGCACTTTTGTGGTCCTCCCAATGCTCGCATCTCTGTGTCCCACTCTCAATTTTAGTTGAATTCTCTTAGTCTGGGTATTATCCCTCTGCTGTCTTCACACATGAACAATCCACAGGATTAAAAACCCGTCAGAGCCATTCTAGAAGTGACTGAGTGTAGTCATCAGGAGAATGTTGTTTACGTAATGTGAAAGTGTGAACCATCAAACCCATATGGCAGGAAAGGGACAGAGTTGTGTACTTTGCACAAGTTTAATTATCAAATCCTTTTAAGAGGCATACATTAGCTTGACGGCTGAGGATATTTGATGGCATTTGAAATTTATTCAAGTTGGTCCCATAGTAGACCAGCTGTAGGCTAGGGCTACACCAGTCAACGTTTCTTAGCGCGTTATTAAGAAAATAGTTAGGGAAGAGTAGATTGGATTTATTTTCTTCAGTCATGCAGTGCTCATTCAGTGAAGCGTTATTGTATAGATGATTATTATCATAGATTAAGCCAATTGCTTCTTCTAAAGCTAGTTTGTGCAGCATAAACTACTTTTTTCAGTTACTTCCAAGGTGTAGCCTTCCTGTTAGCATTTCATGCCCCGCCCCCTTCCCGTTCCCTAAAAGTAATGTAAGGATAAAATTCAGACTAAGCAGTTATTGCTCTTTCATTTCCACACTGCAATGTTATCATGATTTAATATAATTGTTACATATTGTATCTTGGTGAATATTTTAGCTTGCTTGATTTATGAAGAGTTTTAATAAGCTGTGTGCTAGATTTATGCTTTACTTTTTTTTCCTTTTTTTTTAAGAATTTGTATTGTTTTAATTTTTTTCTCTTCATATTTTTTTTATTTGAACTCGGTATACAGCTGCATTACTGGTACCCTCCAATTCATAACAATATAAACTAGACAAAAATACTCTGCATGCTGTCTCTTTCTTAAAAAGTATACTGGACCAAAATAAACAGTGAATATCAGTAAAAAGCTTCTAATCAAAACCCTCTTTGTAGTGCCAATGGTTCTTGTTAGCCAAACACCTTAGTCTCATCCTATAGAAGAATATATTTTTACACACTGAAGATGATCAGCTGTGGTCTCTGCTGTAAAATCTCTGAACTGACAGTCAATTGAAATTTTAGAGGGCCCTCACAAGAAAAGGTAAGGTGCTGTTAAAAATTGCAGTCTCATTACACAAATAATTTACCTTTGCCAAGTACTTAATCTTTTAGTATTAATTATTAATGTTGTAATACAGGCATTAAGTATTTTTGTCTCATGGTCTCTTTGTAGGAACTATATTTCCCTCACAGAGGTCATATGACTTCAGTTAGCATGTTTTCAAGCATGTGCACCTCGTGGTACTGGTAAACTGTGGTCTGTGACCTAGTTGTTTAGGGACACGACACAAGGCTGAGGTGAAATATTGTGGAAGTAGACTTTGTTTTTCTTGAAAAAGATAAAGATAAACCTAAACCTACAAAGTGTTTTTGCAAACTTTGATTTTCCAAGTGCATGTAACAGTCCTAAAGGAAGAAACTAGTTAAATATAATAGTTTCATGAAACTTTTAGATAGCCATTGGATCAAGAGAGAAGCTGTTGATGGACCAGTCAGCGAGCAGAGGGCTCTGGAATGATCAAAAAGAGTTCTTCCCATAATTGAACATATGCCAATTTAAGGATCCCAGGTGCTTTGTCCAAAGTTAAAAGCAGAATTGTTTGGTATATCAGGCAAAAGAGATTAACCTACTGACAGATTGCCTATTGCCCCATCTAGGATAGGTATGGTCAAAGGGTTACAGTAGTTGCAGTATGCTTTCGGGAGACAAACAAACCAAATTCCAACCCAGTCACAACATTTTAGGTGCTACCTCATCATGTCCCATCAAAACACTTGTTTCACTGCAGTGTGGAGTGTCACTTTTGGAGGAGTCAAAGTGAAGTTGGGGAGCAGTAAAGATGTTTAAAAATATTGACCGTATCCCCATTGAATATGAAAGACAAGATTATTCCACAGGAGTGGCCGACAGTTGCAATAAAACTAGAAGATCAGAAGGGGTTCTGCATGGTCAGAGCGGTCATGAAGTCAATTGTATTACACCTTTAAATCCAAATAAATATTCAGGTCTCCATAATATGATCCAAATAAATATTCTGGTCTCCATAATTCTAAAAAAGGCATATTTTACTTAATATGCAGTATAAAAATAAATATTTTGTAAATGGCTACTCCTAAACATAGTTTAGTCAAAATGATAAACATTAACATGAAAAGCAAAGTAAAAGTGCAGGTCTCTCAAAATCACTGGTTACTGTACATTTAAGCATCATGTACAAATAACATGAGTTGCACAGCATGCTATTATTGAACAGACCAGCATGTAAGGATGCTTAACATGTAAGCCTTGTTGGGGTTGACTAGGAGGCCAGCAGTACCTCCAATATCCCTTATTATAATACATTTCCCTGAGTCAATTATTTGCTGAGTAAAACAGCAGAATATAATCCATACAAGGTTAATAAAAATTATCATCCTAACTTTGGTAGAAATATCACTATATGACTGTTAAAAACTTTCATCAGTTGGCTGCTGTTACGCTTGTTTACCAATTATCATTAAATTCGACAGCACTTCACAATTAGAAACACTGGGACAATGGGTTGATTCCCTCTGGATAACACTTTTAAAATAAACCCTGAGAAGCTGTTCTATGACATGGATATAACACAGCTGAGGTGGTTGTTGTTAGCCGTGAAGTAAGCGGAGCGAACCCGAGTGCCAATGATGCATGCAGTGGTCATGTAAATGTATACCCTACATCTAGTTGTACAATATACTGCATACATTTGACAACCACAAGTACATGTAAGTCATGAAAGACACTACTCAACAAAGACAGCGAAAAAAAACGTGGGAATAAACAGATTAGGGGAATTACTATTACCAAATACTTTTACTATATGGTACTATTACCATATGTCCTCATATTCCCAGACATTAGCAAGTGAAAGTACATTTACAAAACAACATGGGCCCTAGATACATTTGTGTCTGGACCCTTTTGTCTTAGTTATGAGGTATCCCCCAACCCCTATGTGAGCACTCTAGTATATGCAACCAAATTGCTTTAAAAAGAGTTTTAACTTGGATTTCGCAGCACAGTCATTGCGTGGCAATTTTGTCATAAGTTGAATACGGAATCTTCAAATCCCTACCTCTCGATCAAAAGGATTGCTAAGTCTGACCTGTTTGCTTACTCCAGCTTGCCTTTGGGGATTGGTGGTAGGCCTTCAGGGGCTTTCACAATGCCCTTAAACTTCTTCAGTTGGTCCTCATTAAGTTCCTCCAGAATATCACAGATGGTAGTCTGCCAATCTTCTTCTGCATGATCACCAAACAGGCAAAAGTGGGAAATAGAGTATAATTAATTAAAATTGTGTTATTAAAATATGCTTTCAGACGTGGTACCTACCATTATGTGCCTCGAAAATTACCCGACGATTCTAAGGATGTTTAAAACTTTGCCTGTCTTGAATTTCACATGCATTTCCTTAACACTGCAGTCAAAGAAAACCTTAAATGCTGGATGGTGGTAACACGTGTACAAGCACTTGAAAACACACATCTAAAAGAAAATAAAGATAATTTATTATCACAGAGTGTTTTGAGAATATTCTAGCAAAATACACAGATAAGCTCGTGCAGAAGACCAGAATACAGAACACAAAGGTACAAATGATAACCATAAAACTTCACAATATCTCAGAAAAGGTTCCATATCTTACCTTGGGTTATGTTTTGCCAAGTCTGAGATTAAATTGTACCTTCCGTTGCGTCTCAGAATGCAGTTGGAGCTTGTTTTTACAAATATATAGCTTTTCTCTTGTTCTAGGATCTGAAATAAATGTAGTTAAGTGTTACTTTTTCTCTCAGAGATCAAGTTATTTTACAAAGCAAGAGAAACCAGCTACTATACCTCAGAAGGTGGCACATTTTGAGACAACAAGCACACCCACAGCCTGTGTTCAGTATCAGTTTTGCAGGGCTCGAGGAACAGAAGCACTTGTCCATGTACATGGCCCTTTGGTTGGTGAGAGTTTTCTCTGTTTTCTACGCAAGATCCCAAACTTACAAACCCCATGGATCCAAACAGCTGTATGTGTTTGAGTAAGCATTATTGGTGTGAGAAATCTGATTTCCTTTCGGGAGATGTGCATCACAACCAACTCTCCAATGGCATCGACTAACAAAAAAATTGGCATTGATGAAAAAGTTTAATAAAAAAACAACAATTTATTTATAATAACTACTCCCTATTAAGCATTGGTTAAGTAATCCAAGTAAGTAAACACAGTAATGATTAGTTGGCTATGTCTTTAATAATGGTTAACTGACAAAAAATAATTAACATATTTAATAAAGCACGCGACATGCACTATTAAAACTTAAGAAATTCTTATTGTATATTATATATTATGATTATTAAAGATCTATACATAGATTCATTTATGTACAATTAATAATATATTATTCATTTAGTAATGTCTTTCTCCAGACTCAATAACTCGAGTTATAACTGGATAGTTAAGTGTATTTTGGGAGTTCTTTAAAAGTGAGACTGTTAAAATAGTAACTTCATATGTTGGACTTAATATGTTTACTAATGATTAACTGATAAATATTCAAGATAATTACCAACAAAGGATTAACAAAGTGTTAACTAAGGCTTAACCAATGCTTAATAAATGCTTATTAGGGAGTAGTTACAATAAAGTTTTACCCAACAACCAATATATGTTATACGAAACACCTTAGTGGTGCAGCTTGGACACATCCTCAGTGATGAACCCAGGGTCACAGGGTGTTTCGGGTCTTAGACCCAACCTTTGTAGGGCTGATATTCTGAATAACAGCCCGCTGAATACAATCACAGCCCGCTGTCAATGGAAACAGACTTTTAGCCTCTAATTCCCCTGTTTCGTTTCACTCCGCAAGGAGTTCGGTCACTTCGAACTCAAAATGAGCTGTTCGTGTGGTGTTCTAGAACGGCAGCTGTCAACCAGTCAATGGAATTATTTTGTGTTGCGGAAGTAATTTTTTAAATATCCCAATCAGTAAACTTGTTCATGAAATAAAAATGTTGTTGTCATAATTATGATGAATAACAAATAATCTAAGGGTAGCCATGTAATAAGCGCGATAACGTTTGGCACGTCGGGCTCCTGCATCAGGGGTCGGGCTCCAGCTTCAACATCCAATTATGAGTTGTTAAAAAAGCTAAAAATAAACATACACTGATGAATAGAATATATATATTTCAGTATAAAATAAATCAGAAATATTCGGCTACTCACAAGACTGTTTTATTGTAGTGCTTGTTTGCCAGTAGGATGCTGTGAATTCTCTGAACTTCTCGATCAGTGATATCATTGTTGGCCAGACTTAAAGAGGGGCTAAGCAACATTCTGTTTTTCTCTCTCACAAGCTCCCTCTAAAGACCGCTGTATTGCATTGTATTGCACTGCATTCTATTGGAGGCGGTCCACGTTGCTGAACATTGCAAGTGCTGTATCTACCGCTATAGGCCACAGTGGCGCATTCTACACCATTCGCTCGCCATGTAATGACCCATTTTAGCATCCTAAACAATATGAAACGGATTAATTAAATGAAAAATCTTGCATAGTGGGCCTTTAAGTAAAAAAAAAAAAGGAAGTTTAAAGGGGTTATAGAATGCAAATCCACATTTACCTTGTTATTGTTGAATTTAGGTAGCTTAAAGCCTCTATGTGTAGGATTTATCTTCTATTTATCTTCGTCGTTTATTAAAAATACATTTTTTATTTTAAAAATATAATGTAAAACGATGGTAATTACCTCCATGAATACATTTTAGTGTTCTCGTAAACTTGGTAATTTCCATTTATATATAGACGTGGCTGGGTACCAAATAAGAATATCCATGTTGCGCCGCCATTTTCAAAATGAGGACCATGGGAAATGAGGACCGTGGGAAGGGAAGGGCTAGTACATTTTATTCAAACGTGTGCAGTATACCACTTCGCCGATAGATGGGAGAAATTCTCATACGAAAAAAATATAACTTACACATAGTGGGTTTAACGTATCCAATGGACAATACCAAAACTTCAACACTGCTACATGTAAATTTCAAACTAGAAATGGCCGGTCTGAAACGGGCCAATCTGAAAAGAGATGCAAGTTTACGTCGCCTCGCTAAGATACACCTCCTTCATTTGCAAGATCCAACCAAAAATTATTTGGAACCGTCTCTGGTCCAATCCCCTGTTGCTTCATAAATTTGCCAGGGGGACAGGAAATACAAATCATTTTGTTCTAACCCTTTTAAATGAGCCTGTATAAGACGCTCTAGCAGTGCTCCTGCGTCACTTTCAGGCGCACAAATTTGCATACGCTATTATTGAGCCTCATAAATTGGGACATAGCATAGGCTAAAGAGCTCCGGATTGTTCAAGGCATGACATTTTGCATAATTTTCTGTACCCATCATCCACTCAAAAAGTAGGCGTGAATGGCGGCAGCATTAAACCCATAAACCTCCCTGTAACTTGGCCAATCCGCAAAGATGCTATCTTCAAATCTTCAGCCTCTAGTCTGCATGTGGCCCAAATCTTGGCATCACAAAAAACTTCTCTCTCGAAAATGCTTCTTAACACCGAATTGCCAATCACATCCATTATTCTATCAAAAATAATTGTGACATTTTCTGAATTTTCCTCAATGTCTCTTAGGACTTCATCAGTTCCCTCTTCAGGCTTAAGATACATGTCAAAAAGAAGTGACTTAAGTGTTGATGGAGCTGATGTGTGATACATGATTCACATCTAATTCATTAAAAAATAAAATATAGCTTCCTTGACTATCATTTTGCTCAGTCCAAAGCTTTAAAACCTGCTGGGCAACTGTTGTTTTTCCTATTCCAGGTTTACCAATGAGTAGAATTCTCTTCTCATTGTTTGTCAGCAAAAAACATTTCAACTTCAGGCATTATAAAACATAATGTATTATCATGAGTCTACAGTGGTAGCTGTGGCCTACTGGTTACGGCTTGAAGCATGGGCTACTTGTTAGGGCTCCAGGCCCCAAACCGAAGGGATGCTGGTTAAATACCCAGCCTGTAGGCCACAGTTTAAATGCCCTTGAGTAGGGGTGGGCAATATAGACGATATATACCGTATGCAATATGAATTTTGCCAATGATAGAGATTTTGGGTCATATCGCCATACCGTGATAGGCTCATTGCGTTTCCACAACCATGTGAAAAAATGTTGACCTGTAGCTTCACCTTATTGATAGTACCTTTTCATTCTTACAACGAAACTGTAAGAGCCTATAAATTGAACAGCTACTACCTGACACAAATGCAGCTTACCAGTTTACTTCTGTGTGAATTTGAGAGTCCAATATAACCTCCGAACAATGACTAAACAACTGTTGTACATATTGACTTGATGCTATGGTAACCATTAAGAAACTGTTATGCTGTAAGTTACATACCAAAGTATACCGTGATATATATCATCTACCGTCTATGGTTCAAAATATATCGCAATATAAATTTTAGACTATATCGCCCACCCCTACCCTTGAGTAAGTCACTTAACACCTCAACGTTGGGATAAATGTAGACACCCTATTCCCCTTCAGAACCAAAGACCTACACATTTATGAGTGCAATACAGTACTTCTAATTATCTTGTTTGACTTAGCCAAGGTCATTCAGTGCGTTCCAGCCTGAAGCACAAACCTACAACCTGCTCAGCAGGCTCTTGAAGCATCAGGGGTAGGGTTCCTAATGTTGTAAGTACATGCACAGCTAGGTACACACACACACTAGTGTAGGGAAAAGCCGTTCACCTAACTGACAAGTTTGTGTGCGTCTTGGTCATTCAAGTGAACTGAACTTTTTTCGAGTCCTCTCGTTCACTTTATAAAAATATGTGACAGCCCCATTAGCCAAACCTATGCAGTCTCCACGTTAGTTCTTCGTTCATTTGAGCTAAATTAAAATGTTAGGCTTACCTCCCAAACACATATAACTACTGCTTACGCAAATGTTGAACACACTACAAACAAGACAAAAGTATAATGCTATAAGAAACAGGAAATATTAATTCATTGTTTACCTGGGTCTATGCCTGCCCTGCACCCAGCACCTGACAAGTTCTCGCTTTTGTTTTGAGTCGGTCGGTCACCACGTGACAGCCCCACCTCACACCCACATATCCCCTCCAGATTACCGGTAATATGGTTAAAATAAAAATGAGTGTCCACACATTCCCTTCAATCATTGTTCATTCACTTCACCACAGTATGATCACATAGCCTCAAATTGAATTTTATGTTAATACTTGACTAGCCTAACTGAGCCAGTGTCATATGAACGATTGGAAAGCTGTAGCACTCGAGAGATAAACTAATCGCACTTTCCGGCTCAGACTGCGTTGGTTAATGTAATGGGGTTGTCACGTGATGAACGACTCTGGGAAAAAAAGAAAAGACACAATAACTCCAACACAGGACGTTGTGCAAATGTGCATGTGCGACTGAACTGCGTTGGTTAAAGTAATGGGGCTGTTCACGTGATGAACGAACGACTCGTAAAAACTAAGACACAAATAAAACGGAAAGAACTCCAACACAGAAGCTATTGCGAAAATGCGCATGTGTGACTGAACTAATCGATCCTACCCAATCGGTGGCGCTCATAGACTCTATATATACAGTCAATGGTGGTGCTAATGCACCTTTCAGTTGGTTGCCGACCGCCAACCAAAAAAAGAGGAACTAATCGAGCCCACAAGACGATTAGGTCTACCAAAGTCACATTAAAAATTAGTTCTATTTGAACTAATCGGTCAAGACCGACACATCTCTAACACACATCTAGTATACACATCCACTATGCACTGTGTAGTTTGGTAGAATTTACAGTATAAGCAGCCAACGTATGTAAAACACAGGGTGTGTGCAACGTGTGAGGACGCTTTCTTGTGGCTTGCATTATATGACATGCCTGCCATTGAACTATGTCTTTGTCATAGCTTCTGGCAAATGTTACAATTAGATTAGACAAATATGGGGCAGCAATTGCAGCATCTGCCATGGTTCCTAAATGGTGTAATGACCATGTTTGACTATTTTCAGAACTGTCCTGGGAAAAAAAACAAAACAAAAAAAAAACGAAGATAACATGTGTTTATGGTCCTTATAATGACTGAGATAAAAGCTTAAAAGTAGTCCAAGGTAGTGGTAGTAAAATAACCCCCCAAATAGCCTCAAGGCTCAAAGAGAATCACTTTCAGTAAAATCCAATATGGCCCAAAATAGAACCCCCTAGAATTCAAAGGTCACGAAGTAACTGTTGCATTTTCAGAATAATGACTCTGTGTATCAAATTTGGTTCTAACATGTGAATGTTAATGAACTGAGATATTTTAGTAAGTTATACTCCCAGGGGTCCAAAGGTGTCCAAATGTCACTATGTCAGGTCGTTTGGCCTTAAGCCTATGTACCAAAATTTAACTGGCTATAAGTAACTGTGTGTGTACAGTAAATTTGAAAACCATGTGTGCCATTTTCGTGACAGGCGGGCAAAATTTGCAACCTCTGACATTTTGACAAAATACTAAATCAGAAAATCCAACAGCTTCGCTGCTAGACCACTATTTAGGCTCATTAGAGCTGATTTAGTTAATGAAAGGTGGCACAAACCAGAAACCTAATTTGTGGAAGGGACCCAAATGCAAGAAGCAGGCTATGACCAGATTATTGTTAGTTTGCATGGAAATCCAAACTATTGTTATCCAAAGTCTTCTTATTAGTTTGCATTGGAATGTAAACTATTGTTATCCCTTTTCTTCTTATTCTTCTTATCTTGATAGCTGACAAAATGTAAGTTGCTTTGGACAAAGGTGTCTGCTAAATGCATAACAATAAAAGTGAATCTTAAACTATGGCTTATAAACTTTGAAAGGTCTCATTCCATCGTATTTTCATACATTTTGTGGTGGTCTTGTCTAAAATAATGTCATGAGAGTTGGTTTTGACAAAAAATATGCTGTGGTTGTCTTGTTTGAAGCAATTTTAGTTAGGTGAAAACAAGGATGGGGATTCAGTGATACATCCATATTTTTTTATCCCGAATCTGAGGAGGAAGAAGAAATCGTTTATTGCTGAATTTCTCTGTTATGGACAGTGTCAACGTTACCATACAGTTAACGCTACATCTTGGCCCAATGTCATGCATGCTAACGAGTGAAATAACATTTCCAACTACTGTTGGGAAAAAAAAAAAAGTTTTTTACTTACAGCCTGTGAGCTGGTGGTCGTTTGTCGTGACGGCACAGATCCAGGTTTTAAGCACAACTTAGCAAATCCACTACTGTAGGCACTGTAGTTGTAAAGTCATTTTCGTTGAAATGATCAGAACACACAAGTAAAGTTGCGTTGTACTTCGCTGGTGGTGTTACAAAAACAAATTCCAACCATTTCCTCCATTGATCTTAATTTTTAGGCAAGACAAGCAATGTAGATTTGTTATTGCCGCAAACAGCACAGCTACGAACTTTCTTGCTAGCTTCTCTCCGTTAGCTCCTTAGCTACCTGCCGAAATAAGCTCTCCTCACTGTCTGCAGGCAGCCTAATAATGTTTTCCCATGGGCGGGCGGGATAACTACAAATTGCATAGCCAATGTTCAATGTGACGTAGGCTTGTACGGCTTTTCCGATTCACTCGTTTTTACCGGCTGTTTTCTATCACAGGCGAATACAGACTACAGGGGTAGGAGACTATTAAAGAAGTTGAGCATACAAGTGCAACTTGGGCTGACCTATGTAAGGAAGGAAGGAGACCTTTAAAACTTATCTTCCCCATTGACTTACACTGCATGAGCTAGCGTGACAGAGTGGTAATTGCATAATTGGCTCGTTAAAATATTTGGTGCACCTGGACAAACTGTGGCTTTGTCAGTCTAAGCCTGGGGTAGGCAAATGGCGGCCTGGGGGCTGCACATGGCCCGCACCCTCACTTCAAGTGGCCCTCGGATTAATTTTAGAAAATGATTTTTAAAGGCCCACTATGCAACATTTTTCATTTAATTAATCCGTTTCATACTGTTTAGGATGCTAAAATGAGTCATTACACAGTGAACGAATGGTGTAGAATGCGCCACCGTGGCCTATAGCGGTAGATACAGCACTTGCAATGTTCAGCAGCGCGGACCGCCTCCAATAGAATGCAGTGCAATACAATTCAATACAGCGGTCTTTAGAGGGAGCTCATGACAGAGATAAACAGAATGTTGCTTAGCCCCTCTTTAAAAAGTGTACTCTGCGGCACAGAATCTGTTGTAATCCGTTGTAATGACACAAATGGACACTACACAGCGCCTTCAACACAAACACCGCCTTGTGCACGCACCAGTGAGGAAGAGACGTGGAGCCTTAGCGACACTGAGCTAGTTCACTGCTTAGCGAAAAATGAAATGGAAAATGGAAAAAAATATTCCTTGCGATTGGCTTATCCCATCTCCCATTTGAAGTTGATGGTGAGTTTGTATGTTTTTCATGATAGAATGAAATTGACTTTTTTTTTTTAAAGATTCCAAAAAATCATTACTATCAATAATATTTCTCAAATGTATTGAGCATGAAATGTGAGATTACTGCGCTGTATATATTGGTTTAATAAACATATTCAAACATAATTAAAATGGCATTTTTATCATAGGCTATCTGGTCATGTGTGCGGTCCTATGTGGCCCTATGTTGGTTTTGTTGTCGTTCTGAAGAGCCAATCAAACATTTTTCAATTCATAGATGTAAAAAAAAAAAAGTTTGTAAAAATGAGTAAAACAGTTTTGTAACTTCAACAATGGATGGCGCACTTCTTCCAATTTTCTTACTGCGCGCACACAAATTAATTTCACAGCTGCAAAACTGCATTACACATATGCAAAACATAATCACAAAGACAATTTCTTTTCAAACACGCACAAAATATAAGTACAAAATTTACTTGCACAAGCCACAAAGCCACAGATTGCTTTATACAACTACAAAACTCTATCACAAATTACAAAATCTTTTTACAGGTACAAATATTTTTTATGGGTACAAAATGTTTTTACACAAGTACAAAATCTTTTTCAAGGTCGAGGTATACTTTAATGTCCCCGAGGGGCAATTTGTGGTACAGCCAGCAGAATCACACTCACCAACAATACAAACGTAAATAAATTGCAGTCATAAAAACAGGAATACATAACAATAACACAGAGGACTCACACTTGGACATACAAGTAAGAGGGACATAAAACCATAAATACCAGCTCAATAATTTACAATAACAGTACAATAACAGCGGGTAAAAAAGAGTTCTTAACTTCTTTTGGAATTGATTTGATTCCATAAATAGGAAGCTTTGGGACAGTGTTGATTTGAGGAAAGATAAACAACAGAAGCAGGCCAATATTGACTTGAGGAAAGATAAGAGCAATGGAGCATGTCTAGAAGTTTAGGTTATGTTAGAGCAACTATTGTCTATAGTAGTAGAATATACAGTATATATAGTGTAAATATATAAAGTATATATAGTATAGTAGTAAAATTATCACACACTTCTACACTCATACAAGGAAAACACAGCACGTTGTTTGAAACACAACCCTTTTTTAATTTGCACACAAGCATAAAGTAAAGAAACTTATTTGTTTTATGTCTGATCCCGTGAGGTATACACAGGTGGCCAATGGTCATGCATTTTCCCATTTGCAGGGAGTGGACAGCCACCATTTAGTGCAGGAGTGTTTGCTGCTGACACACAGGCTATTGAATGGAGGGGACCTGGCCAAATGGTCACGGACGTATAAGGGAAGGGAGATTGACAATACCATAGTGGGAAGTCATCCACCATCCATTGTTTTCGATAAATTAGTTGTGATTGTTGGTCACTAAATCACTAGTGGGCAAACACATCTAAGAGTAACAAAACATTAGCCTGGCTTCCGTGACTATAGGCTCATTGGAGCTTAGTCTGGCCAACCTACCATACTACCTGCCTACCTGCTTCTATCAGATGCGTTAGTGGTGCTGGGGAGGAAAGCTTGTTTCTCATTGGTGCCCGATTTTTCAGTACAGTACATTCATTAAAACGGGAGGTTGGCCAGACTGACTTGCACGCTAAGGCTAACGAAACAACGTCAGTACATGTATCCATGTTCAAATACTTGCGTGTGGCAAGACTGAGAAGAGTACTTCCAGAATGTATTTTAAACTTGCCGAATACTGTCAACAGGAACAAGAGAATTTGACCAAATATTGAACAGATAACTAATGCTAAATGAATAGAGCTGGAAGCTCAATTTCTGATTTAATGTTCCAACAGCCCATGCAGACAGTGTAAGCTGCAAAATGTACACTCTACATGGCCAAGCTTGAAACACTTGCCTTCCAAGTGTTTCAAGCCTTCCAACACTCCTTGTGTCAGACACCAGGAATGTTTTGTGGTCAGGCAAGTTTGTGTTACCATGTCACCATCAGTCAGTTCCTTTACTCTTGGAGCAAGTGCAAAGCTACTTAATAGCTCCCCGTATGTAAAAGCTATCCAGGTAAGTTAAACATTTTTTTTTTTGTAAAAGAGTATGGTGTGAATTATGAATGAAAAGTAAATTTAATTATTATAACTCAGTATACTTAGTCCACAATGGCAGTGCCTGGTTAAATGTGGGTTACCTCTGGATTTGGATACTTTCTGTTATGTGTCATTTATTTGAACAAACAATGCATAGTTTCGACTCATTCAATTGTTTGCCATACCAACACCATACTTACGATAACTTCATGGATACTTCATTCATGTAATCGAAAATCAACTGTTCTTGTATTATTAAGCCTATATTAGATGTGCAATATTCACTCTGTGAATGCTGTGGTACTAAAACATGTTTATTACTTGGAGTCTACGCATTCATGATGTTCCTTTTGTACAGTAAACTTTAAAGACTGTCACTAACAATACAAGCCAGTAATACTGTAGCTGTTGATTGGAATGTGCGGAATCGCCTTAGCCTTAGGCAATCACAAAGGTAACGTGTTAACCCTCAGGAACATACTTATGACAATCTTGATTTCTTGACAAAAGGTTTTACTTACTTACTAATGTAACAAAACCCAGAATTTTGAATTTAGTAGAGCTGACTATGCCACCCTAGTCCCGACCTAGGGACATTTCTTACAAGCATAATATGGCCTCAAAGGCCCACAGGTTCACAGAGCTGACATCAACAAACACAGTTACAGTACTGCTAATAATGCACAGTTAAACAGAGGGAGGGGGCTTACCATGGGAGGGCCAACCACACAGAACGGGGGAATCGAATCACCCATGGATAGGATGCTTCCACCACCCACACAGGTGCACCATACTGAAACTACACAGTGACATACATGTGCGTGCACACACACACACACACACACACACACACTGCAGGCAGACACCCGCCTAGGACCCTTGGGCCACCCCAACTGTAGGCTGATGGAACACAAGCAAACCCACAGACAGACATAAACAAGTACAAGGCCATCCAGAAGCAAGGAGGACAAAATAAAGCTTTCAACACAAAGGTGCTAAGAAAATGAAAGAAGTAAGCTGATAGCTAATGTTATTTTTTTTGTTCAAATTCAGATTCACAGTTGCTTTATTAGCATGACTGTTTAAATACAATGTTGCCAAATTGTTCTTTTTCCTGCTGACACTTGGTGACCTAGAACAACAGGGTTGCTCTGGCAGTTCTGACACAATATGCAGTGCATGTTTACCTTGTAATAATTGGAATAGTAAAAAAAAATATATATATTAATAATTAAATAAAAAATATTATAATTATCTGAGCATTCCACGTATAATAAATTTTTCTTCATAAGGTCTTTTGATTCTGTTGTTGAACAGACATGGCGTCCCATACTTGTGTTGTACCAGGAGACTATTTCCAGTGCTCCCTTTGCCAGGGCATCCTCACACAGCCGGTTTCCATCCCGTGTGGACACAGCTTCTGCCTGCACTGCATCACAGAGCACTGGGATGGCCGTCAGCAGTGGCACTGTCCCAGCTGTCAGAACCTCTTCACCAGCCGACCCAAGCTCAATGTCAACAAGCACCTGTCAAAGCTGACCAATCACATCGGGAGCTCAGGTCTAGAGAATGTAGTGCGGATCTGCGTAGAATCGGTCACCGAGCCTCACAGTACAACAGATAGGTATGTCTCAGTCAGGACACTGCTGTTGCTGCTCTGCATTGTGGCTGTGGCCATTGGATATGCAGCACACGTTTGCCTAGACCCTGCCCCAGCCAAGCTGGTAAAGCCTCAAGACCAGAGAACGGTCTCCAAGAGACAGGATGTGGTGATGGCCACAAAAGGGAAAAACTCCTTGGAGCAGATGAGTATAAATTTTGACAAAAAACTGGACAACCTGTCAAACAAGGTGTCTAACCTTCAATGACCATGTTGCTTCTGTTGCCCGGGCCTGCCGCTTCGCACTATTCAATATCAAAAAGATCAGACCATACCTAACTCAACAAGCCTCCCAATTGCTGGTTCAAACTATGGTCCTCTCACGCC
Organism: Limnothrissa miodon; assembly: GCA_017657215.1. Taxonomy (NCBI): domain Eukaryota; kingdom Metazoa; phylum Chordata; class Actinopteri; order Clupeiformes; family Clupeidae; genus Limnothrissa; species Limnothrissa miodon. The sequence continues at coordinate 233,449 of JAGFZM010000095.1, read as the reverse complement.
TTGACTACTGCAATGCCCTTCTGGCAGGACTTCCTGCCTGTGCCGTCAAGCCACTTCAGATGATCCAAAATGCTGCGGCGCGTCTCATCTTCAATCAGCCGAAGAGGACGCATGTCACCCCTCTGCTAATCGAGCTCCACTGGTTGCCTCTGGCGGCTCGCATCAAATTCAAATCACTGATGCTGACTTACAAAGTGCTTAGAGGATCTGCCCCTTTTTATCTAAGCGCTCTCATAAAAGCTCAGGCTACCCCCCGACAACTCCGGTCCTCCAATGACTGTCGACTGGCAGTCCCAGCACCTCGCCCAAGGCAATCCAGACTCTTCTCATGTGTCGTCCCACACTGGTGGAATGACCTACCAAAAACAATCAGAACAGGGCCATCTCTGGAGGCCTTCAAAAAGCTCTTAAAGACCCAGCTATTCAGAGAACATCTTCTATCCTAGCACTGAAATGAACTGAAGCACTATCCCCTAGCACTATGCTCCTTAAGGTTTCTGCTATGTAGCTTGATTGTTATCCTCGTTTTGTAAGTCGCTTTGGATAAAAGCGTCTGCTAAATGCATAAATGTAAATGTAAATGTAAATGTGTCTACCTTAATAACAAATATGGTGGAAACTCGCATGACTTTGGCCAAACTGACCAAACTGTACAGAAAGGAAACAACATCAGACAGAAGTAAGTAGCCCTAGGTATGTTTTTGGATGTTGTTCAATGTGTCTTCATTGAAGTATACATTCCCAGATCTGCAGTTTTTTTATCGTCATTTCAAAAATGTTTTAAACTTTTGCATGTACCTGAAGTGATTGCAGAAATGAAGTTTATGCAGCAATATGCAGGTACTGCTGTTATTATGCATACAAAAATGTATTTCTGTATACATATTTCTCTACATTATATTATATAAATGTTTTTTGTCTTTTAGTGGATTTGACCCTAGATCCTGAAACTGCACATCCAAACCTTGTTTTGTCTTCTGACGGCAAACAAATATGGCACAGCCACACTCAACAAAATGTCACTAATCACTCAAAGAGGTTTGACCACTGTATCAGTGTCCTGAGCAAGGAGGGCTTCAACTCAGGGAGGTTTTACTATGAAGTGAATGTCAAAGGAAAGACCAACTGGGATTTAGGAGTTGTTAAAGAGTCCATTAGCAGGAAGGGGAATATTGTACTTAATCCAGCAAATGGTTATTGGACCATATGGCTTCGAGATGGAGTTGAGTATGCAGCTTTGGATAAAACCGCAGTCTCAATCTCTATGAACAGGTTGGAGACGGTGGGAGTTTTTGTGGACTATAAGGAAGGATTGGTCTCCTTCTATGACGGTGACAGTGGTGCTCATATCTATTCGTTTCCAGGTGTCTCTTTCACAGAGACCCTTTATCCATACTTTAGCCCTGGACTCAATTTAGGAGGCAAAGACTCAGCACCAATGATTATCAGACATGTTTTGTAAATGAAATGCATTTCATTTGGGGTCCATTTCAACCCTAACAAAAAAGTTAACAGATAGCAAAAGAAGCAGCAAAGCAAAGAAAGCATCTGAAGTCCTGCTGAAGTGCCCTGTAAATTTCCCAAACTGCTCTTACGGTCCGCTCACTGGATGCGACCCAGGGCACTGAAAGAATGCGGCCAATTAGCAGAAGGCGCTGCTCAAGGTTCTATGCGCAGTAGCTTAATTCACGTTGATTTTTGGGTGAAGCATGGTAGAGGCTGTTGAGCTTGTCAAAGAACATTTTGAAATGATTAATCCCACAGATTTCCTTAAAACATCCCCAACGGCCAATTCCAATCTGTGATTTAGGCAGTTCCAGACAAACAAATTGGGGAATTTGGCACACAGCTGCGTTGCCACTTCAGATTTTCTGCCGAGGATTACGGATGCTCCATCACACGAAAGCCACGAAACATTTGTGTAATAAGTTTTCATCAAACCCATGGAGTTGAAGGAATGACAGCAACGTGTGGGTGATTTCATTTGCTGTGGTTCCTTCCAGTTCTACAAGGTCAAAGAAAAATGTGTCTGGATCACCATTTGCAACTGCTGTCCGGAAACATTTACTTAAAGGTGCTCTAAGCGATGTGACACGTTTTTAGGACTAAAACATGTGTTGTTACATACAGCAAACATCTCCTCACAATCTGCTAGCTGCCTGTCCCCTGAACACACTGTAAAAAAACGCGGTCTCTGTAGACAGCCCAGGCTCCACAAACGGCAACATAACACAGTGGGCAAACCTAGCATAACAAACAAAAACGAAACATAACAGTGTTCCAGCCAATAAACGACAAGGTTCATGAGTCTTTCGGGAGGCATGGGAGGGAGGGGGATCTCTGGAGCTATCGTCCGTTTTGTTTGACAATACTTCGAACGTCAACAAGAAGTGACGTGAAACAGCATCGCTTAGAGCACCTTTAACCCAAAACAGGCACAAAACTTTGACAATATGAAATATTTATTAATACATGGACATAGAACAACAGGCAGAGCTTACTTGGGAAGGGGGCATACTAGCAAGGAGGGTGGACAACACCCTATGAAAATGGTCGAAACCACAACGCAACACCCACCGCAAGCAGCACTCAGTTAACCAAACCATGCAGCACACAAACCCACCACAAGGTAACTAGGCCCCACTCAAGAATCCCAGCCTGCTGTTAAATAAACAACAATTAAACAAAACGGAAAGCAATGGAACGATTAACAGAAAAAATAAGGACAGGACAATCCTCCAAAGAAAACAAACAACGAGACATGAACTACAAATAAGACAAGACAAGACAAAAGCACGACCCAGGTGAACAGCCCAAAGCAGGGAGCAGGCCGACTACCTAAGGGACACAAGACACATACATTATAAAAGCCACTAGAGACAACAACGGCAGGTAGTACAACAAACATACATTACCAACACCTGTAGGTGGGTGAGGTGCACCACACTGCCCATGCCCCAGAGCTAACAGGGGTTGGGCACCCAACCTGAGTGTTAAAACAAAGAACAGACAATACTTAATACATAAAATAAAAAGACAAGAGTGGAACATGCAGAAGGCTACTACATACCTGACCAGGAGGCCTGCGTGTCCACACACCCACACAATTAACTGCCACAGGTGACGGGGTTAGCCAGAAGACAAGAAGCAGGCATGTTCTACCTGCTACAAATACAAAACAATAGCTCTCTGCCCACATCTGTGATTGGCCAGACAGCTGGCGCTGGCAGAGAGGTGTGAATTCATATTAACATAATAGTACCCAATATTGTTACCTGGCTATAACTGTGTAATCTGTCTTGAATCGTCACAAAGTTATGATCATTTTGTTGTTCACATTACAAGGATTATTTAGAGACTAAAAATGGCACTACAACATTCTAGTTAATGCATTATCCAAAAACACAAGACAACTCTCTTTGTTTGAGTCAGACGTGAAATGTATATGTGACGACCACAAAAGTTTTATATTTGTGTTTAAAAATGATGAGGGCACTCAGAATTATGGTCTTTTGTTTTGGTACAATTTATTGTAATTTGTTTTGGAATATGGCGTTTCTAAAATCTATGCATTTAAATATGCTTTTCCTAATACTAAATGAACGATGCTATGTTTGCTCTGGACCAGCAGTCTCGAGTTAACTGTACAAATTGTGGGTTTTTTATCCATTGCTGCAGAGATCCTTGTTGCCCTCCTGTATTACAGGAGTCAATCTGTACACTACGGTGCCGTTGCCACGGTGCCCGTTACAGATTTTTGGTGGCCCGTACGGGGAGCGGCAGCAGGTGGATGACCTACCTGAGAAAGTGACCAGCAGTAAGGAAGAGGGAAAAGCAGTCCTGGCTGACGGTGAGAGAAAAATCTTGGTGTGGAGCATCAAGAAGAGTCTGCTCACCCTGACGGCTGATGAACTTTTCCAGTTAGCCCAGACTGTTGGTCCTGTGCCCGGCAAAGACCCATTCACGCTTCAGGTTGGAGAGGAAGAGAGTTGTTTTGAGTACATTGTAGCTTTTATGAACAGTGAAACTTTGGCAGAATCTGAGGATTCAGGTATGGCAATGTTGTTAGAGCTTAATGATACTGTGAATAATGTAACTGAGAGTCGTAATGCTCAACCTAAAACAGATGTAACAGGTAATGTGCACAATGCATTATCAACCCCAGTTCTAAGTGAGAATGTGATAGCAGGTCAGTCAGATGAAATTAGTGATGATAGGACAACTGATAACGCAACAGCCATTGCTCCTAACACTAACACATCCCTTACAGTTAGTGTCAGTACAGCTAATGTGCAAGAGGAAGTAATCCAGAATCGGCCTTGTTCATCAGAACTTGTTCCAGCCATAACCACGCTCTTTTCGGATGCAATATCTATCCCTGCTGAAAAAGTTGAGCTGTTGGTAAACTTTATTCAAATCAATCGTGACACTGTAGTTGCAGCCGGACAGGTAGCATGGCATCTGCTGTAGATCAGTCAGACCCTCTACTCCTGTTCAAACCTGATGCCCTCCATCCATCTGGTGGAGCTTGAGAGGGGCTTCTTGAGACACAGACTGCAAAAAGAATTTGTGTCACTATTCCAGTGAAGAACAGTACAAAGCATCCTCTCACTATACCATGAAAAACATCTCTGGGTAGTGTCCAGACTAGGGTGATTGCAAGTAATCCATGTCTAGGCCTAAAACAGTAGTTAACTCTCCAACATCATCGGATCAAGCTGCTCCAGTCCTATGGGAGCCTCCAGTGGACCTCAGCCACCTTAGTGAAGAGAAAGTCAAGAATATGCTGTGGGAAGAATCTGCAGTTTTTGCATGAGACAGTCATGATATTGGATGTATTCCTAGTTTACAGATGTCGATCACCCTCAAAGACGAGATTCCAGTGCAGAAAGCCTATTCCTCCGTTCCCAAACCGCTGTTCAAAGAGGTAAAAAAGTATGTACAAGATCTTCTTATGAAGGGCTGTCCAGTACTGTAGCTTCACTAGCCTAAGCCAAACTACCCGTTTAACTAAATTTTTGAGTAGCGTGGCTGTAGTTATTTTGAATTTGATAGCTTTTCAGTAGTTTAGCCATTTTTTGGCCATGTAGTGTAGTAGAGCATCTTTACCAGTGCAAGCGGACTTGCTCTCTCAGGCAGGCGGGTCGATCTGGCACCTGAATGGAGCCGAGCCGGCTGTTAGGGCACAAGTTTTCCCCCGCTGTGATAGAGACCATCCAGAGCACTAGAGCCTCCTCGACTAGGTCTCTTTACACGCTGAAATGGTGTGTGTTTAGCGCCTGGTGCGCTAACAGGGGCTGTGACCCACTCTTGTGCCCCATAGGCGATGTCCTCGCCTTTCTGTAGATGTTCGAACAGGGAAGTACTCCTTCCACTCTGAAGGTCTATTTAGCAGCCATCTCCGCCTGCCACTTAGGCTACGGCAATGTGTCGCCTGGCGTGCACCTTCTGGCCTCGCGCTTCATGAATGGTGTCAGACGCCTTCGCCCCTGCACGGTCAAGTCTGTCCCTACGTGGGAACTCGCTGTAGTCCTGCACGGACTCACCGGTGCGCCGTTTACGCCTCCGGGGACCATTAGTCTGAAGCTGCTCTCTTTGAAGACCGCGCTACTGCTTGCGCTGGCTTATGTCAACCGTGTGAGTGTCCTGATGGCTCTCTCTGTGAGTCCTGACTGCCTGGAGTTCGCTCCGAAGGACGAGAGGGTCAGGACGCGCAGCATCCCCAGCGTCCGCCCAGCGGCTCTCCCACTAGATTTCCGAGGCTATTAGGCTGGCCTATCAGGCAGCAGGTGCCCCCCCCCCCCTCGGGTGTGACAGCCCACTCTACTCGCGGAGTACCGTCCTCCTGGGCCTTCTGGAAAGGAGTCGCTATGCAGGACCAGGGCTTGAAAACGAAATTATTTTTCAATTGTTCCGTTCCGAACGGTTCAGGTATGGTTAACATTTTCGTTATTGCGTTTCCGCCACCAACATATCGTTCCTGAACCGGTTCGGAACGTAAAATATTGTTTGTTGTTATCGTTCCGGCAGTGTTTGGTGGGCCTATCAAGTTTATTTTTGTGGTCTATACCTTAGAATACACATACTCATTACTGTTTGCCCTTGATTTACACCGTAGCTAGTCTATGACAAAAAATAATACATCACAGTCGGCATCCAAAAACATTCAGATGGGTCATCCCACATAGCCTAGCCTACAGCTTACTGGCCTATTCTATGATAAATAATTTCTTATCAAAAACAATTCTGGATAAGTGCTAGAAAATCCTTACCTGGTTGTAAATTTTATCCATATGGAGATCTTCAAAGGCTTGCTCAATAATTCCTAACCCCGTTTATAAGCGAACATGTTATAGCCTGACTGTTGCTGACAAATAGTGTGGGAGAAAATTGTTCTCCTTCCGGCAGTGCTATTTTAAACTCAAATCAGTGTAAGAATTAGTTTTCAACATTACACAATACTATAAAGAAGTTTCAATTTAAACAACATAAGTGACAAAGATTTCAGTTTTATTTCAACATGTCAGCATAAGACATACAATCCAACAGTCAAATTGATATCCAATGCATGACACTCAGAAGATAAAACCCTGCAAGATAATTACCTGTTGCTGAGAAGTCTCGAGAAGTCTGAGAGTTAGACTGAAAAATCCCCACTATTTATACCCCTACTGGGAGGTGTTTCTTATTCCTTTATCTTTTCTTTAACCAATCACATTTCAGCAATACTGCTGAGTCTGATTATATTGGTGGCAAAATTTCCCTTACTCTGTATAAAAAATATCATGTGATGATTATATTGGTGGCAAAATTTCCCTTACTCTGTATAAAAAATATCATGTAATGCATGATTCATACGATTGCTTTCGCAATTGAGGCGTATTTCCCTCAACAACAACAGGTGTTGTTTTGTCTCCCTCTGCAGATTTTGAGTCCTTTCTTAAGCAATCATGAAACCATACATATTTGCATATGAACCTTTTTACATTGATTCTTATAATTACTTTTTCATGGGTAAACATACTTAATCACAACTTTACCTGCATTTCAGAGAGAGAGAGAGAGATAGAGAGAGAAAGAGCTCTCAGTTCAATCACATGTGTTGTAATTGGCACACCAAATCATAATGCAGACACATTCATATATCTGTATAAACCAAGTGAACATTATGGTCATTTTCATATGAGTCTAACTATAATAGATGTCAGAAACTATATTTTTATGAGACAAAATGCTGTAAAGTAGTCTGCCTGTCATTTTTTCTGTGTGTGTGTGTGTGAGAGAGGCCTATAAACAAGAGAAGAAGATGTTACTGTGACATCTGATACAGCACATACCTGTGTGTGTGAGTGTGTGTCTGGGTCAGCTTGACCCAAGTAAAGAGTGAGCTGCGCGCGTGTGTGTGTAGGCGAGACTCCCTTTCTTTTCTGCTTATGAATGCATATTATTTTGCTAGTGTGTGCACATCTACTAAAACTTATTATGTTAGTGTATTAAAACCCTATATGCCATTAGTGTATTAAAACCCTATATACCATTTTATGTTTGTATTCAAATATCTCCCACAATAGCTACAGGCCTACCTCAAATTTCCTATTTAACTCTACATAGCCTATAATTGCGCAAACATTTAAAATCCTGACTTTAAAACGACAAGGCGTGGACAGGCAAAATAGGCTATAGGCTATTATGTTATGCCTACACTGCCTACAAACAATTTCCAAATCAATTTCACTGTACGCTACGAGCTGGCCTAAGATCCGAAGTGGCAGAGTAGGATACATTACAACAGCAAAAGTACTATAAAATATATAGAGAACGAAAAAAAAAACGTTATTAACCAGTTTTATGGACTTCAGAATAATGTTTCTGTTCCGGAACAGTTGAAGACCATTTCATTTTCGTTCGTTCCGTTCGTTTTCGTTCTTTGAACCGGTTCAGAGCCCTGTGCAGGACATATGTAGGAGCGTCTCTTGGGCCTTGGACAATACTTTTGTGCGCTTTTTGTGCACTGGATGTTATCAGGTCTGGTGTCGTTGAGAACGTGCTCTCAGCCCCTCTCAGACTCCTGTCTGATCCTCACCGCCTCTTACTCCTCTGGAGCTCCTTGAGGCTTGGTTGTAGTGATCCATAGGTACATTTCGGTCCGAAATGAAAAAGAACGTCTCGGATACTGTGGGGGAATTTTGAATTGTCTTAATTATATGTTGAGTGTATTAATTAAAAGAGTGTTTGATTAATTTTATTCATATGATCAGAACATTATAAGAGTTAAATGAATCCGTTTTGATTGGTGAAACAGTGTTTTAATGACAAAAGTTAAAGTGACCTGTAACAGGTTTTGACAACGAGTGGGTTAACAAACTGATTCTTGTGTGATTCTCTAAACATGTATGTGTAAGTAGGATTCTTCTCTGACTGGTTGAAGGTCAGCAACAGGCGCTGCACAGTTTAGCTGCCACAAACAATTTCCTGACATCCTTTAAAGCCTCTCTGGCCAAGAATCGCTCACGGAGGTGTCAGGGGGAAGAAGGCCACTTGCTTGCCTATTTGGTCAAGGGGTGATAAAACCAGCCCACAGCTGTTCCTACATCGACAGGGAGAAGAGCTTAAAGTCGCTGAGCTTATGCTTGACAAAAGAGACCGAACTAAGTGTGCACAGCTATTTATAAGCTCTCTGATGTCACGGCAAGCTGGGATGGTTCCCAAGCCGGTGACGCGCGTACTGCACTTTTCCAAAGGGTTGGTTTCAGCAGAAAACTACGTATTCGAGATGTTTCCTTGGCTTCATGAAGAGTCATGAAGTGATAATAGTATTCTATTTGCATCATTAGTTCTCATGAGGATGTCATTCATGTCCTAATAAAATTGGTAATGTGCTATATTCTTAACTGAATCGAAAATTAATCAAATTGAATCGAGAATCGAAACGAATCAGACTCTTCTGAAGGAAAATCGAATAAATTTGGTCCTGGCCACTTTAAGTTATAAGTCCTGGCCACTTTAAGTGATATGTAGATTAGGCCCACATTGTAACCAAAATTAAAAAAGAAGGCAGTAATGACACAGTAAAATCAAGAATGGTGTAGATCATCGGAACACTAGTGTATCGTGGGAAATTATCTAATTTCAACTATATATCCAAATAATGTGCCTTTGCCAAGTGGCTGTGCTGTCTTTTCTAAAATTCTTTTATAACTTCTATGGTTATAAAATACCTCAAAACACTTGAGACACTTGGTAAGAATGACTTTATACTTTACAGATTTATACTTTATATATCAATATACATTACAGAGTTTAATTTTTAACAATCTGCTGGGGATGTGCCTCTTGATTTTTTCAACTGAAAGGTGTGCCTTGGCTCAAAAAAGGTTGAAACTCGAAACTTCTGGTGTAGATACATAGTGTGTCCTACACAAAATCAGTAAAGTGGACTGCACTAGCAACCAAGTTTTCAGACACCCTTTCACTATTTGCAAGCTCCTTTGTCACTGCCTGGGTCCCTGCCACTGCATGTGGAGTTACCCTACACAAAGGTTCTCTCTGGAGTACTGTATAGAGTATAAACACTTTTTATTCCATTACGATTTAAGGTTGGGTTACAAGTTTACAAGTAAATACGATAAATATTCTCTTGTCAACTGTTTGTTTTACCTCAGCTCATCTCATGCTGTTCAATTAAAGGGATTATCCGGAGTGAATCAACCCGTAGCTCTGTTGATTGAGGCTGTTGAATGGTGTCTATAGGTATCAGAATGACAGCAGTAGGTACAACGTAGACCGAATTCACGAACTGGCCGCTAACGCTAAGCATATTGGGCATATGAAAACAAAACGGACATGCCCTAATCAGTTGGCGCTGGCTGCCGTTTCGTTACTCGGTCTACCGTGCATGAAAATCTGTCGTTCTTATACCTATCGATAGCACATAGCAATGTGAATCAACAGAACTACGTGTTGTTTCACTCCGGATAATTCCTTTAAATCAGTTGTTATCGCCATACAAGACCAGCAGTGATGAAATATTTAATCAATCCCATAAAACTACTGAAACCCAGAACAACAAAAACAATTCACCCTGTCTGGTGTCATTTACCCTGTCTATGTGGCATTTGGAAGTCATTGTCATCACCATCATCAGGGACATCAATGATTTCGTCCTGAGCAGAAACAGAGTTGTGCATCATAAATAATAGAAAATAAATAAAAGATATATCATGTTTACAGTATTTCAAAAATATAGCATATTTTTATCATATCACCTTATTGAGCTAGAGGCCACCTCCTTACCTCCTCGTGGGAAGGTTGTGGTGACTTTTGGTTTTATCAATTTCTTACTGCCCTTTATAGTTCCCAGATAATCAAATGGCAGCATTTGATTCTCTGCCAGTCCAAAGCTGCTTATGAAAATGGCTGATATTTTGGTGCGTAAGTGTAATTCAGACCAGTCAGACCCAAGATAAATTTTCCCAAGAAGACCTGATTCTGCCAAATAATTCTGTGTATGACCTCTTAGGATGATCAGTGTTGTTGCTGTACTAAATGGCAAACAGATAACATCTTTTATGCATGTCTTCTGCTTCTCACGAATCCTTCAATTTTTACCTCACCTGCTCAGAGGGACAGATAGAAGGGGTACCTATAACCATGTAAGAAATAGCAGTTTGTTTATGCTTTAATTGGTTAAGCCAATGACCATGTGTTATTATAGGCACACAGAGCTCGTGACATAACACAGAAAACTACTTACAGAGTTCTAGCATATGCAAAGTAGTATGAATTTTTGATATGCAAATCTATCTGCTCAACCCATATATTTTCTAGAGGCCTACAACCTGTCGATGTAATTTACAGTAATATGCATCAGTAAAAGTCATGTATAAGGAAGGGTGAACAATTCTTACCAACATTGAGCTTACGCCTGAGGCGACTGAATGGCTGTGATTGCTTCTTGGTCATCCATTTCCAATAGATTTTGGCGTGAACGTTAGGGAACCCCATGGAATAATTCCCTTAGGGTGTAATCACGGGATAAAGTAGTCTACCCTCATCTTGTAGGTTCAGGTGTGCTTGTTAACAGAAACAGCAATGAATTGGTCATCCATGTTAAATGAGTTCAAAAGGGCAGCGCTGACATGGTCTATAAGGTTGGCTGCTCCCAGACAGACCCTCTGTAGCCAAGCCAGTGGAGGAGATTAACCTTGGGGGGCGATTTTCAAACACAGCGCTGGACTTTTGCCCATATCACCCTATTGCCACATTGATCCGTCTATTGATTTTCTTGATCTACATGAGCTCGGTGGCGCTATGGAGCGGAAAATGCACGGCACAACGTTTGCACACAGACATATAATCTCGTTGTATAGATATTGAAATGTAAGATAAAAAGCGCCATTGTCGAGTACACTCAACAAGGACGAGTCTTCTATACAACAGCCTAATGGGACGAATGAGAAGCCAAATTTTGTTTAAACTCTTCACCATTAGGTGGCAGACAGGCCATACTTTATCCCTGGCTTAGAAAAAGTCTATCATATGTAAATTACGCGTGAGCTATTATTAGAGCGATATAGTTTGCATTACAGGGAATTTGTAGTGATAGCCATATTCAAAGTGCGACATGACATTAACCCAAAGGGTGCACATTCCTGCAATCATTGATATTCATAATGGTTTTGATTGTCTTTTTGGATTACAATCTAACAAGGTAGGCTAATGATCTGTTTTCTTATCTTGGCTGTATCTGATGACAACTGAAGAGTCACGTCTATCTATCAGTGGACTTGGTCAGAAAACCGATAAGAATTTGTAAAGGTTCCATCTTTGGTGTATTTTTGGTCCCGTTTAACACCGAATAGGGGCACAATGCACATGCATGATGACTGCAACAAAGGGTAAAACATATTGGAGGTATGCTCTGGTATGCAACAAGCTAGCAACCTTGTCTGGGCGCTCGCCAAATAACCTAAATTGACCTAATAGACCGCCTGGTTTTCCTGATAAAAGGACGACCTATCAAAGTTTTAGTCTGGTGCATATATGACAACCACCCAACCCTAAAAAAATTCTAACAAAAGGTTTCTAAGCTGTTTTGTGTAGTATTAGGTGTGCTTAATAACATACTAAAAGTTTACCAAAGTTTGACAACCAGAAAGATGTAATTTTCAAGATGGCGCCTAAGATGCGCATGGAGCCCTTTAAATAACCTAATCCTATAGGTTTTAATTATTCATTTGACTTAGCCAAGGATTTTTGTTATTTCACTCCATGTTTAAGGCTTCATGAGTCCATTGGACTTGTCTGACATGCTTTCACACTTATGGATTACATGATTTTGTGAGATTGTTGTTGTTGAAGTTTTTTCTTTGTTTTTGGGGTGAAAGTGATATAAGTGATTAACCTCTTAATGAACACCGTCCCACCAGTGAGACACCCCCCACAGTTTTTGTGTTTTTTTTTATGATTATGCCAGAAGGAGTAACATCAAATCAAGCAAGCAGAAATGAAAGCCCAGGGTCTTAGCTTTCATTTGAAACCAATAGTATGTTTCTAGGTACATTTTTAGTGTAGCAAGCTGAGAAATGGGGTTAGGGCCTAGGCTTTATTGCTTTGGTGGTGTTATAAGGGTGGTACCTTCATAATTAGTTTATAGACATTTCAACTGAGCAGAAAAAAAAACTTAAAACCTTCAAACTTCAAAAACTTGAAACCTCTATAACTCTGTGTCGGTATGTCACAGAAACAAAAAAGACTTGAGGGTGTGGCCTTTCCAATGGTATAAGGCACATCCCTGAGTCTCAAACTATGTAGGAACTATCAAGCTTTTAATTTGGGTATGCCGTTTTTATAGCCTGGCTTGCACGACAAATCTCATGGGAGCTTAGTCTGTCCATCCTACATTACTAAACGTCTTCTGGGAGGCGGGCTTAACCTGCGTCCATCAGATGCCTCTGTATACTACTTGACAAATCTACAACCAGTCAGACCACTCATTCTGATGACATATGCGTAAGCTCGTTTCTCATTGTTGCCGACAGATTTGGGAAAAATAATTCCTCTAAAACAGCAGCCTGGCCAGACTGACTTGCTCGCGAAATTGAATGTAGCGTCACAGGAAGTATGGGCCATATCAACTGTGTCCGCAATCCAGTTTCCATAGTTATATAATTATACTACTATCAAGCTAGCTTTTAGCACTATAATGTTACCGTCTCCTCAAATTAAAGCTAATTGCATTTCTATGCAAACATAATTAGTTTGCATGGGAATGCAAACTATTGTTATTCCTCTTTCAGATTTTTGTGACTTAATGCGGCCTGAACCACTAAAGGTAGAAACTTGGTTCAAACTTCGTTATGTAGGTCTCTTTGGATAAAGGTGTTGGCTAAATGCATAAATAGTGAATCTTAAAGTGAATCTTAAACTATGGCTTATAAAGTTTTTTAAATGTATCTTCCCCATGAACTTACACTGCAGGAGCTAGCTTGACAGAGTTGGTAATTGCATAATTGGCTCGTTAAAATGTTTAGTGCACCTGGACTAACTGTGGCTTTGTCAGTCTAAGCATATCTGACTCTCTTCAGACTACACAATGCAGACACTGCAATGGTGGCAGAGGGCACAAGTAACTGAGCTAGTATGCTGGAAACTGTGAGTTTGAATCCCAGCTGCCACATTTATGCTCCTGAGCAAGGCACTTTAATTTGCTCTGTGGGAGACTGGCGCTGAAGTAATTGATAGATAACAAAATTTAAGTTGCTTTGGATAAAGCGATCTGCTAAATGCATAAATGTAAATCTTATTCAACTCTTTCCTCTGCCAACAGCTGGTTCTTTTGCCCAAGCCATTTAACATGAAAAATAATTCAAACTGTTTTGTGTAGGTACACAGTATTGAATTTGTATTGTCCACACTCCACCTCATCTTGCATTCGGGACAATACGGTATTAGACTCTTCAATTACTACTATCCACCTATCCGCATCAACTGCATTTGCATGCAAACGTAATTCCCTGGAATTACATCATCTAGTTCCCTGGAATTACATTCTCTAGTTATTAACTCCTAACAACTTTAATTCAGCCCAAACCGCTTATCCTAGTAACTTTATTCAAACTTCGTTACGTATGTCTCGCTCATTTTTGAACTTTGTAATTTTTTTTTAACTATTATTTTAAACTATTTTTTTTTTTAACTATTAAAAATGTTCTTGAATTTCCCCTTGGGGATCAATAAAGTATCTATCTATCTATCTATCTATCAAAAAAGGCTTAACATTGGAGAGTTAAAATGAAGGCTGGATTTTGCTCTTAAGTCTACACAGTGTGGATACGGCAGTGGTGGCATAGTGGTTAAAAAACTGAGTAAGCGTGCAGGTTGCCTTGAAAGTGTGGGTTCAAATCTTGCCTACCTCTGTTATGCTCTTGATGAAGGCACTTCACCCAAAGTTGTTCTCTGGAAGACTGGCCCTGAAGTAATGGATAGCTAAATAAATGTAAGTTGCTTTAGATAAAGGCGTCTGCTAAATAGATAAATTTAAATCTTATTCAGCTTGTTCCTCTGTCCAAACCGCTTAACATAGAAACTTCATTCAAACTGTGTTGTGTAGGTGTTGCTCCTGGCGTCTGTGGTATGTATTTTTTAACTTTCTAGCTTTTATACTTTTTAAGTTATGGCTTATAAACTTTTAAAACCTGTCTTCCCTATTGACTACTGGAGATAGAGTGGCAGAGTGGGTGATTGCACAATTGGCTTGTTAAAATGTTTAGTGCACCTGGACTAACTGTGGCTTTGTCAGTCTAAGCATGCAATCTGAC
>JAGFZM010000095.1:182022-218620 GCA_017657215.1 Limnothrissa miodon | reverse complement strand
AGATATTAGAGTATTCGGCCGCATTCACTACCATAATTCTAAAATCCTCTGTTGGGCTACAGGGGATTATTAGTTTGTAGAATGCCTAAAATGTTTGCAAATAATTCTTAAAAATCGCCTAAAAAATGTAACACAATTCAGAAGTGCCATATCAATCAATATCAAAACGCCCAGTGATGAAATGAAGACATGTCATATATCCCCCAAAAAAGCCTATTTGGTCATTAAAACTTTTGCATGAAGGTTGAGGCAAAATGTTTCACCTGTAAATTAACAGGGCCACCCCATGTGGTTGGACAGAAAGACGTTTAAAACATGTTAAAGGATTAGAGAAAAAATGTGAAATTAGTAGGCCTACTGATTAGTAGGCTATCATTTTCAGAATAATCTCTCAAACAAAATGCTAATTAATACATTATGTGGGTTATGGGCTTGTACATAGGTGTATTTTGATATATTGGCCTAATACCCAACACCTGCACATTGATGCTGTGGAAAGATTTGAATTGACATAATCGCCCTCGTGCTCTGGGGTGCACTTGCAAAATTGCCTTTATTGCCTTTATATTAGTAGTTACCTGCGATTGCTTAAAACCGTTCTATGATTTGCAGAGTGGTTGACCAGGGAAAACAACAAATGCATCCAGTTTAGAGAGAGAACCACCTTGCGAATTATACGACATATTTATGCTCAGATGTTTAGCATCACCGATGGAATACTTGTCCACTGGCAAAATATCTAAGCGCAAAGCACATCTGATCAATAGTAAGAGCATTATTACGGCGGGTGATGATGTTAGAGACATCTGCCTCGATTAACTAACAAAGATATTCCCTCGGCCTCTAAAAAACCCTCACCCTGCGAAGAAAGCACCTCACAATGTGAGCGCCAATGTCAAACAGATCATCCTACTGTTGCCATTGGCTTAGGCGAAAATGTTGGCGGAGGGGCAGTACTTATAGGGTGTGGTTAAGCACAAACCTCGGTTTAACCAAGAACATAAACTGCTCTGACCAGTTTTGGCGTGGGGCTTATATTGGCATGGCAGCACACCCCGGTTTAACCCTATCCACCTTTCGTAGTATGGGTTAATCGGAAAGTTTTGCCACACGCGATCAAATTACTCTCGAAGTTACCCTGATAAGCCAGTAACCCCGCTTCATAGTACAGGCCCCTGATTTCATTTGGCACTTAACAGGAAAATGCTAAAATCCATACCGGAGCATACCAGCTTACTTTACCCCTGGGGAACACCAGTATCTCATCATCCGTATAGCCATTTTATGTCAGTAATGTGTCAATTGGCTGAATAAAATGGTGCTGGAAATAAACTACATGAAACTGTTCTGAAAACTGTGTTAAATTTGGCTGAATTAACTATCCTAGAATGTGCCATTTAAATTACTGGGGACAGGGACCACTTTTTCCATGTTTTATAACACCTCCATGCATGCAACAAGACATCTTGTCAAAGTGTGACATGCAATAAAATCAAAAAGTGGTGCACCTGCTCTTTGTTGTTTTCCAATGCTGGCAGCACCTCCTTGACAGTGCGTTCCACAAGAACACCACCCATTAGCCGAAAGCACTTTCTAGCGGGGTCGACTTCCTTTAGGGTGTCAATCACCAGACTGTGCTCGTTGATCTCCATTTCGAACTCTGCAGCTTTGGAGGCCATGCTACGCTGCTCCTGGCGCATCCTTTGGAAGGTGGCTACCACCTATTTGTAAAATAAATTTAAAAAAAATAATAATAAATCACCGTCTCCAACAAATGAATGTTACCCTGCTTTCTATCTAAGATCAGTATATAAATGACTCAACTAAGTAAACTGTGGATTGCCAGAGTCATCAGAAACGTCGACAGAAAACATAATTGTTAATTTAAAGGTATAGTTCCATTTTTAACACTTGAACTCCTTTCACAGGTTGTCTAACACGCAATAAAGTGGTTGACACCGACATTTGACGAATGCGCCCGTCCCCGCTATATGGGAAATTTAGAATCGCCTCTGCCTGCTTGTTGTTTTTATCTTTAAAACACTAGTTTTAAAAAAAAGTGATACTCACCGAGTGGTGAGTGTCAACCACTTTATTGCATGTTAGAGAACCTGTGAAAGGGGCTCAAAGAGTTAAAAACAGAACTATACCTTTAAGCATAGCTTAATCTATATTGTTCAACAATCAACGGCTTCGGCTTTATTGGAACCAATGAAGGTAGGATAGCGTTCGGTCCCCTCAGAAATAGCCGTGTTCGCCTACCTGTAAAACACCCATTCCTTTTTCAGAAAAGTGACGTATCTGCAAGCAATCCTGAGGCGTCTACCACTAGTGTGCATGTGAAGCAACGTTGATGCATGTTTAATCTTAAAACGCGAGACAGTACACATGACAGCTTAATTCTAAGTAACTGAAAATAAAAGTGCATACCTTAGTGTCACGTATAAAATATCTGAATTGAACAACGTGACTGATTATTGTGCTAATCCATGCGAATATGTTTCGTGATATTAGCATATTGCTAGCGAGCTACAGTACGCTGACTACATGGTCCGCCCATTATTTGCTCGATATCTACACAAATGGAAACGATTAATTTGATACGAGTTAATAAAAGGTGGAGCAAAACATGTGAATTCTTCAACATTCCTGTTGTTACCTGTTCAGCCGATGGGGCAGACTGTTTACCCCCACCACTTTTTGTACTCGTGCTACTGCTGCTGTTGGCTGCCATCTTGAAATCAGTCTGACTGGGGTAAGGAGAGGACCCAGGGTATTTGTCTGTCTTCGAAGATTGCCTGCCAAAAAAATGCAGGACACAGGAGGCTGTTTTGGGAAGTGCGTGATTCTTGTCAATTTAAAAAGTAAATTAACGAGGGCAAATAAGTCATAAGGATTTATTCGAGTTTTAATCTGCATTGTAGACATTTTCAATTTAGCCATAGTCTTTGAGTCCAAAGTGCAACGGTGGACTGAAGAAACAAGAAATTAAGCTGACTCATGCTTGTCAGATGTATTTTCCGAGTGCACAGGTGTCCAATTAGTAGTCATCTAGGTCGAAGAACAGTCACAGGTCAGAGCAGGTAAGTAATTTTGTCTGCCTGCTTTTGTTGGATGAAATAGGCCTAACGTTTGAAGTTGGGACCGTACCAGAGACGTTTAATGACTTTGACCGTACATTCCGTTCATTGGATTTCTAACTGAAACAAAATGAAGGTCTTTTTCTTACAAGAAATTGTTGAAAAGTGCTTGACATTATTTCTTTGTTGCTTTCAGCTATTTCCCATTACGCATGATGCGATCACGCATGTCAGACATTGTGCACTGTTGCGGATGTGATTAACGTTAGCCTAACTTATAACTACTTGGGCACAGAAATCTATCGAGATCTATCGGATCTTTATATATTATATTTGACATCTAAAGCCTCTTACAATTACAATGTTTCAGCATTTGTGATGGTCTGAATTCTGATCTTGCCTTTGGGAATTTTGATTCTCAAGCATACCTTTGAGGGAGGCCCTACATATTTGACCACAAATTAACGAAATTTAAAATCAATTAAATTTAAAAGCAGTATGTTAGAGCAGTTTACCAGGAAGATAAGTTAAAAAAAAAAAAGAAACATGTTTTGATGGAGCGTCTAAAATACACATCACGTTTTTATGACCACGAGATGGCGCCAAAGCACATTTTCTATTTTAAAAAAGGACACTGGCCATGACAGACTGGTAGGACTGTCACTCAATCAATGCTGATGGGCTGTATGGAAGTGGCAGGTCTCCTGAAATCCACCAGCATTTTCCTAGTTTTGGAGGTATTCAACTGCAGCTCATTTGCTCTGCACCATCCCACAAGGTCCTCCACAAGCCTTCTGTACTCCCCCTCTAAACCATTCCTTATACACCCCACAATTGCAGAGTCATCTGAAAACTACTGCATGTGGCACAACACAGACTTATATTTGAAGTCTGTGGTGTAGTGAACAGTACAGGAGAGAGAGTAGTTCCTTTTGGTGCCCCAGCGGTGACCACTGCTTCAGATCTGAGGTCACCCAGTCTTACAAACTGTGGCCATTCAGTGAGTAGTCAGTAATCCAGGTCCTGGGTCTGTTGTAATTTATCCTGTAACGGGTTAAGTGCATGCCGAACCTGGGGTCTAAGCCGGTAGTGCAGCCTGTGTTTGTTGCATTAAAACAACCTGAATAATGTGCTCTGGATGGCCTGAGACAGCAGTGCCGGCCCAGGCACCTCAGCCGTGTTCTGAATCAATGAATCATCAAATGTTGACTAAGAATGGTGATTGCCACCATCCTGAAACTGGTTGACTAAACCCTGGTTCTTTTTCATAAAATGGAAAGTAGGTGGAGACAAACTCTGTTAAACTAACAAAGTTTGACAGATTCATAATAAACTGAACAGGTACTCTACTTTGTCCTTTTTAATTAATCCCGAGGACAACTTTAGGCAGCATTAGGGGTTAAATGCCTCAGTGGCCCTAAAGATTTAGCTGGTATAACAGGTTGGCTGATTTAAGCCTAGTAAGCGAGGATTAAAGAATTTATGTTGAAGGGGACATTGGGGGAAAAAAATGAACGTGAGAGGGAAGTTGTTTTCTTCTGTTGTTTTTAACTAACGATTCTAGAAACACATTTTGTGTGTTTGTGCAGGATGTCCTCGTCTCACCCCGTGGCTGCTCTGTGCCAGATGACCGCTACACCTGACAAAGATGCCAACTTTGTGGTGGGTGCAAGACTGGTGGAAGAAGCGCAGGCAGCCGGTGCAAGCATGGTCTTCCTGCCAGAGGGCTTTGACTACATTGGCTCGTGCTTAAAGCAGACTCTGGAGTTGTCTGAGACCCTCTCGGGGGAGACTATCACTCGATACTCTGAGCTGGCCAGGTGTGCTCAGGGAAAGGAGGGGTGTTTTGGGAGGGCATACATTAATGTTCATGATGAGTAATATTGCCAAGCACATACATGATGGGTCCCTTGTGGTATCCTTTCACCATTGTACAGTATCAGTTTTCATTGTACAGTATTAGTTTTTAATCTCACAATTTCACATCATGTATAGAACAGAAGTAAAACATGGATAGATACTTTTTTGATCCCCAAGGGGAAACATGAGAAATGTGGAGCCAAAAAAAACATTTGGCTTCTCAATAACTTCCACCTCCATCATACTGTGATTGGACATATGCAAGGTGTGTAAGTAGAAATAATAATAAAAAAAATGTTTTTGTAAAAATCTGCAGGGCCTTAGCCAGCCATGTCAATGACAACACGTCCAAAAACCTATGGACCAACTGGCCTGTTGATAGCTTGCCATGTAGACACTCATTTAGCGTGGTTATTGTGCTGTAATGTAGGTAATGCTGTATGCTAACATTTACAGTAGTAAAGCAAAAGAGGAGCAACTGAAATGGGAAGTTACAACATAATGTACTGGACTAATGTTTTGACAAACTCCACGTCACAGAACAACATAGTTGAATTATGTTGGCACCTAAATATTCAACTCAATTCAATTACATTCACACAGTGCATTATTCAATAGTCATGTCTTGTAGCGCTTCACAGCAGAGACCACCCATGAGCAAAAGGAGCAAGACAGCTTTACATTTGTTGTGGTCTAGGTAGAAACCTTTTTGCAGATTTACAGCTCAAAGGGCTAACCTAGCTGCATAGGGCTATGCAAGATGGCACAATTGCAATCTCTCAGATAGCAATTCTAAAATTCATGGTGTCAATATAGCATCATATAAGTAAATTTGGTGGTAAGCTTGAAACTTCACATCTGAGTTGCTCTGGTGAACTGTTGCTTTAAAGCAACACACCACCGTACTTCAATATTGAAATATGTTCTTCCCCTAACTTGTTGATACATACTTGTTTTGTCTCTGTACGTGCACGCAATCGTTCTGGTGTGCGATGCTACTTTCTTAGCATTTAGCTTAACCCAGTTCTTTCAATGTACACCAAACAGCCTTGAAGTTAGAAGCCACCAAGCAAATCCACGTTTTTCCTATTTAAATGCGGATACTCGAATAGTTATTTAAGATGGTTGTGGTGTGGTTAAAAATATCAAACATATAGAAGAATAGTATAAGAAGTTAGTCATAGAAATGCTGGGGGAGTTCAGCAGAAGGTCAGATCTGAGTGGTCAGCAGGGATCGTAAACTGACCAAAGGAACAGGAAAGATGGCTTGAGGGTAGTAGAAATGAATAAACAAAGACAAGGAAGGTTAGTCAGGTGGGACATGAGATAAGTAACAAGGCAGGAATGAATGAATAACAAGTCAGGAGATCAAATAAAGAAAAGGCTGTGAGGAAAGGAATGTGAGAAGAGGTAAATAAAGGACTCATTTTGAAGAATGGAGCTTGCTCCGCCGTCCGCGCAGGGCTCCCAAGTGTATCAAAGTTAGGGGAAGAACATATTTCAATACTGAAGTACGGTGGCGTGTTGCTTTAAATAAGTCTTCTCTTGTTGATGCACCAGAGAGCAAACTATAGGACTGCGGAGGAAATCTTGTATTTTTTTTTTGTTTTTTTTTACAATTTTACATTTAACATGATATGTTGTGCTATATTACATTGATTCCGGCATGGGACAATTAAACTGAAATTTCTATGTCCCATACAATCAGTATAAGTTTTTAGTTCACTATTCTGTCTATGTTCTTGTTCTTTTCCCTACTGACAACACTAGGTGATCTTGAACAATAGGCATGTAGAGGATATATAAATTGATTTCTGGAGCTCTTCTTTATATTAAAGGGGATGGGCGCCGAGGTGAGTGTCGGAAAATAATGGGCAAGGCATTGGCAAAGAACTCCTTGGCATAGTGGTGTGTTTGCTCTGTGGTTTCACTGGGCTTAAAGCTTTGTTGTAATAAATGGCTTGTGGTATATTTGCCAAAGGAAGTTGGACATTTGGCTCTCTCTGGGCGGCTTCCATGAGCGAGGGGATAACTGGGAGACAGAGAACCGCATCTACAACAGCCACGTCATCATCAACAACAAAGGTCGCGTGAGCAGCCGCCTTAGAGTATTGATGTAGCACATGTACTTGTTTGTCAGGAGTGCTTAAAAGCAGACGTCGGCTGTATCCCAATGTTCCACCCAAGCCCTAAGACCTGAGCCATTACAGGCATAACTTCCACAAATCTACTGTATTGCCGATTCATGCGATCTAAGTCTTTCGCCGTTTAGAGCTTCTAGGGTTAGGTAGTGCCATAAAGGCCTTTGAACAAATACACTCCTAAAGCTTTAGAATTCTGCTCTGAAAACTAGTGAACATTTTTATGGTTGATATTTCCTATCTGCAGGTGACCTCGTGAGTGTGTACAGGAAGGGTCACCTCTTTGATGTGGAGTTGCCAGACAAAGGTGTGTCCTTGAGGGAAAGCTCCTTTACCATCCCTGGCCCTACACTTGTGCCACCTGTGCAGACTCCGATTGGCAAGGTCATTGACGGCATAAAAGCCTCACAGATCAATCAATAAATACAAACTAAATGTGCTTTTTGTGTAGATTGGCAATGCAGGGTGCTTAACAGTGTTCCAACCATTAAAACATGAAACAAACAAGCAAAAAAAAATATATAATTTTTTTACAGATGGTAAATGATGCTTATGTGAGATGTGACAAGCCGTGGTTGAAGTTCAACATCCCTTCATCCACCAGAACACTTCACTTGGCTCTTATCCTTCAGTTTTATATTGCCCCATTGTGCTTCTGCACCCACAACCATCTTTGAACCTGAAACTAGTAACATTCTCTTTTGTTTTTCTGAATTAGGTGGGACTAGCTATCTGCTATGACCTGCGATTCCCTGAGCACTCATTGGCTCTACAGAGGCATGGGGCAGAGATTTTGACCTTTCCCTCAGCTTTCACTGTGGCAACAGGCACCGCCCACTGGGAGGTGAGATGGCAGTAAATTCTGTTAGAGATTCGCATACACATGGAGTATTGCTAGGATGCTGATCTTTTATTTTCTACTCTAAAAAGAGGTTGACAATTTGTTGTCCTTCTCTATATCTCATACCCACCCTATACCTCAGCCTTCCTTGACAAGAGCAATCTAGTATGTTATATTGCACCGTCATTGTCCTGAATTAATGTAACATTTTACACACAGAAATAAAATTCTCTTATATTGAAATTTTGCACTCTTAGTGAAATAATTTTCTCACCCAGTGATGACTCAAGAATCCACCAGATTGATAAATAGTAGTGTTTCATAACAGGGACACAGGTAAAAGCGTGTACCAGGCTCATGGAGTTTAATGTGAACCAACAGAAAAAAAAACTACATGGATGTGGTGTGTACAGCACACCAAAACTTTCATGAATGTGATGTATATTGCAAGCAAAGTGGGATTATGGTTGGGATAGAAAAATGAAACATATGAAAACATGACTAAAACGGCAATACTTTATTAAAGAAAAATACAAAAATGATAGAAACCAATGTCGTTTTACAGTTAGGCTAATCTTTCTTGCTCTTGCTGACAAACAAATGTTCTGAGTACCATGCAGGTTTGAAGGTCGGTGGATGGGGTTTTGTGTTAATTCATGCAACAGTGGCCGCAAAGGGTCTGAAATGAGGACAAAAAGGGAAAATTTTACAAAAAAGGAAAAACCAGCAGCCAGGACAGAAAGCCCAAAAAACAGACTGCACGGACGAAAGGTCGCCCTAAGTACTCCATATGGGACAGCCCTTACCAGCCAAAATTCCCCTAGCTAGTGTGCAGTGCTCATAGTGCTATCAAAATACACTTGTGATGTACAGTACATGGATTGAACACGCTGTCAGTCACAAGCCTGACTCTCTTTTGAACCTGGTCACTTTTGAAAGAAGATGTAAACTTGTGGTCCAAAAAACAGATAGAATTAAGCATAGTAAATGTGTTTAGGGCTTTATTAGTTGGCGGGGTCACACCAACCTGCAGCAAGCAAAGACTTATGGTTTGACAATGGCTGTTGTGCCAGTAGCATGTGATGATTCAAGTGTGATCCCAAGATTGTGAATTGAGCACCAGATATCTTTTCTTTCTTCAGGTGCTGTTGCGTGCACGAGCAGTGGAGACCCAATGTTATGTGCTGGCAGCGGCTCAGGTGGGGCCACACCACTCCAAGCGCTCCTCCTATGGGCACGCGCTGGCCGTTGACCCTTGGGGGACGGTGCTGTCGGACCTGGGGCCCACAGACTCCGGCCTGTCGTTGGTGGAGTTGGACTTACAGAAGCTGAGGGACACTCGGAGAAATATGCCTGTGCAGAAGCACCGCAGGGAGGCCAACTACTACGGAAGTTTGGATACTGATTGAGAGCTGAATTCAGTACAGTTAATTGATTTGTAAATCAGCATTGAGTGAGAACAGTAGTGAGTTCCTTTAAGCATGTTTGCACTGGACGAACTGTGTGTGCACTGCACCTACTGGCCATGTGGACATTTAAAATGTTTTGTTTTTCTGTCAAATTCTCAATAAGCCTGAATGCAGTTGTTTATCACATATTTCCATATGTGAAGGAACCTATAGTGACAAGTTCACTAGTGTGATGTACATTGTAACAAAAATGTAACAGTCTATTGTAAATAAACCATTGTAAGGTCCACACATGGTGATGGTATTCCCAGTATTTGCAAAAATTAATATTTGAAACATTAATTAATGTAGCCTTCTGCAGGCACATGGCTTCCTCTTGACTCCTGGGCGAACAATGCATCTGAGCAGACCACTGTGCCCTCCACATCTCACCTTCAAAGCCTCACCTGCAGCGTTCCTCCACTCCACCTTTGCACAGTCTTCCAAGCTCTGCAGGTGAAGACGCTCGGTGGAGCTCAAGTCTGTAGGCAAATTGATGGATTGGAGATGAAGCTCTGTGAAAAGTGGTTTTGGCCCCGACATGACCCAAATTACATAGGCTATGCTTGTGAATTTTTAACAATATTTCATGTAGAACATCAGAACTACCAAACTCTGACACCAAGTGACCTAGCAGGTAGCATGCACAGGCTGCATGTTCAGAAGCACCCATCAGCATGGCAGCTAACTATATGTCAATAGTGACATTTAGGCCTATTACATAGTCTGCTGAGGCTGCACACTAAAGTGTGATGATTTTTTTTTTTCCTTAATGTGAAAAGTAATCTTGAAAATTCACAGACCATGTACAATGGGTACGTGTATTTCATTTAAATTTGAATTTAAAGTGATTCACTTTGATGGAGCTTAAGAAATGTTGCAACTGCCTCCTTTCTCCCTTAATTTTGACTATGGTGTTTTTCTTCTTCATTGCATTAACATACATTTTTTGTAAATCAACGCAAACCAAACATCTGGATTAAGACAACTCAACCGCGGATAAGAATTTTCTGATGTGCTTTATCGAAATAGATTACTGCAGAATAATGTTCAAACAGTATAATGTACACCTTTAAACACAGCTCTTACCAGCTGTCCCATTTGTTGGCGTTGAGCTGGAGGTGGGTACGATACCGGAAGTGAACGTCATTGACACAGGACTCGATGATAGAAAAAAATAGCCTTTAGTACCCAGAGGAGAATGTCAGATGTTTTCTGTGCGATGTTTTTCTTTTTCATAAGGGAAGGATGATTCATCTCTTTTTATGTGGATTAGAGGCATCTCAGAGGTAAGAGATCACCAAATTAGTCTCTTGTGTTCCCAGAGGTGATGCTTGAGCGACCAGCTGCTTTCAGTGGCTAGCCTAATATTGCTGTGACAAATGGGCATTGATCTAGTATTCTGTGTAGGGTACGGGGCTTGGAAGTGGCACACAATTTTGTTATATCAAACTACATGGTGTGTCCTTTTGCTAGCATTTAGTTTGAAATCAAAGCGGGAAAAAGCATTTCTAGAATGATTTGTGTTCCCTCAAGTGGGCCCATCTAACGTTATCCAGGAATGGGAACTGAAACATCACGCGGTGTTATGAACATTGTATTAGAAAAGACAGCTGTTCGGTATGTGCTTTATTTTGTTGATTGCTTGCTTTTCAGAAATTCTCTCTCAAAAAAAAGGGGCGGAGGCTTAAAGCTGATGCCGTTCATTTTTATTTTAGTGCTATTTATTTTCTGTCTATCCTCAGCTATTTTTATCTTCATAGGCCTACTTTCACAGCACCCATTATTCTGCACATATACTCTGAACATTATGGTGCGAACTGAGAGCATGGTCCCAACTATTAGCATAATTTAGACGCGACATTCGCTGTGCACAAAAAGTAGACTACAACTATATTGTGTAGTGATAACAGGGCGAGGCTTAACGGTTTTTCGGCAACTAACACTTTGAATAATAAGTATTCTGCGCCCTCCGCGAGGTACTTCTATCTGCATGCAAGTCATGGTAAGAGAAGAACACGGCCTCATTTCGGACCAGCACCGCAACGCGGAATAGGCCTCGTCAGATACGGTAGACGTGCTTCAAAACATGCCTGTAACTGTGCATGATGTCGCTTTCGGGCCGTGAATCGGATAAGTTCGTAAATAACTAAATGTATCTGGATGGTTCATCACGGAACGGTAACAATTGTGTTCTCTCACTGTCGGATCAGCTCCAAGCAACGCATTGTGTAAGGACTTATTTACTTTACTTATTTATTTGCTTGTTTATTTATTTATATCATGAATATCTGCTAAGGGCCAGATTATACTCCCCTCCAAAAAGAAAAAAGTTAACGCCACTCCTATTGAGAACAGAAACAGAAATATCTTTAACTCAGGGAGAACTTTATGTTCAGGACAGCACAGCTTGAGTTCCCCCTACCCTATTTTGTCTTTCCCGGCCCTGTTTCGCACGCTGCGCTCCCTCCCAACTTGAAACCTGACCTATATTCCAACCTGTGTGATGTGAATATGTTTTAATACAGATTTGCTCTCCTAAACCCCTGCACATCGAGCATGATCAAACCAGTCAAACAGCAGCACAACACAAATACTTCATATAATTTCGAAGTTTGGACCTAGGGTAATTAAGGCCTATTTTGGAAATTGGAACTGAATGCCCCTGCAATCAACACATTTACATTGTCCACTGCACATAGTGTATGTACTGTATATAGGCCTACACACACACACATATATATAAAGAATATTGGAAAATTCACACTAGTGGTATGTAACCAGGGGCGTATGCACAAGCTGTGCCCATGCCATTTAAAATCTTTGAATTAGGCCTATATTAATATAAAATAAAATTACAGATTCATTAAGGGCCCTCCCCCTACTTGAGGCCTTAGTAACTCAACCCCTATAACTAGTGTCAACATGTTGATGTAAATGTTTAAATACCTATCTAAGGTCGTGGCTCATTTAGAATTGAACAGCAATGGCCATAATAGCATGTTTTCTTGCTTCTGTATAATCTTGGGAACAAGAATTATGTAAGCTCAAAGACAGATGAAAAAAATGCAGATTCATCACCAAGCAACAGGTTTCTTGACAATGCTTCCATGACAACCAAAAAGAGAAAGCACAGTGCCACGCTGGATGTGGTGGTGCAACACTTTTTCTGTCGAGTTGGCAGTTGCTTTTGCTGATGTTGGTGGGATTTTGTTTAAGAATGCATTATTTCTTTAGTTAATCGTTGACCTTTTGTGTGTTTAATAATAAGTTATATCTACTATATACTACTATATAACTGCTAGCCTGGATCTTACACAAACTATTCTGCTATTTAGTAAGAATCTCCACTTCTTACCATTCGCCTGAGATAGGGAACCAGTCAAAAACAGACCTTTATTTTTTAAACCGGCACTAAGCAACATTCTGTTTTTCTCTCTCACAAGCTCCCTCTAAAGCCCGCTGTATTGCATGGTATTGCACTGCATTCTATTGGAGGCGGTCCGCGCTGCTAAACATTGCAAGTGCTGTATCTACCGCTATTGGCCACGGTGGCGCATTCTACACCGTTCGTTCGCCATGTAATGACTAATTTTAGCATCCTAAACAGTATGAAAAAGATTAATTAAATGAAAAATGTTGCTTAGTGGGCCTTTAAATCGTGATGCATCACACTTATTCATACAATCATTAGTCTTATTGTTTTTGAAAATGTCCTTTGCCTGCAGAGGCAGACCCACCTCGTAAAAGCTGGAGATGATTTCAATTAGCAACAATTCACCCTTTTCAAACCAATACTAAATGCCAATAGGGTGTAATTAAATACTGGCCATTTGTGAATAGACGGGAGGGTGGTGGTGGTGTGAAAGTCGATTTTTTTTTGTGCTTTATAATGGAGTCTAGGACAGGCTAGTAGCTTACAGAGGTTGAAAGTGTAGGTCCCTTTTTATTTTTTCATCCCCCTAAATTTACAAAGCCTCAAAAAACTCTTTCTCTTTCCCTAAATGTTATGGCTCTCTTAGTTTCTTATCATGTTCACCTTAAAAGTAGTTCTTCACAGTTGTCATACTGAGCATGGCAGAATTATATGTCCCTCTGTTTCTGTGTTTATTTCCTAGACGGCCTGACCTTTTTGCCTGCCAAAAAGTCAACAATCCCCATTACAAAGGAAATAGCAAAACAGTGTCAGTAGGCTACACAAGAGAATGTGCATACTGTGTAGGATTGAGGTACCTGCTTTGATTAGATCCCTAATATTATTATTATTATTATTATTATTATTATTATTATTATTAATGATAACAACAAGGCAAGGCAAGGCAAGGCAAGGCAAGGCAATTTTATTTATAAAGCGCATTTCATACACAGTGGCAACTCAATGTGCTGTACAGAGACCAAAACAAAATACAATACAAGGCAACAAACGTGTGTGTTAAAAATGAGAATTTAAAAGAAAATTGATAATACAAACATGAATAAAATAGATGAAAAAAAAGGAGAGGAAATATAAAATATATGAAGTAAAATGATCATTAAAGAAAATAAATAATAAAATGAACATTAATGAGATTTTAAAAGAAAATTGATAATAAAAAGATGAATAAAATAGATGAAAAAATTTTTTTTAAAGAGAATTTAAAAGAAAATTGATAATAAAAAGATGAACAAAATAGATGAAAAAAAGAGGAGAGGAAATAAAATATATGAAGTAAAATGATCATTTAAGAAAATAAATAGTAAAATGAACATTAACAGAAAATAAATTAAAAATGCAAAAAATTAAAATATTTGTAAAAAAATGAACATTAAAAGAAAGTTAATAATAAAACCACAATAGATAAATAATTACAATCAGGTAAAAATGAACATAAAATGAACATCAAGAGAAAATTAATCATAAAACCAAAAAAGATAAATAATTAAAATCAGGTGGCATTAGGAATAAGCATCAGAAAATAATTTGGTCTTAAGTCTTGATTTAAAACTGTCAACGGTAGGTGCATTTTTTATATTTTCTGGAAGTTGGTTCCATAGCTGCACAGCATAATAAGAAAAGGCTGCTTCACCAATTTTTGTTCTGACAGTGGGTCTGATCAACAGATTATTTTCCACAGATCTTAGAGACCTCAGTGGAGTACATTTCTGACACATGTCTAAAATATAAACAGGGCCTTTGCCATTCATAGATTTAAATAAAAGTAACAGTGCTTTAAAATCAATTCTAAAACTCACAGGAAGCCAGTGCAGGGATTTTAAAATTGGAGTAATATGGTCAGTTCTTTTTGTTCTTGTAAGGACCCTAGCAGCTGCATTTTGAATGAGTTGAAGGGGCTTAATGGTCTTTTTGGGTAGGCCTGTTAACAGGCCATTGCAGTAGTCAACTCTGCTAGAGATAAAAGCATGAATGAGTTTTTCAAGGTCCTTACTTGACATTAGGTCTCTCAGCTTAGAGATGTTTTTTAAATGATAGTATGCTGATTTAGTGATTGATTTGATATGACTGCTGAAGTTAAGGTCACTATCAATGATGACTCCAAGGTTTTTAACGGTCTCTTTGGCTGTGAACCCCTTTGCATTGAGCCCAGTGGCCACCTTTGCTCTTTTCTTCTTGTTTCCAAATATAATCACCTCAGTCTTGTCTTTGTTTAGCTGCAGAAAATTAAAGGACATCCAGTCATTTATCTGTTCAATACAATGATAGAGACCTTCAAGGGGGGTATAGTCATCAGGGGACAATGAAATGTAGATTTGGGTGTCATCAGCATAGCTATGGTAAGAAATTGAGTAGTTAGTGATAATCTGACCAAGTGGGAGCATATACAGGTTGAATAGTAAAGGTCCAAGTATAGACCCCTGGGGGACTCCACAGGTCAGGGGCATTGGTGTTGAAGCATGGGTGCCCATGGCAACGAGGAAGCTTCTATCTTCTAAGTAGGATTTTAGCCACTTAATCACTATACCAGTAAAACCAACCCAATGTTCCAGCCGGTGTAGTAGTATGCCATGATCAACAGTGTCGAAGGCAGCACTGAGATCCAGTAGCACCAGAACAGATGTTTGTCCTGCATCAGTATTTAGACGGATGTCATTCACAACCTTAATGAGGGCAGTCTCAGTACTGTGATAGGCTCTAAAGCCAGACTGAAATATATCAAGACAATTTTTTGAGGACAAAAACACAGTTAGTTGATTGAAAACTATCTTTTCAATGATCTTCCCAACAAATGGCAGATTGGATATTGGCCTATAGTTGTTAAGAGCTGACTGATCCAGGGTATTCTTTTTCAGTAGTGGTTTTACTACTGCTAGTTTTAATAACTTGGGGAAAATGCCATTCTCCAAAGAAGCATTTATAATCTGGAGCAGATCTGGTGCTACAAGGTGGAGGACAGATTTCAAGAAGCTGGTTGGCAAAATGTCCATTTCACATGTGGAAGAACTGAGGTCTTGGACGGTTTTCACCAGTACATCGTAATCAATGGAGTTGAATGTTGACATACAGCATGATATACTCTTTGGTGATATAGGCTCTGGTTGTTGGGCTGTCTGCAACTGTGTTGTAATATTTATTCTGATGTTATTAATCTTACTTCTAAAAAAGCATGCAAACTCGTTGCATTTGTCAGTTGTGAGAAACTCAGGTGCTATTTGTGATTTGGGGTTTGTTAACTTTTCAACTGTGGAGAAGAGCACACTAGCATTGTTCAAATTCCTGTTTATAATTTCAGAGAAAAATGATTGCCTTACCTTACAGATTTCAAGATTATAGTTTTTTAATGTTCCTTTATATACTTGATAGTGGATATGGAGGTTGGTTTTGCGCCATTTTCTTTCTGCCTTCCTACACTCTCTTTTGAGGTGTTTAACTGTTGGATTTTGTTTCCATGGGGTTTTCTTATTATCCACAATTCTTTTAAGCTTTAATGGTGCAATATTGTCCATAATGTGTGTCATTCTGGCATTAAAATTGGTCAACAGGTCATCAGCAGAGTCAGAAAGTTGACTTGGGGCCTGTGAGACATGTTCAAAGAGTCTGGCCGTATTTTCATTTATAGTCCTCCTTTCAGTAGCCAGGGATCTGGTGCATAGATTAGGGGATAATTTGACATCAAAGAAAATGCAATAATGATCAGATAGTGCCAGATCCACTACAGTGGTGGAGACATGAAGACCTTTAGTTATAACAAGATCTAGTGTATGACCTTGAGAGTGAGTTGGCCCTTTAACATGTTGTGTTAGATCAAAAGTATCTAACAGATGCATGAATTCTTTGGTGCTTGTATTTTCAGTGTTATCAATGTGCAAATTAAAATCTCCAGATATGATAATGCAATCATAGTCTAAGCAGACAGCTGATAGCAGTTCACAAAATTCATTAAAAAATGATTTGACAGAGAGCTTGGGCGGTCTGTAAACAGTCAGCAGCAGGATGTCAGGAGAGCACTTTATAAGTCCACTTAAGTACTCAAATGATGTAAAATCGCCCAGGGATGTCTTTTTGCACTGGAAAGTGTCTCTGAATATTTTTGCTATTCCTCCCCCTTTGCCTTCCATGCGCGATTCACTCAACAACAACAATAGCAATTATAATATAATAACAACAGCAACACTAATAATAATAATAATAATAATAATACAGTTAACAAGTTAAACAACCATGGACACAACTAAAAGTGTGCTGGCCAAAACGGGAAAAAGATGATAATAACATTATTATTATTATTATTATTATTATTATTATTATGTTATTATTATCTTTTCCAGTTTTGACCAGCACACTTTTAGTTGTGTCCAGGTTTGTTTAACTTTTTGTAGAGAGCTCTGGGGCACTAGTTTTGTACCAAGAAGTCTGATGCTCTAATCAAATTTCTTCCCCAGAAAAGGCATTTATGGTGTCGCTCCTCTCAGTCTAGACAGAACTTTTGATGGGCTCTGATGGCCGCTTAAAAGGCCCTTGCAAAGTCAGCTACAGCCTTGCAGTTGGCATGTGGTCAGAGCTTAGGTTTGGGAAACATGAGTTAGCTACTTGGCGTCAGCTGAGAAGAATTTATGTGTGTGTCTTTGTGTGTTTTTCTTTTAAAGTGAGGGTAATGAATTTGATTACTTTGATTTAATCTAATAGGAAAACAAGTGGTATTTCATTTGAAAGGCTTTCATCTCTCTCTCTCTCTTTCTTTCTTTTCCTGTCCTCACTACATTTTTCTTTAACTCTCTCTCCACACTTAATGTTAAATTAATGTTAAATAAATATTGGGAGTAGCCTATACTCTAAATGGATTGATAGACATGCATGTGTATTTATGTATGAAAGTGTATTGAGGAGTAGAAGCCTAATAATACTGAAATGGAGACTGAACGGAGAATGGAGATTATTGTATGCAACTTGCAGAAAGTTGCTACTCCATGTTCATTCATTGTGGTTAATGTCTTTTTAATAATTGACAACATTTGGACAGACGAGAAGTCAGCTGAGCAGCCCTCATGACTGGAGTGCTCTCTCTCTCTCTCGCTCTCTCTCTCTCTCTACTTCTCTGAATTGTCACTTTCCTCTTCTCTCTCTTAATTCTTGCTCTCCCTCTTTTTTTTTTTTTTACAGGCACGCACTCATACACAAGCACACTGAAAATTGCAAAAGAGTTCCACAATATATCGCTTATACCCTTCATCACTTGGAAAAGGTGATAAAGGGTGTATAATGAAATGTAACCTTCTAGACTCCTCAGTGTCCTATGGAGGAAAGGGTATTTTAGGTTCTTTTAAAGGCTATTTGTTTTAACAATATCTATTTTTGCCAAGAAATATGACATGTAATTCTGATACCCCACATAGTGAATTTGAAGACAGAGAGAGAAACAGAGAGAAGGGTGAAGGGAAAGAGAGACATAAAGAAACATGGCTAAGAGAGGACATGAGATAAGGGGGCAAACACTAGGGGTGGGCGATATAGTCTAAAATTTATATTGCAATATATTTTGAACCATAGACGGTAGATGATATATATCACGGTATACTTTGGTATGTAACTTACAGCATAACAGTTTCTTAATGGTTACCATAGCATTAAGTCAATATGTACAACAGTTGTTTAGTCATCGTTCGGAGGTGTTTATATTGGACTCTCAAATTCACACAAGTAAACTGATAAGCTGCATTTGTGTCAGGCAGTAGCTGTTCAATTTATAGGCTCTTGCACAGTTTCGTTGTAAGAATGAAAAGGTGCTATCAATAAGGGTAAGCTACAGGTCAACATTTTTTCACATGGTTGTGGAGACGCAATGAGCCTATCGCGGTATACCGATATGACCCAAAATCTCTATCATGGGCCAAATTCATATTGCATACGGTATATATCGTCTATATTGCCCACCCCTAGCAAACACAGAGTGGCCGTAGGAATCTGTAATTGCTCCCAGCAGCGAGGAATGGCAGTTCTTCTCGGCATACGCCTCTAAAACATGAACATGAAAGACACGACCTGCTCAGCAAAAACAGTCTTGTCACAATATTTCTGCTGTCTCACTCTCTCTTTCGGGCTCTTTCTCTCTTTTTTGTTTCTCTTGATCGTTCATCCCTCTTTCTCACTTTTTATCCAGTCTGCCTCACATTGTCACACACTCCCTCAATTTTTCAACTTTTATTTGATCTACCTCATCCTCTCTCTCTTTCTGTCCAGCCCTCATGCTGTTCCTAAGCCTGGATCTTCAGACAAGTTAGTTGAGTTAATTCTCATTTCAAACAAACGCACTGTATATAGTCAGGCAAAACAGTGGCTTACTGTGGATCAGGGATGATTTTGCCTGATAACAAAGTTCATAGCTGACCTTTAATGACCTGTCCTGTATTTTTACAGTATCTGTCATACTCAGGTGAATGGTGGTATCTACCCTTTGATATTGTGCCCACTAGGGGGCAGCCCTCAGGCAGGGGTTAGAACAAGCCTCACAGAAAAGAGGTTTGAACTGCTACCACTTTCGCACACACAGGTAAAGTTAACAGGTGTGTGCGTACCAGAGTCTGTACCATCGCCACATTTGACTGTGTGCATGCTCTTCATTCCTGATAAAAGGTAGTTTACGCTAAAAAAGGCAGTTTAAAAAAAAAGTCAGTTCACGCTATTGAATAGTGCTGCAGAGACATGGATTGGTGTTTTCTGTACTTTATGTGATGTGTATGTGTGTGTGTGCGTGTGTTGGTGACTCAACAGTTAATTCTCAACAGGTAGCATTTTCCTCAGTAAAGATTGCTGATAGATGTTGCCCTCACACATGCATGTGTGTGTCTGTGTGTATGTGTGTTATACACGCAGGGCACTGTGTAGCTAGATGGAGTCGGCGCAACTGTGCACAAGAGGCTACTACCGCAACAGCTACAACAGCATCACTAGTGCCAGCAGCGACGAAGAGCTGCTGGATGGAGCCGGAGTCATCATGGACTTTCACACCACTGAGGACGACAGTCTACTGGACGGGGACGCCTCCCCAGGTAGGGTGGCCCCCACGTGGGCCGAGGCCCCCTACTCCAAACCTGGGCAATGCCAAGAAGTTAGATCCTCTTACTTTTAAGTTCCAGATCTTTACTTTTTGTTGCTTTTTGGTTCCTCCTTTGTTGGTGCTTGGTGGATACCCTCTTCCCGTAGCTCCTCATTATTTTGCTTTTGGGTCATGATGGGTTGGTTGCTGAAGAGCTTCTGTTTTCATTTGTTTCTGCTTTTCATCATGCTCCATAGATCTACATGGCAGGCGTGGATTCTTGGTTTTTGTTGAAACCTGTTGCCATGGCTCATATTCTGCCTCTTGCTTACTTTATTCATCACCACCATCCCATAATATACCACCCACCATCTTTCAAGATCCCCTTGGTATGTGGTGTGGTACTGTAGTTGCACTTGATTCTTATTTTTATTCATCTTTTCTCCTTACATCTTTTTGTATATATTTCCATTCCATCAGTGCACCAGTCACTTCAGATCACTTTTCGTTACTCCATGAGCGAAGCTTGAGCTCTGATGTAGGTCTGACTATGTTGATCACCCTCTCTTGATGATCTGCACCAGTGTTTGTGTGTCTGTCCTTACTTCATCATCCAATCAGATCTGACCCATGATCTGAAGATCTGTCAGTGTTGCAAAGATTGTCGATACGTAATGCAAGTTATCCGTAATAAGGAATGTAACTCTTCAGAACCTACTGATCTTAAGCACTCTTCAGGTACTCTAAATGGCAAGCTATTGTTACAACATTTACCTTTGGCTGAAATTTTGCCTCACCCACATGTTAAAGGTTTCTGTCCTCTGTGCATTGAGGGTTAAGACTTCCTTAGTCCTTAGTTTGAGTTCTTCCTTGTAACTTGTTACAAAAATGTAGGTATGCTGCCACACAACTTTAAAATAATGTTTGTCATTATGTATACATATTTCAAATTGATCTGGTGTTAATTTGTTTTTTATTACTATTTACAAATATTTTTGTTTATCATTTTGACTGTGGTCCCATCTAAAACACCTGCTCTCATGCCAATAAGCTGTAATTTAGTGCCCATGATGACATGACCACTGCACTCTCATGTGTGTGTTCATAAGTGTGTGTGTGTTATCTACACTGGAAGGGTCTGTTGTTTATGTACCACATAAGGCCTAATAGGCTGTAGTTGTTAGCCATTATTAGGGGAGCTGAATTTTTTTTTTCGGCAAGTCGCACAAAGGCACAACAACAAGGAGCTGTTCTCCCTCCTCTCACACACACTCCCACACACACTTTTGTCTCTGCACTCTCATTCACTGTCCTACCCAGTGCGCTGGTGCAACACAGGGACTCTTTTGTGAGTGTGTGTATATGTTTGTGTGTATCTTTTTGTGTGTGTATGTGATTCAGAGCAGGACCATGCTACTGAACTCTTAAAACAACAGGCAGATCTCGTTTCAATGGTAGAAACAGGACATTTTGGCTTTGGTATTTACATACTTTCTGTACTATTATTGTTGTAATCCTTATCCAGTTTTGTAAAAACTGGGATCAAAAGTGAATGAAACAACAACTTGTTTCAGCACTGAGAGAATTGTCTTGTAATGTGGCATATCAACAGAACAGCATATTGACATACCAACAAAACTTATCACACTTTAATAGTCCACCACAGATTAAAAAGAGAAACCTACTGGAGCTGCTTATGTTTCTAGTTAGTCATAGTGTTCACTTGACTGACGGTGACCGAAGATTGTGGTGGTGATGAAATGGGAAGAGGGTAGTTGTCTTGGTAGGACTTTCAGCTATAATGGCAGATTCACTTTTTTGTTTGACATTCTCACTCACTTTTGATCCTCTCCATGTGAGGGGAAAAATGGTTCAAGACAGGGGAAAAGAGTTTGTGTTTCGTGTGAAAATACATTACTCATTTCATAATTCATGAGGTGCAAAAGCAGTGTTCTGTTGCTTTGAGACAAACTCTTTTGTGTTTGTGTGTGTGTGGCAAGGGGGTTATCTCTGAAACACTGCCAACAGAGCCCCAGCTACCCAGACAGGACAAATGAACCAACTCCAGAGAGATACTGTATCAGGTTTCACTGCCATTCAGTAATCTGCGTCCAATCACAGGCCCCTCTTTGGGCCGGGCGGTGCCACTGTGGCGGCGTGGCATCGGGTGACCCACAACAAGGTGCTTTGGTGTCACGATCAGACATTGCCTCTCTCTCTTACTCCTCTGCTTCGTGTCAGGACCGTAAACAGCAGTTAAACATGGCATGGGAGCTAACAAGGCTGGATTGTGTTCTCTGTGTTGTTCGGACTTGAGTGTGTGCTGGAACTGTATGGAACTGTTGGTGTCTGATGTCTGGACACAGCAGCTGGTGAGACGAAAGAAGGTTAAATATTGTCTTGATTAGGTATGGGGTGAGAGTTGAGGGCAGACTTAAAGAGGTGTGTGTATTTGATGACTAAGTCAAGTCACTGTCAAGAAATACATCAGAGGATTCCAGAAAACCGGTTAGTTGGCATAAAGTGGTTGAGGAAGTGACTCAAACAAAGAAGCAAGTGCCCTCTCGCCTCACTTTTCTTGTGGATCCATTTGACAACTGGAATTACTGGATGAGCTATTTTTACGATCGTATTTGAGTGTGTGTGTGTTCATGCGGGGCTGACGCTTATTAGAGGTGTATGGTTTCAGACCCTGGGTTATGTTTGTAAAACAAGGCAGAAGTTCTGGAACGGAAATGGAGTTCATGGCTTTAGGACTATGCATGACTTTGATCCAGTGAAGGGTTTAACAGGATTGGAGTGAAAAACTGGCCTCCCACAAAGAAGGAGGGGTCTATGGGTGATGTCATCAACACATCTGGAGCTGTCTTACAAGTGACGAAAAGGTATCAAGTTCAGATGAACATTAATTAAGTGTGTGTGTGTTTGTGTTTCTGGGTGTATAGATGGTTGATAATATGCAATTGTGTTTATCCATATAATTGCACTCGGAGCATATATATATATATATATATATATAGTGATAGCAAAATTATGCTATAGATTTTTAGCTCAACGCAGCCAGGTTACCATGGAGAGTCAAAGTTTCAAGGTTTATTGCTTAATACAATGACGTCAAGGGAGACACAGTCTATAAGCACACGCAGTAACTATATCCTGAAATCTGACCAGACATTTAGTTGGTCCTAGGTTAAATACAAAAACTTCAAAGCAGTTTAAAAACAAAGGACAGCAGTCAAACAGAGGTGGGCGTGGATTTCTCTGTCTGTATGCATGGAGACTACTCTAAATGTAAATTTGGGTCTCACCTGGCCTGGAAGTCGGCCTGGCCTGAGCTCACAAATAATAGGCAGATAGTTCACACCTCAAAAGTTGGAGACACTTTGTCTGAAGGAAATACAGATATTATATATAAAATAATTCCTTTCAATAGGTATTATTTATTTAAATTTTATTACCATGCAACACGTTTGCTAATGTGTTCAGAGGGGTCTGTGTACTTTTTCGTTCATTCATTATTGGATTTTGGATGTTACATGGGAAATGAAAAAAGCCGTGCATGAATTTTTACAGTTGCTATAACTTGTTAAATAAAGCCAAAGGCATGTTTTTGTCTTTTACAAACTGAAATTTAAATACAAAAAAAAAAACTGCCGTTCTGATTATAGGCTGATTGTCTATTTTGGACTTGTGGGTCTGGAAGTTAGGAGGCTAACTCTTTTGGGTGGACAGGGCATTGCTTTGCATGGGTTTGTGTTGATAATGTCAACCGCATGATAAGGCATCTTTGGAGGCAAATTCAAACTATGTTGCAAAGGCATATAGGCCTAGAACGCATGCAGGTATTTCATAGCACCTTCAAGACATTGGTGCAGGACGTGGCTGCTGTGAAGATGTGACATTCACAACCTAAGCGTATCTGATGCTCAGCTGGAAATCGACGTTTCTTTAGCAGTTGGAGAGTGGCCTACCGAATTTTGAAGCCAAACGCTGACAGTGTTCATTTGAATAAGTTTCTTAAACCTTAAACTCACTTAAGGTCGTGAACATCACAAAATCTTACACTCGTAGCCTAACACAGGCCATGTGCTCCTTAGATGCTGTAAAATATCTTCGCGACATGATGTCTAAATATGCTTAAACATGCAATGTGATGCGGGTGACTATCAAACCATGCCTTCTCAACATTATGGCTAATTATGCTTAAACACCCCATGTGATGCGGTTGACAGTACCAAAACAAACCCATGCAATGCCCAATTCGCCAAGAAGAGTTGCTAATGTTACACTCTCAAAAAGGTCACAAGTCATAATTCAGAATTCCAGTTTTTTAGATTTTAGTATTTAATTTTCAGTTCCTAAAAAACATGCAACCGTTGCTTTAGCTTCTGTCTAAGAAATCATAGGCTACCTGTACAAATTCATATACAAGCCTTTTTTCATTTCGCATGTAACATCCAAAATCCAATAATGAATAGCGGTTTGCCCATAGGGGGTTGTTTTTTGTATTTTGCAAATGTTGAGTATAATACTATATGTAAATTTCTGTGAATTCTGATGAAGTGTTGAGAAATGTCATTTATGGGTGTACTTCTAATGCAATTATTATTGGTTGTTCTGGAGGGAAACATTGCTCTGACAGAGTGAGAGTTTTTATTGTACTTTTGACATTATGCAAAAGCAAGGAAATATGTTGGTTATTTGAGGGTTAATGGTGTCATTACAAACAAGCACTGTTTACAACCAAGCAAGAAAATGTTAACAGTTGACAACCAACATCCTTGAGTCAATGCACAAATCTCCATAAGTTTGCCTTGAAAATTCCATACAAAATGCATAGTATTGTAAGTTGGTGGTGTGGAAGGAAACAGCTGAGGTGGTTGTTATACTAACGTTACCTGCAATAATTCGATAATGTCATTTTAAAGCTCTGTGATTGAGTAGGAAGGAGTGTGCAACTTGCATGAAATACCTAATGATTTAGAAGCCGGTGTAATTTTTGGAAAACACTCATCCTGTGTGTGTGTGTGTGTGTGTGTGAGTTTGTGTGTGTATATGCAATCGCATGCTACCATGTGTCCCACAGGTGTACTGACTGTTAGTCATTCAGAGGTCATACTTACATAGACAGATTATACATAAAGCTTATCCGTACACACAGTCACATTCCCTGTGTTCTCAGTTGTGCAATAGATGTTGTAGCCTAGCTATCCCCCTACCCCACATACACACAAACTCACTTTCCCTTTCTCT
The DNA here is from genome assembly GCA_017657215.1 of Limnothrissa miodon. Lineage (NCBI taxonomy): Eukaryota > Metazoa > Chordata > Actinopteri > Clupeiformes > Clupeidae > Limnothrissa > Limnothrissa miodon. The sequence goes on along the minus strand of JAGFZM010000095.1, from coordinate 193,528 downwards.
CAGGGACAGAATTTCTCTCCTGCAGTTACACACACAGACACATACATAAAGGCAACACTGTTCTTTCTGACTCAGTGGACACAGCCTCTAAAGTGATTAAACAAATAGTCGCACCAAGGTTGCACACCGTGTTCTGCTCACAGCACACCCTTATCTTATAACCAGGAGTGAGTGTTGGACTGTGCACTCAATCAACTGAAACTAAAAGTACATTAAAATATTAATTGTATGCAGAGGGGTCTTTTACAATACAACTTACTTGTTACTTGCTCTTAAAACATGCCACAGCCACTCAAACTTTTCCTTCAGCCAGTCCACCATAGCACGTCTCTATTGAAAAGCTTTGAATGGACTGTTCCATATAGGCCGTATGGCCTGCTTGGCCTTATGCTTTTCCCATAGAAGTGTTTTCCTATCCTGTCTCAGTAGAATCTACCCCCTGCCTCCTGTAAGTGAGTTCTTCCAGCTATCTTCCATCTCTAGTGGCAACCGAGCTACCCTGCCCTCCCTCATTTCTTCCATCCATCTTTTCCTCTTCTCCCTCTCTCCTGATCGTCTTTCCCGCTATGACATCATCAGCCTCAGAGCAGTCAGCTGCTGCAGGAGAGAGAGAAGAGAAGATTTAGAGCAAGTGCAACAACGCGAGAACGAGGGCGGCGCATTGACTGACATTCACAGACACATCGCACTACTCAAACACCTGCGTATTTGCTTGCATTCACCCTCACATAAGTGCACACCTCTTGAGCCTCTATTCGGATGAGTCTAAATATGGCAGCCGTTGTCCTCAGATAAAGTCTAAATTTTCGCTTTCGTTAGCATAGCCTCCCTAGCTTAGCTTTGGGCGCTAGTAGTTAGCTTCAGCACAGCGCAGCGGCAGCACAACACTCGCCATGGAGGAGATATCAGAAGACCCCTACCTCCCCTACGACGGGGGAGGGGATACCATTCCGTTGCAAGAGATGCCGAAAAGAGGTATGACACACATCCCAGCCCTCACCGTGACAAACCCCGACCCTCCATGACTATCCGCTAGCTTCTCCCTCCTTATTACGCAGCGCCTGCGATGCTGAATGGAACTCGCTTCCTCACCCACAATAAACTAATCCAAGTGTAGGATTGTCTCTTGTGCTTGTGCGGAGTGCTCCCGGGTTAATGTTAGGTTGGTCTCTCAAACATGACTCGACATCGACTATTAACGTTATTTGGCTCAGTTGACAGCTCTGGCAAATGATTTACCTTTACAGCCTTTGACCTGGACTATGATATGGACTAGTTACTCGTCTGGATCTTGGGCGGGGGTTGCATGTTTTCAACATTTTCTTTCTACGGGCATCGAAGCGCTGTACCGCCGTGTGTACAGCGTGTGTAACGTTATACATAGAACACAGCTACCACAGGATCCAAGCTGGTGTGTACGTGTGTATACTGGTTGATTCAATTCAATTTGGTGGATGCGTTTGCGTTTTTGTGTGTCGGCAAAGCCTCCATTTTTCTTCTGAATTCTCAGTGGAGGTGTGTAGGGAAATCACTTTCAGTTATGTTGATGTGTTACAGTCTCCCTTATGGCCATAGGTTTGCCGGCTCTTTACCCTATTCTTGATCTAGATTTTCATTTTTAAGACCGTGCGAAAAAATAATACCCACATTTTCCCAATGAAAGTATGACCCACCCCTCTAACCCTTCACGTTGCCAAACTAGACCATGCCCTGTTTATAGGCTTGTGTATGACTGTGTGTGTGTGAGAGTGATTGCATCACATATACACTCATTCAGGTTCTGAAATACATGGTTTGTCCTCTTAAGTCAATAAATGGCAAAGGTCATTCACACAGCATAATGCTTCCTTAAAGTAGCCTAGCTCTAGACTACTCTCTTGAAGAAAGACTACAAGCCATATTCTCATGTTTGGTGTTGATGATGAGATATACCTGCCTTACTAAAATTGTGAGTGTAAGCTATGTTAGATTTCAGTATGAACATTATGTCATTTAACCTCTTAAGGCACACCCCTATTTTTCCTTTTTTTCAAAACAACGGCATACCCAAATTGAAAGCTTGACAGTTCCTACATAGTTTTAGACTCAGGGATACGCCTCATACCATTGGAAAGGTGACACCCTCAAGTTTTTTCTAGAGGAATATGTATGTTTCTGTGACATATGGACACAGAGTTATAGAGGTTGGAACTAAGTTTTTTTTTCCCGCTCATTTCAAATGTCTATGAACTAACTAAGATATTAAGGTACCATCCATATGATACCCCCAAATAAAAAAATCTAAGTCCTAACTCCATCTCTCAACCTGTTACACAAAAAAATTGAAGTCAAAAGACCAAAAATATGATTTTTGAATATACATTTTTGAAAAATATGTTGGTTGGGACCCCTATGTAAATTCCCATAGAGACCTTTTGTAAACAAGAGGGCCTACTGACATTCAAAAGTTTATAACTTGAAAACCCCTTTACCTAGAAACATAAAATTGGTTTCAAATGAAAGCCAAGACCCTGGGGGCGGGTGTGCCTTAAGGGGTTCATTTAAATGGTAAAGTGACACACACTCCCACTCAGACAAGTTTTTAATGCACAGACAACCACAATATACTTATTAAATGATTTATTTAGTCAACTTTAGCAATAGGCTGGATATGTTGCAACATTTCTCGGCTTCTTAACAGAACCGTTACGGTACTAACATGAGAGCTGTGGCCTATAGCAACCTGTGGATCACCTGACTGGTGTTTGGCATGGTTCCTGGAAGAATACAATGCTATTCTAAGCCTCTCTGAGTTGAGGGAACAAAAACACATATTGTCCCTTCTTTAAGACACTGCGATGAATTCAGCAAAATTATTTGTTTCTCCCAGTATTCATCTGGACAGATTTGCCGCCTTCTTTTCTGTTGTGCATGCTCATTGTCTCCTTTTTTTTCTCATTGTCTCACTTGCCTCACAATCCCATGTAGCTATTATGCTCTCCTTTTTCTGTTCTGCATGTGTTCTTTAGAACTGGTTCCTTTGCTGTGAATAATAAGAATAAGGACATACTGTTGGATGAGTGTGCAGACTTTAAGTCTGACTGTCAGATTCAGATAACTAAATCAATAATTCTTGTGTGTGTGTGTGTAGTCTCTTTGGAAATAATTGCTTGCTTAATGAATAAATTTGTCTGTGTGTGTTTTCTCTGTATGTGTCCAGGCTCAGCATCAGGTTAAAATTCAGGTTTGGTCTCTGGTTTGGTCTGCTTTGGCTCTAGCTCTGGTGTTTGTGTGTTTGGCAGCCGGAGTGGACAGCCTGTGTTCTTGAGTTTATCAGCTTTGGGGCCTACAGTAACGCCTGGGGCTTACGTACACTAAGCTCAACACACACACACACACATGCACCATACCTTTAAACTGTGTGTGTGTGTGTGTGTGAGAGAGAGAGAGAGAGAGAGAGAGAGAGAGGGAGAAGGATGAATTACCATAGCACCTGACTCAGGTTTGAGAGAATGCTTTAGGCTCCTTTTTACAGCCGATGTGCTCCTGTAGCAGTGAGCTACCTTGTCTGCCTTTGTGGCACGCTGTCTTCTTGGCTTGTACCTGTAATCTATGGTCAATTTGGATGAATTTTGTACACACTGTATACTTTAACACAACACACACACACACACACACACACACACACACACACACACAATGCTGACTCGTCTGACTTACCAGGAGCTGAAACTCTAAATCACCTGTCTTTTGTCTTGTCTCAACTTAGCTTCTAAATGTGTAAAAAAAACTTTGGTCTAGACCTCTTTTTACAAGTATTTAAATGAATTTCATGGACAAACCTCTGTATGAAATGCAGCTGGTCTTGCCCAAACCCTTCCTCTTCTCAGTTTCTCCTCCTTGCTCTTATCCCCCTTTTCTTTCCCTCCTTAAGCTGAATTTATACTTCTGCGTTGCAGCGACATACACCTTTGCAGACACTTTGCCGAAGATCTGTCCCCCCCTTGGTGCGCCTCAAAACAATTCTAACTACAGACTATGCAGAAAACACAAACCTCAGGAGTTGTGATTGGTCCGCTTTACATCGAGAGACAGTGTCAAACTTTGGATATAATTTTAGAGTCTAATTTTGGATTTTTGGAAGACAAACACTCGTGGCACCCCATGCTTACAGTTTGTCCAAACAACATTCTATAGTTTTGTAGATTTCCTTTGTCTTTTGTTCTATACATCTAGCTATAACTTACCAGTGTAGTGCTGTTACTCCAGTTTTTCTGACCAATGACTTTATTTATACGCCTGACTTCAAATATCACTGTACTTCATCTGCTATAACAACACTTCATGTACGAGGAACGTTTCAAGAACGATTTTTGCGGCCCAGTGCCCCTTTGTGTTGTGGCGGTGAATTGCCTCGCATTGCAGTGACTCTGAGGCCGAAGTCTAAATAAATAATGTCGGCGACGAGGTTGGCGAAGGTGTCTGCGTCGATGTGGCGCAGAAGTCCAGCTTTGCTCCCTTCCACCCTTTCCCTCCCTCCTCTCCTCCAGTGCTCTACTTTCTTCCCACTTCACTTTTCACTTCTCTCCCCTGCTGCACTTGCTTTTTACCTGCCACCTCACCAGTGACTGCAGCATTTCCCCTAACGACAGGTCTTCCCCCACCACACACACACACACACACACACACACTGTTGGTCAGCATGGTCTTCCCCTGCCAAAAGTGCTAGTGTTGGCGTATAGTGCCGACCTGCATAGCTGAATATAAAATTAGACTGTGGCTGAATGTTCTTCATTGTGCCTGGTCAGTGTTGTCCCGGTTTTGAGTCATCCCAAGTAATGTTAAGCTTTTGGCATTAAGTACATCAGGTAATTTTGCCCTACCTATTTGAATGCGACACAAGTTTTCTATTGTGCCTTCATCCTTCTTGTGTTCACGGGCAAAGTTGTAGATTAGATGAATGATTACTGTGGTTTGTCTGCACCTGGTGTGAAATGGCCCCTCTGGCCAGTGCCATCAGAGGATGACTGATGGCTCACCATGCTGCGAGGTGGCACATTGCTGGAACTTTCTACACACACTCACTAACGGTGCACTATGTAACAGCTGCACAAGACTTTACTAACCACATCAAGTGTCTACGCAGTCTCACAACCTCTCTCATGTAGAAACCGCAGTTTCCCTTGCCTTGTGGTTGTGACACTAACACACACACAAACACAAACACACAGAGGCTCTGCTTCCAAATGTTGTAGTTACTGAAATTAATAAATCCAAATTGCATGAAATCTAAATCACAAGCGGTAAATTGGTTGGATCCAATATGGCTGCTGCATCCCGTTTGTTTTCCACATGTAAGATGATGCACATCAGAAAGTGACTGAATAGGCCCATATTAATCAGAGATGGCCTCTGTGATGGTGCGCTGCAGATTGAACCAATCAGAATGGCTTTTTGCCCTGTTTGTGCAGATAGAGGACGGGGGAAGAGTGAGGCAGCAGAAATGGAAAGATAGGGAGGGGAGAGAGAGTGCACTGTGTGGTCATGGCCCCAGGCCTACAATGCTGTTTCTCATTCCCTGATGTGGTCTGTTTGTCAGCCTGCTGTCTTGTGTTCATGTTATGTAGTGCATGTGGTGGCATCCAGTGTTTTGAATGCTTGTGATGCATACATACAGACTAGGCTTGTCACAGCATTCAAAGGTCAGGCATTTCTGTATAATTACTGCAGGGGGATATTATATAATATTCGCTGTTAATGGCAACAGTTTTTTTTTTTTTTTTGATTAGCATACAGTATGCATAGCAGAGTAGAGATCATTCGCTAATCTAAATACAACGTCATAGACAGTGAAAAGAACAGCTGTATTCTATAAAATGTGTATAAATAAATTTAGATATGAAGTTCAATCTGTGTTAGAAACCATTTGTTTATCCTCGGAATCCTAAATTCAATTTAAAAGCAATGTGTCGGTTGGTGTCGGTCGTGTGTGTCCTGTTGGCAAATATTTTTTCAGTGATGACTGGCGGACAATACATTATCTGTTAGTATTTCATGCTTCATGGTATGGCAGCTGCTTATTGCTCAGTTTTCCATGCAGCTCCTTTACATTCCATGTGGATTACTTAGCATTCTGTTCCGGATTTTGACTGTAGTGTCATGGCAGTGACCTTGATATTGACCTAAATATGCCATTTAAAGAGACCATCCAATAACCAAGAAACCACCTTTTATTATCCGGTTGTGTGTTTGTGTCAGGCGCAGTTAATACTGTATATAATTGTCAGTCATACAGTATCAGTCTAAATATCAGACTTTAAGCCTTGTATGGTTTGTGCAAGCTTTAGGCCACTGAAAATCCTTGATCTCTGCTCTTCTCATTGCCTGGTCATTTCCAGACCAAAAGTTTTCATCACACGCTGTGTGCTTTTAAAAAAGCATTGTACACTTGGATCTTTCATGAGCTAAATTCTTCATGGTGCCTTTTAGACTTTGTAATGTAAGTGTGTTTTTGTGTATGCACATGCATGTGTAGTAGTTAGATAGCATGTCAGTTTCTACAGGCTGGCCACACTCTTTAGGAGGGTTTGTAAAATTCCTGAATGGTTTTTGTGTAACCTCACAGTTATACAGAAAACCCTTTGTATGACTTTGCTGCTATCAGAAAGGTCTGAGCTGGATAGCAGATCAAATCCCTTTACACATGATCGGCTTTCTAGATCTTCACACATGAGCGGGGAAAAAACCTCAGGATGTTGGTCAGAAAAATCCACAGCAGGAGCCTTTGATCCATTAGTCATGATGCAGTTTCTCACATTTCTATGATGTTTTATGGTAACTGAGCCCTGCCAGGTTCCATTCTGGCTTCAGTGCCTGCATTACCCAGAATGCCATGAGGCAGAGACAAGTTAAGCTGCTTAGCTTGTGTGCCTGTCAGTGTAGCATTGTTGCTAGCTTCCATGTGCTTCCTTATAACTGCTCTTTAGTCTTAGCAGGGCAGTAAGGTTACCCCTTAAGGTGCCAGACAGTCTTTTTAAGGGGAAATTCACCTTGTAGCCTTGGCGTTACTTTTTTAAATTCTGTGTATTGTTTACTACTCTAGTTTACTGTAATAATTGGTTAAGCACAAGTTGTCATACAGCTTGTTTGTCAAGTTATACTTCTGTATTGCATAGTAAAGAACTTTTACCTTCTGTTGGTGGAGATATAAGATATTTTGAATCATCCCACTCCTAATAACTAATTATCTCCTGTATCGTCCTCTTATCTCCTGTCCTCCTTTCCTTTCCCCCCTCTCCTCTCCCCTGCTTCTCCCCTATTAGGTTCTAACTACGCCATGTCTAACGGTGGCGGGGTGGTAAGCAGCTCCACCCACCTGCTGGACCTTCTGGAGGAGCCCATCCCGGGCGTGGGCACCTATGATGACTTCCACACCATAGACTGGGTGCGCGAGAAGTGCAAGGACCGCGAGCGTCACCGCAAGGTATCTTGCCACACACATTATGTGCACACCTCACAATTGCACACGACTATAAAGCTACACACGTACAGTACACACACTGTATAATGGGTACTGTGTTATGGAGTTACTGAACCCCTATTTGCTCCCAGTGGCAGGTCGATGCCTTGCATGGCAGTCTCCGCCACCTGTGTGTGATAGGTGAATGTAAGGCATACGTTGTAAAGTGCTTTGAATTCTCATAGGTGTAGAAAAGCTCTGTAGTTGTTGGCCATGTATCATTTACCATTTTTCAGTCAGCAAGTCACATTATGATGTGTAATTACCCATAGAACACTTTCTTTAACAAAGTCTTCCACAAAGGTTCATGCGCACACACACACACACGCACACACACACACGCACACACACACATACGCACACACACACAAAAACACCCACAGAACTTCCCACTGTGAGTTGGTTCATATCCAGTTCTGGATCGCAACATCTGCTGAAACATGAGCAGACTTTGCCTTCACTTGACCTGTTACTATTCTCTTATTCCCATCTGCAGGTACCAGCTTGTGTAAAATGGTTTCTCTACCAATGGTTAAATGGGTCCTTTGATGGTGTTTCATAATGTTGGTTCACAGCTGGAACCAAAAGTAGTTGTTGTTGTAGTTGGTGGTGGTGGTGTTTTTTTCCCTGTACAAACTGTAGGGATTCCACAATTTGTAAGGGAAATTAATCAGACATCCACTAATTTGCTTGCTTGCTTGCATTGCAAGTACTCTATGATGATGATGATGATGATGACGATGATGATGCTACATCATTGATGACAAGGTTTCTGTTCATAACTGTTTGGAATTCAGGCTCCTCACATTGTTACAGCCAAGAAAATAATTTGTCATTGTTTTTAAGCTACTCTCACTTGTTTTCTTTGTGCCTTTTGATTGCTGATTTAAAATTCTCTGAGTCAAGGCTGACTTTTAATAGGTACAGTTCATTAAGCATTGTTCACAATACAGCTATATGCTGATACTCTAGTTTGCCTTTAGTTCTTTATTACCGCTTTTCCACTAGTTCTTACTCTGCCCTACACCACTCTACTTGGCCCGCGTTTGGCGCGTATCCACTAGTACCAGGTACGATTTTTTGGTCCCTGCTTTTGCCTGGTTCCATCGGGCTGAGTAGGGACTAAACGTGATGTCAACGTGACTGCTGGCCATTTATTGGTCATGTGTAGTGTTGCCACACGTGCGACCAGGCTCTTACGTGAATATGTGTAAACAGCTCTATTTTGTAAAAGCTACAGGCATCATTGAGGTTTTGGTGTACTTTATGGGTAATAGAAATGAACAGATATGCAGAACATTTTTATCAAAAGGTGCTTTACTCTAATCTTATGTGTAAGTCAAATTTAACCGTTTGATAAAAAGGTAGTTGAACGTTTCTTCAGACAGAAGTTTTCAACCCACTGCGCGTGCGAGACACGGAACAATTCCATTCCAATAACTGGCAGCTCGGTCAAATGCCGAAACAGATGGTCTGCAACGTCTAAAAAGCACACAAAAACCATGCTCATTTCAGCATTTCACTTTGATTTACTTACCAACGTTGTACACAGGACAGACTGACATTTGCCATTCTTTTTCTTTTCTTTTTCGCCTCACCTCTTGTAACTATTTCTGGCTCTCTCTTAAGCTTTCACTGAAAACCACAGAGCAAGCAGCAACAACAACAACTCAATGTCCTCACTACTGAGTGAGTGACACTTTAGACGTCAAAAATCGATGTCACGGTATTCACCACACCCACTTCATATGGTACCTGGTCCTAACAGGTGCTAGTGGAAAACTAATACCAAAAACTTGAGTAGAGTGTTGTAGGGCCGAGTAGGTACTAGTGTAAAAGCAGCATATGCTTTTATTCTTTAGTTCACTTTGAGTTCTCCTTGTATGCTGTTACTCTTTAGTTCACCTTGTGTTCTCCAGACTGTTTGCCTAGTTAATTAACTAGTTACTTTGACAGAATATGTAGGATGATGATATGATAACATGATGAGGCAGTTAAATTGGTTTGCAGCTTCATCTCTCTATTGTGGAGTGTGGACACAGGCTTGGAGGCTGGTTGTGTCTTTAACTCCAGCAACCATGGGCCCCTCTGCGGGCCTGCTGAGTAAAGCCAGACACATCCACTTGACTCCAACACACACACACACACACCCTTTATTGAGTTTTCACTATAATGTTAAAAAAGGCACGAGTCATTTCCTGAGACCTTCATCCCCTAATATCTTGGAAAAGCCCTAGAATTCTAAAAAATAACAAGGTCATACACACCAATGCACACAAACACATGCTTAGCCGCAAGCGCACACACACACTGATAGGGAGAATAATGTGGCCTTGTTTCTTAGTGCTTTATCAGCATCATGTGATGATGGGATGTACGAGGAAGTCTTTCAGTGAGTGTCTGGTCCTCAACTAAACTAAAGGCATTTTTTAGTGAGTTTGTGTATGTATGTAAAGGGGTGGGGGTGTGGGCTGTAGTTCAATGGAATGGTGTTCTTGCGGAGAAGTTTTTAATGGTTCTGTCAGGGTTGGGCGATATTTTTAATGTACCGGTATACCGGTATATATACTTCCAATGATTAGAAAAGGTCTTACACCGGTATAAATCATAATTTAAACGTAAAAAGGAGTTGATGACACATTTTGTGTGCGACGCGTCACCGTCTATGCGCGTCACCGGCGCCTATACAGTCTATGGGGGAAACACGTGAAACAGTGGTAGCGGAGGAGTTCAGAGCAGAGAAGACAACAAAACAGCATGGCTGAAGGCGGAGAGGAAGCCGAGATAAATGAAGGGGAAGCGGAGCTTACAGACGAGATTCTTGCTAAACGGGGAGGTACCTCTAATATGGACGTGGTTTGGTTTCTGTAAAGCATACGTGAACCAAGAGACTAATATGTAAAGTTTGCAAACTAACGGTGACAGTAACAGTGACGGCTTTGCATTAAGTTAAGTTAAGTCTCTTTTATTGTCAATTCTCTACATATACTGGACATACAGTCAGAGGAATTGAAATTACGTTTCTAGCTATCCCACAGTGATGCACACGGTCAGGAGAGCCAGGGGCCGCTGCGTCTACACGCGCCGCGTGCTATGGCATTCACCCAGCATTGATATAGTTATATATATGTAAATATCAATAGTAAATATCAAATGCACTAGATGTACCGCACAATTTGTTACCAATAAAAGTGCACTTTACAATTTAAGAGGAGTGTATTTAATTAAATGAGTTAAGTTTTGTCGTTTTTTATAGGCTACCAGGCTCTGTTGAATTTAATCATATCACCATACCGTGATACATACCAGCAAATATCATGATACATGCTAAGGTCCATATCGCCAAACCCTAGTTCTGTGTGTTTTTTTTTGTGTGTGTGTGTGTTTGTGTGTGTATGTGTGCCTCAGCACTTGCCCACATGAAATTGGTCTTTCTATTCTGCTTACTGTGCAGTCTCCTTCTCTCCTTCCTCTTTTTGTTTGGTTCCCCCCCCCCCTTTTTCTCCTCCCCTTTGACTTGATTGATTCTTCCCTTGATGTGTCTTGTTTCTCCCCTTTGAACTGTGTTGAAGCGAAAATACTTACAGAATGGGGACAGAGGTGTTGAGTAGTGACTGTTTGTAGGTGACTTAGAGCTGGTACTGATTGAGCTGTGTCTGGGCCCAAACCGGGCTATATCAAGCCCATAGTCTACTCCTGTCAGGGAAGTTTAGTCTCCGCCTTTAACCCATCCATTAATTGGTAACACACATGGCACACTATTACAGATATACCACTCAAATAGATGGAACAACACTGTGTTCCTAGATGGATCACACATCATTTGTGTATAATTTGAATATCTCTTAACTTGTTACTCCCTTCCTCTGTTGAGTACTACTATAATGTATTGAGTGAGTGCTCGGGGTGACTTCCTGCTTTTAACAGCTTAGTGCTTGTCAGTTAGCATTAGGGATGGGTCTGTGTGTGTGTGTGTGTGTGTGTGTGTGTGTGTGTGTGTGTGTGTGT